>CM036943.2:5002528-5361214 GCA_020352615.2 Yoshiicerus persimilis
TGGATTTAAAAGTTCCATGTATGTTGTTATTGATATTAAGCCTAAATATTCTGTTATGCATATGCTCTCTCAAAAGCTTTATTAGGTAAGGCTCTACTTCAAACTTGCTAATAAGTTTGCAAATCAGCAATTCTTGACTTATGGAATTAAAGGCCTTAGCGTAATCAACATAAACAGCAACCAATTTTCCATTAGGCTTTTGTATTGCATTATATATACTTTGAGAAAACTTTATATTAGCTGTATCGCAAGATTTATTTTTTACGAAGCCGTGTTGTTTGGTATTTATTGAATTAACAGTTGCATCATATAATCTATTGTACAGTAATCTGTCAAGTACACGACTAATATATCCATCATTAAATATAGCCCTATAAGAATTGCTACTGGATCGCTTTCCTTTGCCTTTATATAAAGGAAATGCATTAAAACTTTTGCAGCTCTGTGGAATTATAATATTGGTAAAGATATACGTGAACAGCACAGATAAAGGTATACAGAGACTGTCAACACACATTCTATAGATTGCTTTAGGTACATTAAACGATTCTGCATAACATTTTTTTACACTAATCATTGCACTTTTCACTTCTTCTAAAGTGATCTCCTTCTGCTTATACTCAGGATTAGATGTCTGATAATCATTGCAATATTTATCCACTCTATTACTAATATTCTCATCCTTAAGATTACAACACGATCTTTGAACTACAAATTCAGTGGCAAATTCAGCACAAATCTCATTTGGAGTAGTTAGTACAGTACCGTCAGTTTTAACAAGACTTGTTACTTCTAATTTTGGTTTTACTCTAAAGGAAGTTAATTCATTTACCGTATTCCACGTTGTTGCTGAATTTTTAGTTTCCCCTAATTTATTATTGAAATATTTTGATTTACTAACTCTACCCTAAATGCCCTAACTCTACCCTAAATGGTCTAACTCTACCCTAAATGCTCTAACTCTACCCTAAATGCCCTAACTCTACCCTAAATGCTCTAACTCTACCCTAAATGCCCTAACTCTACCCTAAATGCTCTAACTCTACCCTAAAAGCTCTAACTCTACCCTAAATGCCCTAACTCTACTCTAAATGCCCTAACTCTACCCTAAATACTGTAACTCTACCCTAAATGCCCGAATAATTAGTATTAGCCAGAATAGTGAGGGGAAAATGTAAATACAATATATAAACTTTTATTGCTAACTAAACTTACTGTATTTATTTAGCCTCAGGAGTTTCCTGAAATAAGTTGTAAAATAAAAACTATCTTGACGTCAAGAACCAACACTTAGGAGATAAATTGACTTTTAGCGATACGATTTAACTTCCTTCACGGGATTTGCCAAGTAAAAGTTCTTGTGTTCCAGAATTGGTGTTCAGCTAATGAGACTTATTAGTACACATACCTACATGGGAATTATGGTTCAAATGAAAATAAGGCAAGGTTTTTGCAAATCGACACAGAAACCTTTCTAGTAACCGAGATTCCCTATTCAACCGCTACTAGTGAGAAGAAATTTGATAGTGTATGATACTGATAATGCAGAATATCGGAAAAGCTATTTTTAGACTGGTACATTTATTCCCTTCTGCATTATCGCTTTATCTTTACATACATTGGTGTTCCTATCTTGCAGACGATAATGCAATTGACAAAGTAAGCACAGTAAGCAGTCTTGTGCGTGTGTTCGCGAAACGCTACTTTATGATGATGTCCGATCTGTCTGTCTGTGTGTTCGAATTGTCAGTATGTGCCGCATGTTACACATCGACTTTAGGTACTGTCTTTCTCGACTTTCCCACCGTCTCTCTTGATTTTAATACTGTCTTTCTCGACTTTCCTATTATCCTTTTAACGAGTTTATCAAAAAAGTATACTTTTGTGTCCGTCCATAACCGCTACTTTTTTAAGCGTTTACAATAGTTTTGTCTTACACAAAGCTATGAACGTCGTTCTATTTGCTGACCACAAACTATTCACAAAATCGGCGGTTGACGACAAATCAAAAATCTACATCTACATATACTACTGTTTTTCTGGGTTTTTCTTATTGTTTTTCTCTGTTCGATTTTATTATTGTTTTTCTCGGTTTTTCTATTGTTTTTATTGGTTTTCCTTTTGGTGTTTCTCGGTTTTCCCAATGTCTACGCTCCTTTTCCTTACATGCTGTTTTTAACGGGTTTATTTATTATTTAAGTAGGTTGATGAACCAAATGAATTTCTACCTTTTGTGATTTTCAGAGTTTTACGAAGACCACCCCACAGATAATATCAAATATCGCAATAAAATTTAACGACGCCTCCCCTTCCAATTCAATACTTTTTATCTATGGGTAGTGTTCTGAATTTCAATATGAATTTTTATTATATGGTTTTAAATTTATTTGCCTTAAGGAATTCCGAAATTATCATCGTCACTTATGCAGTCATATGTAGCCGAAATAATTGTTTTAAATAGGAAATCTATATAATTACAAATATCTCAATCTTTATATAGTGTAATGTAAAAGTTTTATTTTCAAATACTATTCAGAATTACATAAACAACTGCGGTTTCCAATAGAGGGCCGTAAATAAATCAAGTTAAAGTTAATTCAGGGAGTCGTGTTGTAAACGTAGTAAACGAAGTATTTCGCAAATTTTCGTATATTTCTAGAAGAAGCTTAGGATGTTCTTCCGAAAAAGTTTGAATTTAGCTCCACTGTCATTTTCCAAAGTAAACATGCAGCTGCCGTTGTTATTATTAATGAAATCAATAGCCTTAGACTTCAATTCCGGAGCATTGTAAAAATCTCCAAGATTTAACAGCTCTAATACGTTTTCAGCAGACATGTTCACTATAGCTTCTTTAATACACGCCGATTTCAACACAGCCAGTTGGTACTTATCAGCTATTTTCAAGGATTCGACATAATTGTCCTTAACTTCTTCCGTACTTCCGCAATAAATGTGCTCCAGCATTCCTTTGACAGTGCGAGCATTGAATTCCTCAATGTTGACAGTATTGCTTAGTGACTCTGACATAGTGTTCCGAAACATTGCAGCAAACACTGGACTTCGACATGACAAAATTGCTTTATGCGCCTTCAAATTTTCATCTTCTGTTACAATAGACACATCTGAAAATTCTGATGAAATCAATAACTGTTTGAAATCATTTAATATTGGATCTGCTTTTTTTGACAATGTCGGTTTGTAACCGAAGTTTTTGATCCAGAGTTTAACTTTTATCCGCAACATATCATCATCCAAAAAGTTTTCTTTGTTAAGGACTTCTGAATGGGTGACTGTAGACTTTCCGCGCCCTTTACCGTCATTTTTGAATTCACAAATTCTTGGATGGGAACTGTACACCTCCAATTGATTTCTGTCCACCAGAGTAAATTCATGTCTAGCCCGTATAACTGGATTGAGTGCATTTATTTGTAATTCATTGTCAAGTTTTAAATAAGCACACAAGCAGTGTTCCTGACAGTCGTCATTGTAATTTTTAAAGTACAATCGTATTCTCCAGAAACTATTGGGTAGGTCAACGCATTTTCCAACAAACACCGGAGATGTGATTGCCTCGCCTTCCTTTGCCATTCGGATATTTTCTTTGAAACAATTGGCAATATTCCATTGAAAAATGTTCATCAGTTCTCTCCGACTTGATATTGCTGTCTTTCATTTCGTTTATACCATCAGCCATTTCTAGAAGACTGCTCACATTAAAAATTATAACTAATATCTACCAAAAATTGTCTTTAATTTAGTTTAATTGAAGTAGAAGGTTTTGCAATCATAATTAGTTATTTAATTAAATATTCTACAGAAATCTTTGATATTCTTTGTACCAACAACTAAGAGAGAATACTTTGTACATTTTAAATTTAGTTCTTCAATGAGAAATTATTATTTTAGCTGTCACCGACCCCTTTTCTAAAACTGAAATGTGGATTTCAAATGTAAAATTTAATGTCTAACTATTTCCCCAAAATAAACGAATGGATTTAACTAACCTTAGTTGAAGATTTCAGATTCAATTTTTCTTTAGAAAAGCAATACAAGACGGATTGAGATTACTTCTGCGGTTAATTATGACGATGAGTCTAATGCTGGAAATATAAATTCCAAGATCAATGTATTCTAACGGTGTAATGAATAAAGTGAGCTACCTATTATAGTAATGTAATCAGTAAAACAGTATAGGTATAGTTAATCATAAAGTATGATAAAACTGATTTCATACGTCAATGCGAAAGCTTTGTATTTCAGGACATTGACAGTAAATTAGTTTATACATCTAGTGCGGCAACAGAATAGTTCGGGGAATTATCAATAATAAATTGTATTCTCTTATCATTGTCAAGTTTTCTGTTGTGTTTGTGTAAAGGTTATACCACTTGTAGATAAACGATTCGCAAAAGGTAAATATGAACTCATAATAAAGCAATGCAACATGTATATTCGGAATCAGTTTATTACGGTTTATTCATTTTTACATAAGTTCCCTCTGCATTCCTAATTCATATGAAAATGATATAATAAATAGTTATAATTCAGGATTTGAGGATATTGTATTATAAAGTTGTTTAATAGTGCGTACTTAACCAGCCATTAAACGATATCAATGTATATTTTATGATATAATACCTATATGAAGTGAATTTTACCTTTGTAAGGACAGAAATTTATAATTCATACTAAGTAGTTTATGTATTAATAGTTTGCCAACGTAAGTCATCACCAAATCAATAACAGATTCTAAATATATTGCCGATTTTTAATTGATTTGGTAACAATTTTTTTGAAACTTACTTCTTAATGATTACCATTTTAGATTTTCTTGTCGAAAAACAAAAATGTTGCACAAAAATCATTTGACGCACTAAAGTGAAATAATTAAGCTAGTATACTTTTTAGATTTACTCAAAGAATGAATACATTTTACAGGATCTTTAGTTAAATAAGAAATTTCAAATGAAGGAAGGAAATTTGAAAATGGCTGATAACTTTTTTGGGTTAATGACCTAAAAATCGATTTCCATTTTGGAATTTATGTGTAAAGAAATGCATAGTGTGACAGTGTAATAGGATATAATGGAGATATACTGCAGGGTTGTTATCTTTTTAACATAGTAGAAAGAAGCAATATAAAAGCGAAGTGGCATTACAGCTTTTATATATTTTTGAACATATCTGGTGCTGTTGATGTAACAAATTCTGAGAATTTCCTCCGACTTCCCTCTTAAGTCGGACATGATATGAAGAACACTCATGAGAGCAGCTAGAGACATTACAGACATGAAAGGAAAAATAGCGAAAGCGGGCATTTCTATTTCGGAGTACATTTTCAGACTGGCGTAATTGCAGATGACGCATAAAGTGACGGCACTTAAATTTCCCGTCGGAGCGATGATATCCGCCACTTGGTTTGCATTCATCACAATTAGCGTCAGGAATTTGAAATGGTTTAAAATTATTTTTGTGGACACAATTTGCGCCATTCTCCTTTTTGAAATATTTTTAGCCTGAGCGAGCAATGTGGAGATCCATCGCTTACAATAGAACAGGTAGAGGAAATATATATTGAAAATAAAGCAGCAGGACCCCATCATTACAACAAAATGGAAAAAAAGAAACAAACAATTTAAAAGCAGTACTGGAAAACTATTTCCAATACCCGGGTGCAACAAAACAAGGAAATTATGTAGTGGTTCATTCCCATTCTTGTCAATGAATGGAAAAGTAGAAATTACCACACAAGACAGTAATCCAGAGTAAATTGTTCCTTTTGTTAAATGCCCAACTAGCTTTCCGGAATTGAAATGGTGACGATATCGCTTCCATCTCGTTGTCAAACCATAAATTCCTAAAAAAAATTAGAATTTACCTAAAATATTGATTAATCTAAATTTAACGTTATTAAAATAAAAATCGATTACTTACTGCGGTATTCCGAATCCATAAAACGAATTTGAGAGAACATAAGGGAAAATCCTTGACCATTAAGTATAAAACTTATTTGATAACATAAGGAAACAATTGATGCTACCATATAAAAAATATGTATGATAATTTGGGGAGAATTGAGTGTTTTATCTGCACAAAATAGTTCTCTACAAATTCGCAAAAATATTCCCAACGCAAAAAGGATTTCACAAACGAAAATGGCAATCCATTGATTCTTGTGGAGTTTATTCGTGGTGAATTTTAGTACTTTTTTTGTTGAGTTGTACTCAAACGGAATGACACGGAGTTTCAAAAATATTTCGAAATATGTTTCAACAGCTACGAAAAGCCCTTCTGAATTTGTTAAATTCTGTTTTTGAAGCCTCAAAATATTAGCCATATTGTTCTCCAAAGAAATATTTGGCAATAATAAACATTGATTGAGCCAGTTTAAGTACTGACCAACTAGGAAATTTGAAGTAATTTTAAGAAAATTAA
Source organism: Yoshiicerus persimilis (assembly GCA_020352615.2). Lineage (NCBI taxonomy): Eukaryota > Metazoa > Arthropoda > Collembola > Entomobryomorpha > Tomoceridae > Yoshiicerus > Yoshiicerus persimilis. The sequence continues at coordinate 5,008,964 of CM036943.2, forward strand.
AATATATACAGACTGAAAAACAAGGAACAAATGGTTATTAAGTAATTTAAAAAAGTAATTACAAATACGGTAAAAATCAAATATGGATTTTATACCCAACTAATGATACCCCAAAAGCCTAAAATGGATTTATACCTATTTAATGATACCTCTGATTTACATAACAGATATTTTAAAAAATTAACTACAAATTAATGTATAGTATTTATCAAATGTAGAATATTGACAAATAAGTTCCCTGTAATTTGGTTAATATACTTAAATATAGAAATTACAATTGAAAGAATAAAACCGGCATTACTGGTAGACATGGGATTATATTATTTATATTAATTTATATATATTTTATATTATATTTTTATTATATTAATTTGGTTTAAGGAATGTCCAGGAAACTCTCTGAGTTCTAACTCTTCCTTGTTTGCGTTAAGTATAGTCCCGTAATATTTGCAAGAAACCAGTGTTAGAGTAGTCACTTAAAAATTGGTTGAAGTGGGACGCAATAAATTCACCAAATGATATCCAAAGTATACTGCAGTTTTACAAACCATTACAAAATCATTACCTTTTTTAACGTACACTATTTTTCATTCAGTTTCGAATTGACAATAAATTGAATGGGCGATAATGCGCTAATTTATAAGTCACATTAGCTAGTATAGTAAAATTTTTTGTGGATTTGCACTCTAAAAGCACAAGCGATAGATTGGTAATTCAAATCCTTATGTAAATACCTAAACTCACTATCTCCTGTATTTGTAAAATATTACTAACGAAGAAGTCTGAGTAAAAGTGTTTAAATTATATTACAGTAATGCAATGCACAGTTTTATAAATAATAATGAAACTTTGGTTCAGTCACTTAACGTGATTATTTTGATATTATTTTTAAGCCACGTAGGTACGTTTACGATAATCAACTATAATGAATTATTCCCATTGCGCTGTCAGTAAAAAGATGACTTTCTGAATTTTTCCCATAGCCATTTTACCCATTTTGCCATTTTTGCCCGGGTGGGCAGCCAAATTTGTTTTTGCCAGCTAATATCAAACACTGCGAGAAACATTTTTGACAAAAGTAATCATTTATGTGGTTCAAATTGCGGACATAATAATATATCATAATAATATAATTGTTGTTTTCCGAAAAAAGCTAGCAATATTTAGTTCTAGCAAAGCAAGTAAACAAAAGTCCAGGAATCCAGGAAAACCTGCTAAGATGATCAACAAATACATTACTATTTTCATATATTATAATATCATATTACAATTACTATTTTCAACGTATGTCTTGCCATCTAACTTTTAATGTAATTTTAATCTAACTTAACTTCTAACTTTCCAATTTAAATGCCATAAATATTTTCTAAAACTTTGTATGCATATTGAAAAGAAAATATTTCTTGGGGCACTATGATACAGTTGAAGTCCTTACTATTAGGAATTGGCGCGATAAAAGCGAAACAGGGTCAATAGAAAGGCAGGAATACGGAAACAGATGAGAAATAAAACATTAAAAGCAGTGAAAAATATAAAATCATTAGTTTACAGTTGATTTAAAATGGAAAAAAATAATGGGATCGACGCGTTTGACAGAATAAAAAGCGAAGAAGATATTACGGTTGAGGAATTCCTTAGTTCAAGTTCAACTACAGAATATTTGGATGCCACAGGTAAAACTATTTTTCAGTCTGTGTTTTTCTCACTACTGTACTATGTACAAACATAAAATTTGACGTTAAATGTGGCGTATCTCAGTTTCCATTTTTTGTTAAATAAAAAATTTGCCTTGTTATGCGCAATTTATGCATCTTTACCGAACTTTGACATGCAGAAATTAGGATAGTTTCTCTTTACTCTCTTTTGCAAAATTATTACATGAAATGCATCGAAGATTTTAACTGATAAAGCACACACAACTCCATTTTAACTAGTGTAACTGCAATATTATATATTGTTTATTAGCAGAATACAACTACCATTATAGCTACGTAAAATAACAAAACTTATTTTGCCATTTTGTATTGATTTCAATGATTTTGAAGATAAGTATTGTATATTCTGTTTGACTGTTTGAATTTTGTATTGTAGGTTGTTGTATTCTTGTTTTTGCCCGTTTATTTATCTTTACAGAAAGCGTACAGATGACGAAGACCGCTTCCCAATATGAAACGTTTGAAATGTTTATGAATTCTAAAACCGAGGCCGATGATTCCCCTTCCAGGGATGATAACACAGGCGAAGTGCAGAGTTGTGGGTAATAAGTTTAATAACGTAATGTGTACAGTTCAAGAAAATGTAAAATTGTTTTGAGTCTTGAGTGCAACATTTAAAGTAAAACTTTCAGAACCACATCCGAGAATTTAAAACGCTGTAGCGGACGGTTGCAGTGCAATGTTTGTGGAAAATTCTACCTCAAATCATCTCAATTAAAATACCACGAAAGAACTCATATAAGAAGTAAATCATTCGAGTGCAATAATTGCGGAAAATCTTTTGGAACATCCACTCAATTAAAGCGGCATGAAGGCACCCATAAGGCTGAAAGACCACACCAATGCAATATTTGTGGAAAATCATTTAAAAGGTCCGAACACTTAAAAGCACATGAAGTCTCCCATATTGAGGAAAGACCATTCCCGTGCAATATTTGTGGTAAATCGTTTAAAAGATCCGCCAAACTTAAGGTACATGAAGTCACCCATGCGACTGAACGACCTTTCGAGTGCAATATTTGTGGCAAATCCTTTAAACGATCCGATCATTTAAAAATTCATGAAGACGCCCATACGGCTGAAACTGAAAGCGTATTGGAATGCGATCATTGCCGAAAGTCATTTAGGACATCCACCCAATTAAAAGCACACAAAGCCACACATATGCCTGATAGACCATTCGAATGCAATATTTGTGGAAAGTCATTTAAAACATCCAGTGTCTTAAAAAGACATAAAGACATCCATACGGCTGAAAGATTGTTCCCGTGCGGCATTTGTGGAAAATCATTTAAAACATCCACTGAATTAAAAGCGCATGGAGTCACCCATATTGAGGAAAAACCATTCGAGTGCAATATTTGTGGTAAATCATTTAAAAGATCCGGTGAATTGAAAGGCCACAAAGACACCCATACGACAGTAAAACCCTTCGAATGCAATATTTGTGGTAAATCATTTAAAACATCTTCCAACTTGAAAGAGCATGCCGTCACCCATTCGGGTGCAAAACCATTCGAGTGCAATGTTTGTGGGAAATCATTTAAAACATCCAATAAATTGAAATCGCACGAAGTCACCCATACGGCTGAAAAACCATTCCAGTGCAATATTTGTGGAAAATCATTTAAAAGATCCAGTGAATTAAAAATGCATGAAGTCACCCATACGGAAAGACCATTCCAGTGCAATATTTGTGGAAAATCTTTTAAGGAGCAAGAACAATTAAAAGTGCATGAAGGCAGACATAAGGTTGAAAGACCATTCGAGTGCAATATTTGTGGTAAATCATTTAAAAGATCCTATCACTTAGAAAGGCATGAAGGCACCCATACGGCTGAACGACCATTCGAGTGCAATATTTGTGGAAAATCATTTAAAAGATCCAGTGACTTAAAACATCATGAAGTCACCCATTCGACTGAAAAACCTTTCAAATGCAATATTTGTGGAAAATCATTTAAAACATCTTATCATGTAATAAAGCACCCATTTGTTCATTCTACTGAGCGACCATTTGAGTGTAGCATTTGTGGTAAATGTTTTGGTACGTCAACTGCCTTGAAAAGTCACGAAGAAATTCATTTGAAAGAAAGAAAATGTTTCTCGATCAGGAATCTACGTTAAATGAACGTCGACTCGAAGTTTCGTTCGTTACAGTTTTGGCCACAATAGTTGGTGTAGCTTTAATGTTCATGTCTCATAATGCTACTCACGACAAATGGTTATAAATAAAATAATACACTTTAAATGTAATAATGTAAACAACTTGTGCAATTATTGTTGCTTTTTTATTAAAACTGTTATCAACATAGATAATTGCCGATTTAGACAGGGTAATCAATAAGCATTGTATTAGCACACGATATGAAACGAAAATAAAATTGATAAAAGTAGTAAAACTACTTATAAAAATAAATTAAGAGTAATTACTAGTAATTAGTATTATAATTGTAAAGATGGTAATGAATTATTTCACAGGATCCATGCAAAACAGATACAACGATTTGTCTAGTTAACGTTTTAGGTAGATTAAATCGATAACATTGGTTATCACAATGTAAATTAAAATTGTTTCCTATTTCGTATAATGCCAAAAAAAGAAATAAAATTATGCTGACTATATGCAAATTCGTACACAAGTGTACTGTGCCTATATTCTTTACAGACTTCGTTGAAAAAGAGCGTCCATCATCCTTATCTGATCAAACTAATAGCATAAGCTATGCTTGATCGAACACAAATTATGTAAACAAGCTCAGTAGTGTACCTAGTATGGTGGGGCACGTTCCACCACAATTTTCTAAGTAGATACCTGTAGTCTGTTTGGTTCATTGCCAACCTGACAATCTCGTAAAGCGTTAAAATAAATTACCGTAAAATTGAAATAATTTTCATAGAATTGAAATAATTTTCAAGGAATTAGATGTACAGGGTGGTCGTTAACGATAAAGCTCCCCCTGGGGCCAAACCTGGCATAGTAACACCATAATTATATACATCATTCGAAAGGGTAATGAAGAAAGATGTAAGAAAAATGAGATAATAATTTCTCATTTTTCTTAAATGAATTTTCTGACTTTTCTCATTTCACCTAACTTTTGACCTAGTAAATATCAACCGATTTTGATGAGACCAGGTGTCATAGATTCTCCTTGAAATACCCTTTCGAATGATGTATATAATTATGGTGTTACTATGCCAGGTTTGGCCCAAGGAGGGGCGGCTTTATCGTTAACGACCACCCTGTACATTTTGCGCGATTCAAAGTTCCAGTATTATAAACTACTTTTTCGATATTTTCATTTAAATTTTCGTAATATACTTAGTAATATTCTAAAATTAATTCATAAATACAATACCACTGGTAGCTTTTTGTGCAAATTCAAATGTTTTAAGAAACTTTGCTAATTTATTTTCTTATGTGCATATTTTCATATGATTCCAAAAATAAACCCAGAACGGCAGAATGCTTCTGTGGCAGGGATTATTTCCGGTTGTATACTATAAGTAACTTCATTGGTCATTATGTATATTGTTCATTAAGTCATTAATAACCTAATTATTATTATATTCGTTGGACTAATTTCCTATCTGGATAAAAAGTTATATGTCTACAGTTATTTGTGTTTTGAGAGTTTATAGCCTGGAGTTAGCAAACAGTTCAGAAAATTGTCATATTAGTGACAATAAATTGTTTCTCGTAGCCCCAATTTTAGCTAATTTTCACTTCTCGCATTTTTCGCACTGCGTAGCAATTTTTTACGCTTTTTTATCACGGGTTCGGATATTTTCAATCTGGAGACGGATATTTTCAATATATTGAAGGCGGATTTTTTCAACCTCCCTACGTCAGGCCATTTCTTTCAAATTTCGAGGACAAAAGTTGACTATTCTCCTACGTTTAGCAGTAGAATTATGCATTTACAAGATTATATATATACTTTACATTCTTAATATTTTTACATGTACAATAGATTTATCACTCTAAGCACTTTCACTTCCTTTGCTCTGCTCGTCTCAAAAAGAGCTGTTAAGTTGGATGCTCTGGTTTTCTGTTGCAACAAATTGGAGATATGAAAATCTCTAGAATGACAAAAAACCAAGCAGGGAATCCGATCGATATTGAGGATATTAAGTGAACATGCATGCATGTAGGTCAGTACACCGACAGAATGAGACGACGTGACTGTAAATAAACTGGTTCTGCGTTTTCCCCTTAGTTCTTAGCTACAATAATTACATTTGGGAGCAGCTAACAGATACGGTATTTGTTAAATGTTCGGATTTGCTTTCAAAACAAATTTGATTTTAAACATTGTTTTTGGAAACCACTGTTATTTAAATAAATACTGGTAAAAGTTTACACTGCAACAAGTGTGAGTGAACGAAATCCGGTATTTCATTCAGTAATTGAATTAGGAACCCAAGAAATACATACTTCTTCCCTTCACTTCATTATTGCGGTATTTAACATTTATAATGTATTTGCGTTTCCAGTTTTTAGATTGATTAATAGTTGTATACACTTTCTGAATGTATTTGTAGTTAGAAAACACAATTTCATGGCAGGGCAAAGAATTTTGATTGAAACATTTCGTTTTTTTTTTATTTACTGTTAAAGTAGAAATTGTATTGGAACAGTTTATAATGCATAAAGGCCATAATACAGTGTAGAAGTTTTTCTACATGGAATTTTCTATTATTCCTTTATTTTTCCTAAACATTCGTCGTTTTATGCCCTTGATCTCCGCATAGAAAACCAGATAAGAGTAGAAATAAAAATAGATTGATATTTATGGGAGGTTTTTAAAAAAATAATTAGAATGTGGATAATACTGGTGATTATTCTCTTTAGGATTCTCTCACATCGCAAGTACATTCAAAGAGGAAAAACAACACCAAATCATATTTCTAATTCCATATCTCACCAAAAGAAGTCACACTCTTAGAAGAAACAATGAGTCATCTGAAAAACGGTTATTTTCGGTCTCGAGAAGGCAGAAGACCTATTTAAACACCCGCTCTCTGTATTAAGTAAACAAAATAAATAATCTAATCGCAAAAAAGAGGAAGGCGGCGGAAGAATTTAAGAAAATGGCTGAAGAACCAACTTTAAATGTTGAAGTAGCGGAAATGAATGCTTCTGCTGTCCTTCCCAAATCGGAGGAGGATAAGAAGGCGTATAGAAAAGTAGCGGTTGTGATAGTGTCAATGACCCTGCCTTTAAATAGCACGATGTCTACGGTCACCGTTCCTGTAATCGTAGATTATCTAAGAGAAAATGGGATTTGGAACACACATGTAGAGTTCAGATATCCAGACCGCTCGCCACCACCACCGAAAATCATTAATGGTGTCATAGTTTACGGGGGCCAATTTATATGGGTCGGACTTTTGTTTGCGTCCAAGGCTTTAGTCCAAATGATAATCAATCCATTTTCTGGAGCATTGATTGATCGAATTGGTTGCGAGAAACCAATGATAATCGGAATAGTAATAATGTTTCTCTCTACAACAGTTTTCGCACTGGGTACTTCTTTCGGTGTCCTGATTTTGGCAAGAATTTTACAAGGAGTTGGCTCCGCCTTCGCAGATACTTCCGGATTGGCAATGATCGCAGATCGTTACACGGAGAAAACTGAAAGAACAAAAGTTTTTGGAATAGTGCTAGCATTCCGATCATTTGGATATCTTGTAGTACCTCTTTTCTGTGGACTAATGTATACATTAAAAGGAAAAGAACCTTTCTTGATTTTCTCTTTGGTGTATCTAACCGCTGGAATCATCATATGCTGGATCACGAAACGAATTATCAACGAACAGCAACACGAAGAATGCATTATCAGACCAATTGTCCCGCCCATATGGATTTTAATTAAGGATCCTTACATTATTACTTTTTCTGCAACACTACTAATATCTAATATCCCATTATCGTTTCTCGAACCAACAATTTCAGTTTGGATGATGCAGTGGAAACAAGGAATGATTTGGCTACCTGCTTTCTTCCCGTACCTCCTTGGTATTATTTTCACTGTCATGTTTGCAAAATATTTTCCGAAGTATCACTATCTAATAGTCGCAACAGGAATAATTATCCAAGGAGTCAGTTCCCTCATTCTTCCATTTGCAACTAGTTATTGGGTCCTCATGATTTTCATTTCTTTAATTTTCATCGGAAATGCTTTCGTCAATACAATTGTTTTACCCACCTTAGGTAATCTTGTAGATGTGAAATATGTGTCCGTGTACGGAACCATTTATGCCATCGCCGAAATCGCTTATTTCTTCCCTTTCTCGTTCGCACCCCTAATTGCTGTAAGAATTATGGAATCTTTTGGCTTCTTTGCCCTAAATATTGGAATTTGTATCGCCACGTTGGTTTACGTCCCAGTTGTACTAGTCTTAAGACATATTTACGATACAAACTTTGAAGATACGCCAACATTTTTATGAAACTCATGAATAATATCGAACCAATGAATTGAAGACAGAAAATTGTAAATTTTTTCTATATTTATATAATATTAATTTTTATTTTTCATTATACCAAACTAAAATTAATTTGTATATATTTATTTGCTCTACCTGCAATTGCCACTATAGGTAGACGATTGTCTCCAAATTTTGTTTTGCTTTGTATATCTGTTCTCGTTGCAGTTTTAGTCGGGTTTATACTGAAACTGTAATTTCTGAGCCCAAACTTACAAGGGACTCAATTAATTAAGCATTTTCAATTAAAATTGTGTTATTTCCAATTCTGGAGTACACTATGGACATTTTTGTGCTAAATAAGATTATGATTGTCTTTTTTACAGTGCGTTAAATAAAGAGCTTTAAATTTTCAAATGTTTTGAAATTTTGCTAGAAAAATTACTTCCTAATTGTGCTAATTTCTTTATAAACGCAATTGTAGTTTTCCCAGAGGTATTAAGTAAAAGATTCTCTGAAAGCCATAATAAGAAACCGTTTTGCATTTTGAACTTCGTTTTATATGCATAGGTATATACAAACAAGAGTCATTGAGCATATTTTCCCTATTTAACTTAACATTATTGGTTTCTATTTTTTCTGTAACTTATTTCTGTAACGTCTGCTACTTAAAAAATGCATGTAAAGTTATTGTATCTACGTTGTCCACATTCTCCCACATTCTGTGCCGTAATATTAGGAAACATAAGTACTAGTGCTAGGTTAGAATTGTAGCCTAGATTTTCCTATTTCTGTATAGAAAAGTAGCATAAAATAGGAAAATCTGTATTATGATACACCCTGTAGAATAACTCCAGTATTTCTCTAAATGCATTTCTGCAAATGCTAGTCATTTAAAATATCCTCTCATTTAGTAAGCAAAAAAATCAAACATTTCGCTAAAAGACCATTTGAATGTGACCTTGCGATAAATGTTTTAAGTGGTCATCTACCTTAGAAAGGCACAAAAAGGTTCATTTGAATAAAAGAAATACGTTAAGCTAACTTCGAATATACACTTTTCTCATTATTTACATTAAACTAGTGCTTATAAATAAAATAAGATAGCATAGACTTTAGACCGCAAGACTTATTTGGACGCTTCCATAATTGAGAAAATACATTTTTATATTGTCGGTAACAAAGAAACAATACGTACAAACTTTCCATTTTGATGATTTGTTGTAATTCATTTCAGAAATGACTGTCTTTTACCAAACAATTGCAAAGCCGTCCTTAATTCATGTTCTTTGATTTCCAAAATTTTTCAGCGTGAGATTTGTAGTTAAATTTGAACGCTTCTATACTTGAGAAAATATATTTCTACATGGTAAATAAAAAAAGCCCTCTACATGCTAACTTCCAATGGCAATGGACTGTTCAATGCTTGCCAGGTTGACTGTCTATTCACAAATGCTTGCAAAATTGTTCTAAAATTAGCTTCCTAACTTTACCAAACTTTAGGGCATATGACTTGTAATTAAATTTCACCGCTTTCATACCTGAAAAAATTTAATTTTACATTGTGGGTAATGAAGAAAATATACGTACTAACTTCCAATTTTAATGGATTGTTTTAATTGATGTCAGGAATGACTGTCTTTTGCCAAACAATTGCAAATGAATCCTTAATTCACGTTCTTTGATTTCCAAAATTTTTCAGCGTGAGATTTGTAGTTAAATTTGAACGCTTCTATACTTGAGAAAATATATTTCTACATGGTAAATAAAAAAAGCCCTCTACATGCTAACTTCCAATCGCAATGGACTGCTCCAATGCTTGCCAGGTTGACTGTCTATTCACAAATGCTTGCAAAATTGTTCCAAAATTAGCTTCCTAACTTTACCAAACTTTAGGGCATATGACTTGTAATTAAATTTCACCGCTTTCATACCTGAAAAAATATATTTTTACATTGTGGGTAATGAGGAAAATATACGTACTAACTTCCAATTTTAATGGATTGTCTTAATTGATGTCAGGAATGACTGTCTTTTACCAAACAATTGCAAAAGCGTCCTTAATTCATGTTTTATTTATTCAATTCGGTCGATTTCCTCTAGTTGAGGAATTTCCATCGCCATAATTTGGGATTAGGTATTACAAGAATGATGTTGAATGAAGACAAGAAATTTAAAATATATAATTCAATATTACAAATCAATTATCAAGTTAAATCAATCTGTTAGTGTCATACTAATGCAATTCAATATTACAAATTAATTATCATGTTAAATCAATTTCGTGATGACATAAAGGTAGATTAGAGAAACATAATTCAATATTACAAATCAATTATCAAGTTAAATCAATCGTTAGTGTCATAATAATACAATTCAATATTACAAATTAATTATCATGTTAAATCAATTTCGTGATGACATAAAGGTAGATTAGAGAACCAAGACTCGGTGTAACTATTTAATACAGTAATTTCATAATTAATCATTAATAATTTTCGTCAAGAAAGTGCTTACTAACAAATTCAATACACGAATAGTCACAAGTGACAATTGAAGGATCTCGCTGTGAGTCCTCCAATTGTTTCTGTAACAAATATTTTTTTAATTTTGTTTTAAATAAACCATACGTACTACATTGCTTAATATCATTAGGTATACATGACCAGTTTTTAATGGCCTGTTCAGTGAACCCCCTTTTCCCATATGAATTTAATTTCTCAGTAATATTATTTCTTGCATATATGGTCGTTCTCGTCGTCATACAGTTTGTATTTTCAAAATTTATGTAGTCTTTGAAGTAGGGAGGACAACTGTTATGCAAGATACAATATACTAACTTCAAAACTTCATACTGATATAGGTACTGTGGAAAGAGCCATTTCAATTTGGTTGTTATTTGCTCCTTGACGGTGTCATATTTAGATACACCGAGTACAAACCTACCAGCAAATCGAATAATTCGTTCAATTGCGTTCATATTACTTTTTGAAGTTGTACCCCACACTATAATCATATAACGTATTACCGATATTACATAGGCATTCATAAGTAACAGTTTATTTTGTTCATTTATTAGATACCTATACGAATACAACGATACTATAATCATATTACATTTAGTTTGAATATTAGTTACTTGATTACACCATTTTAGCTCAGAATCTATTGTAAGTCCTAGTATCTTCATGCTATTTGACCTACGTATAGGAAATCCGTCAACATTAACTGCAAAATCAGAAATTTTATTTAACTTTGACGGATGTCCTACTACCATCATAATTGTTTTATCTGCGTTTATTTGCATATAATTAATTTTCATCCAATTAATGATGTTATTTAAGTCATTTTCTAGTTGGAGTTTAATTGCATTGAGGTTTTCTAATTTGCCATGAATAATTAGAGTGTTATCGTCTGCAAAGAGAAAAATTACTGCAGATTTTATTGCATGGGGGAGGTCATTTATCATGAGTGAAAATAATAGTGGCCCCAGTATACCCCCCTGGGGAACTGAGAGATTAATAGATTTTATCTCAGAAATTTCGTTTTGAGCTGTCGTTGCCGTTGTAAATTGTCGTTTTACACAAGTGAAGTGCGATCGTCCCTGAAGGTAAGAATTGAACCAATGGGGGTCAATTCCGTACCATGACAATTTTTCTAACAGAATTTTGGGGCAGACTTTATCAAAAGCTTTGGCCATGTCGAGTGCAATGACGATACAAACATTGTCAGCTGATAAATGTTTATATAACATGTCGGTAATCGCTGTTTGTACGTGGTAGGTTGAATGTCCTTTCCGAAACCCAAATTGTCGGTCGTTTAGTATACTATGTGTGTCTATATGCTTGATTAACTGCTCATAGACACACTTTTCAGTAATCTTTGAGAAAAAGTTTTGTATGGAAATGGGTCTGTATTGGGATGGAGATTGTGGGTTATCAATTTTAGGAATTGGTATTATTTTTGACAGTTTCAACGATTCACACAGGTAACCTTCCGTAATGCTCTTATTTATCATGTTATGAACAAAACTACTTACAATAGGTATTTCCATTAAGTAATTAAAATATCTTGGACATAAACCTAATGCATCCATACTAGTAGAATCACGTTTTTTAATTTTCCGAAATGCTTGGAACATTTCGGGAAATCTTACATAGTGTACTTTAAATGTACAATTGAAGTTAGGCAAAACAGCTGGAATTTCAGGTAGTATTATATTAGTAACGACACTAGTACTTATACTATTGAATTGGTTGTTTAAGACATCAGCTGAGAGTTCATTTAGTATTTTACATTCAGGTTTAACAGCAACTAATTCATTCATAACTTTATACACACCATTTTTACAAATCTGATTGTTGATACTATTTCTTTCGTCACATTTAGTTTGTTTCTTAACATACTTGTTTAAAATATTTAGCACTATATTATCAATTACACTTCCAGATTTCTTACTACGTTTATAAAAATAATCACGTTGTTTAATTAGATCTAATGTAGTCTCTGAAATATATACTTTTTGTTTATCCCTAATAGAAATAGTCTTTTCTGGGGCAAGTTTGTTGAATATTGTGTGGAAATTAGTGACTAGTTTACTTGTTAACATATCAAGTGAGTCGGTTCTACTGATTTCAAAATTAAGATTCATAGCCATTTCCGCTGCAGAACATTCATCAAACTTTTTAAAGTTTCGAAATGTTATAGTTTTATAGGGTCGGCTTGGCTTTGCAATCGTAATTTCTGATTCCACAGCCAAGTGATCAGATATATGAGGATTTATAACATTGACATATAAGACATCATTTGCCTTATTAGTAACAAACAAGTCTAGGATACTACTACCCCGTGTAGGAGTGTTAACCAGCTGAACAAAGTCAAAATCACTTACTAATTTGTTGAAATTATACAGTAACCTTTTTATTCTTAGGTTGAAGTCCCCAAGAACGAATACTTTTTTACCACAGTCATGTAACTCGGACATTAAGCTACGCAGAAGTGTCATGTCATTTTCAATACAATATTTGCTGTAGTCGGGTTTCCTGTATATACACACAATAACAAAAGATTTATTAAAATTTAGTTGTACATTTATACCTAAAGTTTCAATATTGTTGCTCGAATTGATTAATGGGTCTTTGAAAGTGTAACCCCAAGTTTTATAATGATCTTTGATTACTATTCCTAATCCACCCTTCCTGCCTTTTTGTCTGTCTTTTCTTATAAACTTATAATTTTTAAATTTTGGAGAAAGTATTGCTTTATTAAGGTGAGTTTCGGTCATGCAGAAAATATCATACTCGTTGTAATTAATGAAATTCTTAATTTTAAATACCTTCTTTTTAACTGCACGGACATTTAAATGACAAATTTTTAATGACTTACAGTTTATATTACTTGTAGTTGCGTTTAGATTTGTTTTCCTAAAAAACCAGTTGGGAGTGTACTTGTAGTTGGAGTTGTGGACCAAGAAGTTGATGCTCCAGAAGTATTTGCAACAAAAACGGAAGTTGAAGGCGCAAATGATGCAGTTGTTAGTCCATGTTCAGGTTGGTAGATGTTTTCATTGGCATTTCTGTGTTGTGATGACCTTTGAACTAAAGATTTGTTGACAACTTTATATATTTGTCCGTTGACGTCAATTTCGTTTAGGTTGTAGTTAATGGTGGCGTTTATATTTAGTAGTTTACTTTCCTCCAGTTTCTCACGGAGCAGTTTTCTTGCTATTCTAATATTAACTGGTAGATCCTTAACGACGTAGGGTGATTTGTCCCCAGGAATTGCGCTTTTTAACTTGGATGAGTTTGCAATGATCAAGTTGCAGTCAGAAAGCTTCACAAAATTCACTTTTATTGGGCGAGTCCTATCTGCTTTATATGATGAAATGCGGTAAGCAGTATCTATGCTTATGTTCTGGAGGTTCAGTTTTTGCTCTATGAGGTCAACAATTTTGTCCATACATTCCTCCTCCGTTTCGAAGCTGCTATCTGGAACCCCCATAAATAGTAAGTTTTTCTGTCTTAATTCTGCTTCAAGTCTGTCAACTTTGTTTTCCAGGAAAGACACCTTATTTTGAAGTTGGAGAACATGATTTTCCAATTTGATTTGAGATTTTGTGAGTTGAGTTAAATTAGTGTCGATACGAGTAATAGTTGCATTCATTTGTAATAATAATTGCTTCAAGTCTTCAGATTCATCTGTATTTCCAGAGTTTCTATGTTGCAACGTCTTAGTTCTCTTGACTGGAGTTTCTATGTTGTTTGATTTCCAAAATTCTTCAGCGCAAGATTTGAAGTAAAATTTGAAAGCTTTACACAAATACCAAACATTTGTAAATATGTACTACATTGGTGTTCTTCTCTTTCGAAAACTTTTGAGCGTGAGACTTAAAATTAAATTTGGACGTTTTCATACTTGAGAAAATATAATTTTACATGCGGGTACATGTGCATACTTGTTCATATACATACATGTTTTTTAAATTTGGCGATAGTGTTTCTTTATTCAAGACTGATTATTGTATAGGGAATGGATTTTTAAGTCTAGATGTGGTCCGTACACTTTCGTGGGCGTAATTAATAACTTTGAACTCGTTTATATTAGAATATAGAAATTGCATTCCTGCAATTAAATATAGAATATATATATATATATATATATCTGCTATTAAATACATTAATTACATATTTGCAATTAAATACAGTAAATTTATGTCTGCAATTAAATATTGTAATTCCAGCCCTGATTTCCAATGATAGAAACAATAACAAGTACTATTGAATTAAAATATTATGAGTCGGCTGTGTGACGAGAAGGTAAAATAAACCATTGCAAAACGGATATAAGACAGTAGCGGAAGCAAAACAAATGTATTTATTCAAAAAAGTTTGAATTTATATGAATTCTTTCAAAAAACTTTGAATTTATATGAATTCTTTCAAAAAACTTTGAATTTATATGAATTCTTTCAAAAAACTTTGAATTTATATGAATTCTTTCAAAAAACTTTGAATTTATATGAATTCTTTCAAAAAACTTTGAATTTCTTTAAATTTATTCAAAACATTTTGAATTTATACGAATTTATTCAAAACATTTTGAATTTATATGAATTTATTCAAAACATTTTGAAATTATATGAATTTATTCAAAAAAGTTCGAATTTATTTGAATTTATTCAAAACATTTTGAATTTATTTGAATTTACTGAATCCTTTCAAAAAAGTTTGAATTTATTTGAATTTATTAAAAACATTTTGAATTTATTTGAATTTACTGAATCCTTTCAAAAAAGTTTGAATTTATTTGAATTTATTAAAAACATTTTGAAATGATATGAATTTATTCAAAAAAGTTCGAATTTATTTGAATTTATTCAGAACATTTTGAATTTATTTGAATTTATTCAAAATAGTTCGAAGTTATTTGAATTTAGTCAAAAAAGTTTGAATTTATTTGAATTTATTTTTAAAAGTTCGAATTTATTTGAATTTATTTTTAAAAGTTCGAATTTATTTGAATTTATTTTTAAAAGTTCGAATTTATTTGAATTTATTTTAAAAAGTTCGAATTTATTTGAAATTATTCAAATCAGCTTTAAATGATTTGAATCATGACATATAGTGGCCGCCAGTCCGGCTACGACATATAGTGGCCGCCAGTCCGGCTACGACATATAGTGGCCGCCAGTCCGGCTACGACATATAGTGGCCGCCAGTCAGACTACCACTTATAGTGGTCACTAGTGCAGACTACGACACATACCACAACATACACACAACATCCGCAATATAATATATAACATATGGCTGGACATAAACTAGGTTAAAGGTCACAAGGACGTTACCGATTAACCCCATATTTCAATGGGAACCTACATTTAGTCCCTAGAATATCCACTGAAAGTTTCATCAAGATATTTCAAGGCGTTCCTGAGATATTGCATATACTCACTAACTAACTAACTAACTAACAGACAGACAGACAGACATCACGAAAACATACAGTAGCTTTCCGCTACTGAATAATGGGGCTCCCTTCCGATTCAATAATACGTGCTATCATTGGAAGTCAGGGACATTCGTAATGATGAGTATACAGGTGGTGAGGATTGGAAACTTTTTACACTGAGTCTGCAAAGTAGGTTAAGGGACCGTAACGAGGAAACGACGAAACTCCTTGAATAATCCTTTTCCCGTAGCCTATGTCCACAGGTATAGGCATACTGTGGACAATATGTCAAGGTCTGCAGAATCGTCCAGTAACCTATTATGAAGATTTTTGAACCTCCTTTCACAGCCATGTTACCTTGGAGACCGCTTTGGTCTCTACTAATGACAAATTGTAATTTCCCAACTGCTGTCTTATATATCAAAATCGACTGCGTGGAAATCTCAATTTCACCTCCCTTGTAGACCCAATGAAGCGCCTTGCCAACAGTTTAGACTCTTGGGGTCAACCCATTCAATGGACAGAGTTACTAACTAGAGTGACCCGTAGTTACCAAAAATTTTATTTCACTATGGAGTTGATTTGATTTTCTTCGACGCTCTTCAATTACATACCTTAAATTAAATACAGCAAATATATATCCCCAATTAAATATAGTAATTATATACCTGTAATTAAATACAGTAATATATTTTCAATTAAATTTAATATTAAACTATGTAAATGCAACTATTGTAATTGTAAAAGTTGTCAGACCAAACTCCCAGCGCTTTCTTAGAATATAAGTTTTGTAAAACAAAATATTTTGTATGTAAATCGCATTTACGTTTTTAACATCGGCATAATGGGCACGAGCTCGTAGGGTGCGAATAAACAAATATAAATAAATAATTAATAACTTTTTTGAAGTTTGAAGATATTCCTAGGTCTTTTAGTTTGGTCCACAGTCTGCGGTGGGGGGTGGAGGAGAATTTAGGAAAGCTGTATGTAATCCTTCTCGAAACAAGTTTACATCAGGTTCACGTAAGATTATTTTACGTGGCAACATTTTTTCGATTACATTATCCTGCGATGGGATGGGGAATGGTCCTATGAAGATAAATTTAATACATTCTAATGCAGAAAATTATTTGTAAAGTTACCAGAGTAGAAGCAATAATCAACAACACTCTTTTTTCCCGGAGAAATGAATAAAAGTTATTTCCCCATTTGTAGCAGCAGATTTTTTTTTAAATTGTTACTGAAAAACTTGTAATACTCCTGAATCTTTCAGGTCGTATTACCACGCCCACTTCGACCCCCCGAGTCAATATGCTATCGAAACTCCGTGTCCCATGTCCCAAAACGACTTTTTCCCCTTTAAAATTTTTTTGTAAAAAACTGAGATAACACCAAATTTACACCAAGCAAAACCTCAGGAATTATTTTTTTAAGTCCAAATTTCAAATAAATTTTTTGAATTTTTTTTCAAAATTGCTTCTGGGGTCATGGTTGGTGTAAATCGGGTGTTACCTCATTTTCCCTCAAAAAAAATTAAAGGGGAATAAACTTTTTTTAGCGTCAAAGTAAACATACTGTAGGTAATTATATTCCTTTCCTCCATTTAATAGTTATTTTTCCAAACTCTCCAGTTTTAGAATAATATCAATGCCGAATGTATTTATAGCTGGTATGCACAATTTGATTTTCTCTAGTTTCGCTTTTGTCATTTTAACTTACGGTAAAATTAAAAATTATATCGGAACAGTATTATTTAAACATGATGCATGGTTGATGATTGCTGTATAATACATAAGGCGATTAAGCCAATTAGCCATAAGATTCTCATGTAATTTAATCGAACGGAAAAACGGTTTTATTAGTGTATGGTAATGGAGACAGATAACAGGCAGATAAACCATTGCAATGCATAAGACAGTAGCGATAGCAAAAACAAAACAAGGAAACAGCATTTTTTCATCAATCACAAGTTTTATATTCAAAGTATTTTATTTACATTTTGTGATTTTTAAATTTTGATTTGGAGGTCTTCGGTCATAAACGTTCCAATTTATAAAGGAACAATTAATTTAACAATGGAATTAATTCCGTTGTCTCAAGTTGAATAACTTTCTGTCTACCAAGGCAAGTTTAATCTCCAGTTCTTTTCAACTGAATTGTCTGGGTAAATTATTTCTGTCATCGACAAACTTCTTAGTAGTCTATTTGTCTTTTCAATTGGATGTCAAAATACTTTAGACACTGTTGATAGTAATACAATTCGCGAAATACAAACCCAAAATTTAAATATGCAAATAAAAAGCAAAAAACTTAAAAAATGTGTTTTCCCCGTTATTATTCATTCAAATTCTTATCTCCTTCCAGTCTGCTATAAATAATGAACCAAAGTCGTGTAATTATTTACCTTATGCAGCATAGCATATTGTACTACTAAAATAACCCGTTCTACGGAAAGGAATATTAAATGCACTTCATATCAAATCCAATGAATGTTTGTATGATATGTCATGAAAATTATGAGCATGACATTAATATTATATTATTGTCGCTAGTTCACATTACAATTAAGAATATACTAAGGTTAAAAGCAATTAGTATGAACTCAATATAGTTCATGTATAATACCAACAGATATTTATTATTTATTACATAGGACAGTATAGCACAAAGTTAGCAATTTTATTTCTCGCAGGAAACCGACGAAAACGCACAAGTCAAGTTAACATGAATATTGTGGTTTTGGATGATTTAACTATGGTTTATATTCAAAGGTACCTCAAAACTAATCGGTTTACCTCAAAAAAATAATTTCCTTGCCTCAACACATTTAGCTATTAAATATTTATCAAGTCTCAATTGTCACTACTCTTACTCCGAACTGATAAAATACCTTTTCTCAGGTTTTAATGCAATTTGCTAATGTTTTAGCACATTTACTTCAATCCAACTGTACTTGAGGGAAATACACTAAAAATTAGCTTGAATTAAAACTTGAGGCAAATGTATATTATGAGTTCGGAGTAAAATGATACTTGAATGAGACTTCTTAAGCATTTTTTTATTTAAATGTTTTTATACTAGACAAAGCGATTATTTATCTTGAGGTAAACCGATTATTTTTGAGGTGCAAATAAATTTCTCGCCATTAACTATTCTACCTACTTATTTGTGCACTGAATCATGGGTACATATATTGTCCTATAACAGTAAAGTAAAGTTCTTTATATTATTTCCATATATTCCATAAATAGTCATTATCAATTATGTAAAGTTGCTTAATATTTTCCCTTGAACTATATTATTACTTTTAAAAGCGGCAAGCTTAAGTTCACATTTGTTAACATCCTAAAAGTCAGTATAGAGTAGAGACCTTTGATTAGAAATAAAGAGAGACAACTCCCATTGACTGAAGAAATCACAATGGATACCCGGACAGTAATTAAGCAAAATTTGGTCTATTTGGCACATCAAATTACCAATTTATCAGCGATTTTGTTGCATTTAGAGCAAAATGATACAATTTCGCAAAACGAAAGAGAGGAAATTGTAAGTTGACATTTTATTATATTTATTCCTAGCCCTGTATTGTATTTATGATTGCATTTTAATTTTCCAGGAAGCAGAAAAGACGACTCAGACAAAAAATTCAAAATTGCTGGGAATATTACAAAAGAAGGAATTGCCTATAGACACATTTCTCGAAATCCTTTCAGCAACCAATAACAATCACTGTGTACAGAAAATTCAAGGTGTGCCATCGAAAAATGAACATCCTATGAAAAATATATGCGAAACAAGAAATCCCTTAATACTTCAATCAACTGTAGCTCAAATATTGAAAAACAAATGGTGGCCTGACAAGAAACGGTTAATAAAATCTCTTCATAAAAGAAAAATCGAAAGTAGATTCATGATTGAGGAATTGCACCACAGAATTTCCAGTGATGAAAACCGAATGATTGTCATTTGTGAATCAGTTGAGGCGTCGAAACTGACAGGAATGGGTGGTGTAGGAAAAATACTAACTGCCACCTGGTACGGTCATCATTATGAAGATAAATATGACCACGTCATCTGGATAGACTCTGGGGAGGACAGCCTTTTGAAATCTTTTCAAATATTGGCCAGAGATTTAAACATTAAGAATAGGGACGAATTTGTAGATGTAGAGGATTGTTCAAGAAAATGCTACGAGACTTTGGAGGAATTCAAATGTCTGTGGATATTCGACAATGCCGAGAGCTACAGAGGAGACGAAGGCATTAAAGAAGTTCTTCCAAAATTCAGGAAAAACTTTTATTGTGTGATAACATCGAGAAGTCTAGACTGGGGAACCCCAAATATTGGACACGGAAATGTTTCCCGGTTGGAATTATCCATTTTTGGAGAATCAGAGAGTCTGGAATTCCTTAAGACCCATTTGAATGATGAAATACAACACACAGAACACCAACTGAAAGAGCTAAGTAGATTGCTTGGAAATCTTCCATTAGCTCTTCAATTAGCCGTTGCAGCTTTAAATGTGGGGAAAATTGATCTACTGAATTACATTGAAGAAACCTCTTCCAAAGACTTGGGAAGTATTGTTGACACCAAGTTTGATGATTACGAAAAAACAATCAATGGCAGTATTCAAATTTCTTTGCATTTAATTGAAAAGGAGAAAAACGGAAAAGTTGCTAAAGACATCTTGAATATTGTGGGATACATTCGACCAGACAATATCCATGCTAAGCTTATAATGAAGATAATGAAAGTAAATATACATGACTTAAAAGGAGCAATTAACTTGTTGGAAAAGTACTCTTTGGTGAACAGAAGTGGAATAGTTCAAGAAACACCTTATGATGGCGGAATAATAAACAAATTATTTGGTAAGGATAAAATCAAGATAGAAATGGATTTGTTGAGTATCCACCGACTGTTACAACAAGTGATTAGACACAATTGTAGGAAGTCGGAGAACGAGACGATTAAGAAGATCCTTAGATGTAAGGGATTCCTCGACTATAAACTTCTTCCTTTCACCAAGTATGCAAGCGATAAGTTGAGAAAAGAGTTCCCCAAAGTCAGAGCACAACTGCTGGATCAAAAACAACTCAAGAAACTGTTGAAAGAAAAAAGATTCGAGGAATCCGTGCAGTTGGCGAATTTCATCGACAAAGAAATAAATTCATCGACAACAAAGTTTAATTATGCAGTATGTCTTTGCGAGAATGGACAGCTGGAGGAAGCAGTAAACGTTCTTACACCTTCATTTAGAAAACACAAAAGTAAGAAGAAGGATGCCACAATTTCAGCAGAGGGAATAGGGCTGTATGGAAATATTGTAGACTTAAGCGTAGAACCCACAATAGGTCAAACCGGCTTCTTTCTTTTTCATTTGTATTTTCAATTAGGCAGAATTGAGGATTTTCTTAAAGAAAATATTCATGGGATAGTCCAAATGGCCTCAAAAGGTTATCTGAATTACTTATTAGAAAAAAATGCACTTCGGGAATCAGTTCAATTGGCCAAATTGATCGACAAAGAAATAAATACAATGACAACAAAATTGAATTATGCAGTTTGTCTGGTGGAAAATGGACGGTTGGAGGAAGCAGTAAACGTTCTTAGACCTTCACTTAGAAAGCACAAAACTGAGAAGAAGGATGTCACTAATGCAGAAGGAGCGGTTAAGAGCGGCGAAGATGCTCCGAAGAAAAATGTTGATAGGATACTCCAAATTGCTACAAAGGGTATTCTAAATTATTTAATAGAGAATGAGGAATTTAAGGAAGCCACGCAGTTGGCGAAATTCATCGACAAGGAAATAAACAACAATACATCGAAATTCAATTATGCAATTTGCCTGGAGAAGAATCAACAATGGGGAGAAAGCATCAAAGTTCTGTTGAAACTGTATAAAAAGAAAATGAAAGAAATGAATTATTATGGCGATGACAATATTGTGGAAATGGGACTGCTGGAGTTGGGAAAGGAAGTGACAAAGTCCTTAGTTGGAGGTCACTTGTTGGTATCTCTCTGGATAATGGACAAGAACAATGAAAGACTAAAAGAAATCCTGGAAGAGAGAAAGTCTTTTGTGATGATTCCTTCGGAAGAGAGGATGACTGCATTAGTGAGAATTCTCTATTCCAATTTAATCCACTCTAACTATACTCTTAGAAATAAAGGACGGATGTTGAAACTTGAATTGGGTGGAGACAAAAAGAGAATAGATTTAAGGTACTGTTCTATTGATTTGTCTGGTCCCCTCCTGCGTGCTTTGAGTGAAATGCCCAAGTCCCTTTCAGAGAGAGTGCACTTGACACATGGAAATCCAAAAGACAGAAAGAGAGAAGGAATTCAAGGGATTCCAAAGATACTCAACACAGTAGAATTCTCTGGTCTTCACTTACAAGTGTCATTGGAATCGATTTCCTCTGTTGAAAATATTGATCTGTATAATTGTTCATTGAGTTTGGATTCTGCGGACCGAATCTCCCCAACAGAATTGAAATTAAAGTGGATTTCCTTTGCTAAGAGCGGAAAAGAATTATCAAATATCAAAGTCAATGAATTCATCGATTTCCACAAACTGAAGCGATTGGAACTCATCTGCTATTCTGACAAGAAGAACCTGTCAATAGATTTGAGTGAGGAATCTGCAAATATAGAATATCTTCGCTTAATGGGTGTGAAAATCGAGAGTCTGAAATCATCAGCGAATGGCAATGGACGAGTGAGCATCAAAGAAGGAAACCTAGAACGCTGTTCATTGGATCTGTCCATCCTTCCGTCATCTCTCGAAAAACTCACACTAATTGACACAGAAATATTTGTGAGTGGAGAAATTGAGCTACCGAACTTAAAATACCTGCAATGGGAATATAGACATATTTCTCAATTGTCTCATTTTTGTGCACTCGAATTGGTTCACTTATACCTAAGAGGGGTGGAGGAATTGAATGTGGACCTCCTTCCACCAAGTACCAAAGTTATTCAAATAGATGGAAGTTGTAATCGGACAAGACTTTCAGGTGGGGTGATTCATTTAGATAAACTCATTCTGGTTGGATTTCATTTGGAAGAAGTGGAGGAAATGTTGCCTCACTTCCAACTAAAAGAACTCGTTCTTCTCTCGTCCAACTCTTATGATTACTTTACACCAGATGATTTGATTCGGTTGATGGACAAACAAATACGGACAATTGCAATTGGAAAAGTTGATTGGCGGTGGAAAGATTTCCAGAATTCCCATCTCTCAAAATATGTAGATCGACAATCAGGATATTATTTATTCCATGAAGGCAAAGGAAAAGCTGTTGAGGAGAAAGACTTTGAGGAATTGCACTTGTTGAAACACATTTTTGAGCCCTTCGCCCTAATCGTTACATGCTGTAAGTCAGATGTATCATTGGAATCCATTTCCTCCATTGAAAATATCACTCTGGAAGATTGTTCATTAAGTTTGGATTCTGTCCATCGAATCTCCCCAACAGAATTGAAATTATCCGGTGTTTCCTTTGTTAAGAATGGAATGGAATTATCAAATGTCAATGTCACTGAATTCATCGATTTCCACAAAATGAAGCTATTGGAACTCAACTGTTATTCTAACAAAAAGAATCTGTCGATTAACTTGAGTGAGGAATATGCCAACATCGAATACCTTTACTTACGGAATGTGGATGTGTTGAGTTTGAAAACAGACAATGACAAAGGAAGAGTCAACATCAAAGAAGCCAAAATAGAATTATGTTCTTTGGATCTGTCCATTCTTCCACTATCCCTCAAAAAACTCTCACTTTCCACTCTCTCAGAACTAATTGTGAGTGGAGGAATTGACTTGCCAAACTTAAAGTATTTGAAATTGGTTGACGTTTCTGTTTCCCATTTTTCGTATTTTCGTTCCCTCCAATTGATTCAGTTGCACATAATTGGGGTGGAAGAATTGAATGTGGATCTCCTTCCACCAACTATCCAAATGATCAGAATAGATAAAGTAAATAGTGAAACAAGATTGCATGGTGGAGTGATTCATTTGGAAAAACTCATCCTGCATGAATATCCTATGAAAGAAGTGGAGAAAATTTTGCATCACTTTCAACTAAAACAACTCGTACTTGGTAGTTATTTTCTCCCATACGAACCAGATGATTTCATTCCGCTGATGGACAAACGAATACCGACAATTGCAATTGGATGGGTTGATTGGGGAGAGAATAAATTCAACAATTCCCTTCTCTCCAAACAAGTAGACCGAAAATCAGAAAATTATTTATTCCATGAAAGCAAAGGAAAGGCTATCAAAGAGAAACACTTTTATGAATTTTATGAACATTTTTGAACCTTAATCTTTACTGGACCTCATTAATAATTATAAATACTTTTTTAAACTCTTTGAAGCCGCTTTAGACCCCCTCCCCTCAAAAGCTCATCACGATGTCTTAGCTGCATAATAAAAGGTGATTTCCGGCTGTTTTTGTGATTATTGCGATTTACACAATTTGTCGCTGAACGAGCAAGGAGAAGGTTTAGAGGCGCGAAAAGCAGAAGGCGCGGGCAGAGCAGATCGGAAGAAAGGGAGGAGAGGACGGAAGTAACCGACAAGAAGCGTGCTCGGCGATTGAGGAGAAGTGTGCTCATTGAATATAAATTTAGAGAAAAAAGTTGATTTTTGTATACACTTTAGCCAAAGTAAAGGCAGAAATTAACACAATTTCAAAGTTGTTTTTATTCAGCACTGATCATTTTGCCATAACCCGACACGGTTAGCCAGGAATAGGTGATAGAATATCACATTTGCAGCCGCATTTCGTGATTAGTTGTTTTTCCTACTTAGCAGAAAGTAGGTGGTCCTTCGGTAGCTGAACGTAGAAGTAGACAAGAGATAGTAATTTAAAATTGGCCAACAGACGCGTCGGACCAATACACAATTTGTAAGCAAATCTCAGGTTAAAGTTTTGCTAACTTGCAGAATAATTTACAAGATTATTTTTTGCTGTAAATGAAATTCGCCGACATTATAAAAGAGTATTAATCAACAGTGTTAAGTCAGAAACGAAGTAGAGTACGAATAATAGTTGTCATGCATGCATCGGCATAGTTGACACTGAACCTTCCGAAACACATCGCTTTTCAAAATAAAACCGTTTTATGAACTCAGATATCCCCAATACAACGCAACACAAACCAACTTATATGCTTACAAATATGGTAATTTGGCCATTACAGTGTATGCAAATGGGCTACTCACCCTTTTATAAGTAATGCTTTACATTTTACATTTTTTGCGGGCTACATTTTAAAGTTTTGTTTGGTACTAGTTATAATACATAAAAATTGTCTCTAAACGAAAATCCGATTTTACATGGCATTTTTTTATCCTAATACCTCATTCTGTGGCGGTCTTTATTGACCATTTTTTCCAAATGTTTCGGATTTCTCAAGTGATTCATATAAAATAGGTTGGTAGGTAGGTTTAGAGGTCAAATTAGGTTGTTTTTATTTCAAAATAAATTTTAAATGTCACACATTTTCTTAATTTTCATTAATAACCATAAAATAATTATCAACAGATTACCACCGAAGTGTACCAAGTTTTAAGATTAAAAAGAAATGCAATTGAAAATACTCTGCTCGTGTATAATTCGATTTTTCGGCGTGTATCTCCTAAAATTATGATTTCTGCAGAAGAAAAGCTTCATTTCTATGAACTTGTTACCTTGTTAGACTAAAAAGACAAACATCCTTAAATTTGGGTACTTTTTCAGATATAACATTGACTTTTCAAATGTAAGATGGAAATTTCCACATGGCGGATACCTTTTTTGGGTTATCTAAATCCTGTTCCAAATTTGAGTTTGCGGGGATGGAAAGGAGGAGTGTGACAGTGTAGTATGATATAATGGAGATATATTGCAAGGTTGTTATATCTTTAATATAATAGAAAGAAGCAATATAAAAGCGAAGGTGCATTACAGCTTTTATATATTTCTGAACATCTCTGGTGCTATTGATGTAACAAATTCTGAGAATTTCCTCCGACTTACTTTTTAAATCGGACATGATATGAAGAACACTCAATATAGAGGCTAGTGACATAACCGAGATGAAAGGAAATGCAAGGAAAGCGGGCATTTCTATTTCGGAGTACATTTTCAGACTGGCGTAATTGCAGATGACGCATAAAGATATTGTGCTCAAGTTTCCAGTCGGAGCGATGATATCCGCCACTTGGTTTGCATTCATGACAATCAGGGTCAGGAATTTGAAATGTTTCAAAATTATTTTGGTGGACACAATTTGTGTCATCCTCCCTTTTCCTATGTTCTTAGCCTGAGCGAGCAAAGTGGAGATCCATCGCTTACAATAGAACAGGTAGAGGAAGTAGATGTTGAAGATAAAGCAGCAGGACCCCATCATTACAACAAAATGGAAAAGAAGAAACAAACAATTAAAAAGCAGTACAGGAAAACTATTTCCAATTTCCGGGTGCAACAGAACAAGGAAATTATGCAGTGGTTCATTCCCGTGCTGATCCATGAATGGAAACGTTGAAATTACTCCACAAGCCAGTAATCCAGAATAAATTGTTCCTTTAGTAATTTTGCCAACCAGCTTTCCCGAGTTGAAATGGTGACGATATCGCTTCCACTTCGTGGTCAGACCATAAATTCCTGAAAATAAGAGTTATAATTTTCATTTTTAATTGAATATTGAATTTTCGTTGAAATTTATTTCACTGAACTAATTAAATAATTTATATTTGTGTTTATTTATTATTATTTATATTTATTTTAGTAATTATATTGAAATTGAAATGCAATAATTATTAAATATTGATGTTTTACGGTTTTTAAAAGTAATTAAATTAAAATTAATGGAAATAAATTTTGCGGTTTGTAAAAATTCATAACTTACTGCGGTATTCCGAATCCATAAAATGAATCTGAGTAAACATAAGGGAAAATCCTTCACCATTTACTGTCATACTAATCTGAAAACACAAGGAGAGAATTGATGCTACCATATAAAAAATATGAATGATAATTTGTGCAGAATTGAGTGTTTTATCAGCCGAAAATAATTCTCTACAAATTCTCAGGAATATTCCCAACGCAAAAAGGATTTCGCAAACGAAAATAGCAATCCATTGCTTTTTGTGGAGGTTATTGGTGGTGGATTTTAATTCTCTTTTTGCTGAATTGTACTCAAACGGAATCACACGTAGTTTTAAGAAAATTTCGAAAAATGTTTCAACAGCAACAAAAAGCCCTCCTGCATTTGGTGAATTCTCTTTTTGAAAACTGAACATATTAGCCATTGTTCCCGTAAGAAATTCAATAGAGCAAGTTCAAGTATTGACTACAGGTACTACAATGTTTGAGGTACTGTTAAGAACATTCAGAGAATTCAGAGTATTATTAAAATATTCAGACTGGCAGACATGAAATGAAGGCTTATTAGTAAATTTAAAATTATACGGGGAAAATGGAGTATGGATTTTATCTTATTTAATGATGCCCCTCACATGCATTTGTTTTACTCAGAAATCTACAAATTATTGTTTTCGTGTATTTACCAAATGTGGGATTTTGACAAATAAGTTCTCCTTATTTAAGCTAAACTCAAATATCATAATTCACAATTGAAAAAAACAAATTAAATACTCAGGAAAAAATGTATTTGTGTGCTATTATTAAATGAGGATAGATTTTCTCAGTAGCATTTAGTCCCAAGTCTAAGTCTTTAGTAAAATACTTTCTTCGTAGTACAAATCATGAATTCTAAGTCTGTAATTTGTCGTTAAAAGTTTTTGATTGTTACATGTGAAGTTAATTCAAATTGCTGTAATTAGGGAAATTAGAACCAAAGAAATATATTTGCGACGAAGAATTGTATTACAAAGAATGCTAATGTAAAAGAGTATTATTATTGATTATAATAAGTTTATTCCACTTGACGATCAATTATTATGCACAAGAAAGCCAGAAAGCCCAAGAAACTTAATACAGTATGTTTATATTAAGTGATGTTTTAGTTTTGATAATACTCAAGAAGTCCTCAAACCTTTTTTCATTACCTACTTCTGTAATACTTGGTGATCCATTTCTATTTTAAATCGTAGACATAATATTATAATGTCATATAATAGCAGTTTATTGCAGGTTTGTTGTTGTACCAAAAGAAAATAGGATATTCCTTTAACTATTTATTATGCCAAAGCATGTCAAAATGATTGTGCTTTTTCCTGCTTTAGTTTAAGTAATACCCAAGAATCCTGTCTGTTCTACTTTTTCTTGTTTCCCTGCTTTACCTACTTTCTTAATAATTGCATGAAACATTACCAACAAAAGTGGTCACGCTACTTTGTTCAAATTGTGGACATAATATTATAATGCTATAATAGTATATTACCAATATTTTCTAAAACGTGAGCAGTTTTAGTTTTCGCAAGACAAATAAAATTCTGTTCCAAAAAACCGCTTTCTTTTCTCTGTCAATAAATGCATTATTATTTATTCTACACAAACGTACTATTACTTAATCCCAGCAAATATGATTTTCAATGAATATTATAGACTATTTAAGTTTTACAAACCTGTTAGTTAAGTAGGTCCGACACCGAGGAAAATTTGGCGGCGGCGGCTAAGTGACGCTGAAATAATTTGGTCGGCGTGGGGTGACCAGAAAAAAATGCTATTAGTTAATTGCTATTATATTGCTAGTTATATAATTACTGATTATTTTATTTAGACTTAACTGCGCAGTTTGCTTTAAAGCTCATTATTCATTTTATTTCACACATGTCCTATTATATGACGTACTTTTACCGTCTCATCTTATCTGTTCAACATTCTCTGTTCTAAATCTAAATACATTAATACACACGAAATGCACAAAACGTTTCAGAAATGTATGGTCCTAACATAAGTGATCCCATATAAATTTTTATCGTAATGTCATAGATAGATGCGCATATTACAGCTCTGGATGTCATATGAATGACATTCAACTCTGAATCAGAAACTCAGAAATGCAAATTGATAAGCCCGATGACGTCAAAGAAGTTATCTCATTGTCCATGTTGATTTTAATCAGGCAATAATCAGTTTCCGTTTCAAATCATTGTCAGTTTAGTTGCATTACAAATATTATTTGATTTGGGTAACTCTTGAAGTCTGATTCAAAGTGCATTCAAAGTCCAATGCAGCCAATTATTGTGCTCACACAAATGATTGACGTAATTCCGTCTCATCCTAAAGTTAAGTTATGCTGTAGTTATTATGAAAACTTTATTCTTCTACATCAACTTGATTTTATTAAGTTTAATTTACTTCATGAGAAATTCAACTGCATGCCTAATGCCATTATTCATTCTGATTCAAGACGTGTTAATTGTGTACATCAAAGAGGTTAGTCACTTTAATAAAGTACAGGGTGACCTGAAATATTTAGCACAAGTTTACGAGTATCTCCTCAATAAAAGAAAAGTTAGGAAGCCAAAATTTCATGACATGCAAAATTTTCGCATTTTTTGTAGCTCTTTCTTGCGCGCTGTAGCAATTTTACTGAAAAATGGGGAAATTTTTTCTTAATATCTTCATTTATTTTCCATAAAACACAAAATAATTTTTGGGAAATCTCTTTTTGCGTATTTTCAAAGAGGATGGCGTGAAGAAAATTTCAACCAATATCATCTCAAACGAAGCATATTCATTTTCAACCTTACGGGCACATTTCACAGACATTTTTTAGAAAAGTTAATAAACCTTAATAAATTTGTAATAAAATCAAATTCATTATTGAGCGGTTCAAAAGTTATAGTCAATGGTCATGCTATGTCAAAAGTTTGTCCACACGGTATTACACATTGTAGTTTATAATTGCTGAATAAAAAGTAGTAAATAATTCATCTGATTTATTCATAGCAAACTTTTCAGCTGTATACGCAAATGAAAGACGAATTATTAAAGTATAAATACAAAGCTAACTATTCTTTTTAAAGTTACATTCAACTTCATTGGAGGAGCAATAAACCATGAATTGTCTGTTGAAATTTGCAGTTGTAGTAGCTGTCATAGCTGCTGTTTCTTCCAGTGCATTTTCCGCATCGGTAAGATACAATAAAGCATTTAAAAATCGTTTTCCGGTTTTTCTTGTTTGTAGAAAAAGGATAATTATATTTAGAACCCAAAAAGTTAATTGTTTAGAAATGAAATTATTACACCATTTTCGACATGTACTTTGCTAATTTTCTTTTGTTATTATGAAAGAAACGTTTTTACGTTTTTTATGAAATTTTAAATTTTCGCCCTTCCAAAAAAATTAATTTTTTCTTGTTGCAATTAAGATTGATGCATCTGCTGGAGCTGGATCTGGAACTAATGGTTCTGCTGGATCTGGATTGGCTTCTGGTAGATCTGTGGGTGGTCCCAGTATTGTTGAAAACGAAGTTGCTGCAAATGAGTACCAACTTCCGTATCCCTGGTCCTGTATTATTCCTCCTTTTCGGAAGTGTTTATAGATCCAGGTCCGGTTACATTTCTACTTGCAACTAAAAGTAGTCTTATTAGTTTACAAATTTTCAAAGTTGAGGAAAGGGTGCCACCTAGTTCTGTCTGTCCATTTTAGATGTATCTTACTATAAATATTTTGCATTAAATATACACCAAACTGTATTGCTGAGTGTCTGATGACAGAATAAACTATTCTAGTATTAACAATGAATTGAATTGTCTTTGCATTTATTATGTATCGTAGATACATTATAGCAATGCCCAATATGTCCGTCCGTCTGTTCTGTTTTGCATGCAAAACTGTTTTACATGCAAAATTGTTTTACATGCAAAACTGTTTTACATGCAAAATTGTTTTACATGCAAAACTGTTTTACATGCAAAATTGTTTTACATGCAAAACTGTTTTACTCACAAGTTGGTTCACACAGTAGGTATTGTGAAATAAAATGAACTAAGACTACTTTGCCCTTTAAGAAACATCTAATGCATAAAATTTCCAGAATAAAAACAAAAGTTTGCATGGAAAAGATAAATCTTGTTGTAGAAACAGTTTTTAAACCACGAAAGTATATTGAGCGAACTTCCTCCATTTAATAGTTGCATTATTAATTCCGTTTCTACTATTGCAAGTTAGGAAACAAAATTCAACAATTAAGGGTCCTTTAATTGTCGTTTATTAAGACTGGCTACACATCAAATTAATTTGAAAAAAATAATGATAATAACAAGTTATTTAGAATAAGAATTATATCGTTTTTTAAGGATTCTGTTCGATAACGGCAGCTCGTCTTTGTCGAATCCAAACTGGTTGGTTAATTAAATCTTCGTATGATATAAGTACACGTTGCAATGAGTTTTCACGATCTTCTGGAAGTACAACAGGATGGCGACACATTGGGCACGTTCTCCCATTTGACGACAACCACTCTTGAAAACATTCCTTGTGAAAATCTACAGGTTAAAAGACAATAATTAATTTTATTATAATATATACAATTGCATAGTGCAAAGGATTTTGCTATTTACAATGATTGCAGGGAAGAGTATTTAATTCATCATTAGGTGAAAAAATTTCTTTGCAAATGGAACATTCTTCATCCTCATTTTCTTGCGGTTGCAACTTGGTGGTTCTAATTTCAGTCGGCTCTTGCGGTTGAGTTTGCGCTTGAAGGAGTTGATTCAAATGTAGAATTGCTTCCATAGGTATTCGTTGTCGGGATATCGGTGGCGATGGAGCAACAGGTGCAAACGATGGTGAATATCTTGGAACTCTTGGAACTCTTTGTTGTTGTGCGGTCACATTAGAACGGTCCTAAATGCATTTTCAGAATATATTCTTACAATGTACAGAATAGTTTACTTCCAGACATAAATATTCACGATTCAGAGGAATTTTTACTTAATTATAAAGAGAATGCTAATTTTAAGAAATAAGGAAAAAGGGTTAAAGTAAATTTAAACATAATTTTTCGCATGTTTGTTATATGTTAGCATTTTGAATCTGTTTTAAATTTCTTTCTGTAAAATTATCGAAAATTTGTGACAGAAATTTAAAAAATTTCTTCGGGGGTACAAAAGTAGAAATTATTAGAAGCAGTTTACTTCTACGGATAAATTGTCGACTCAACCTGATTTAAAAATAATTTAGATCCGTCCGTGTTCTTTTAGTAAGATAATTAATTCATTCCGAAATACAGAGTTGGACATTTTCATATTTATTTTGTATTTTGTAGCAGAAACCTCCCAAAGTTAATTTACCTTTTCTTGTCAGGTACACTCAGCTAATTATCACCTATTGTATAATATTACAGAATAGTGTTAATATTAGTTATAACTTTTACTTACAGTTTTAATTTGGCGAGTTTTATTTTCATTTCCATAGCCCAGTAATACGCAGTAGAAAGTTATGAGCAAAAATCCATAAACTATGGATTGAATAATCCAATGCGTCAAAATGGGACCAAATATAGCCCATACAGGTTTCAATATGATACAAAGTACATCCCATATAGGCTTGAATTTTGTACAAAGTATGTCCCATACAGGTTTCAATATGGTACAAACTATATCCCATACAGGTTTCAGTATGGTACTAAGTATATCCCATACAGGCTGATACCAAGGAATCATTTCAATTTCAGTAATACGTGCATAATAGCTAATGGAACAAAAGAAAGTTTATTATTAAATTGGACTATTAATAAATTAAATTCTTGAAATATTAAGACTATTATTAAATCTCAGTTAAAATTACTTTTTAGGATTCGAATACTTCTCCCTGATAAAATTTGCATCTTTTTCAGAAATGGTGAAGGTGGGAATTAGATTCGGATTAATTATTTTGGCGAAATCCGCATCACCATACAAAATCAAGGAACTGTAACCTAATTTTGCAGCGTTTTGTGCCATTTCTTCTATATTACAGTGAGGCCGAGCAATCGACAAGAGAGTAAATGTGATTTTATCGTTCTGTTTTGGTATAGGAGGTGAAGTGATTCTATTGTCATTTTTCCCTGTAAGATCATTTTCATTATCGAAAACTTCAATTTGTAGAGATGACTTCAGTTTGCAAGATTTTGTAAAATCAGCTGCGACAATGTAAGTCTACAAAGTAATAAAAATCTGAGAATAAAAATATTAAAAGTTAAATTTACATCAGATATGAATTTAGCCTAAGAGACATTCAATTATCTTCGGCTTACCCTACTTTCTTCCATTTTGGAAACGAAGTCGTCATTTGACAAAATAATCTGATTTTTGTGAATCGCATGAAGAGGGGTTCTCGAAGACTTGTGAATAATTACAATTTTAGCGTCACTCAACGATAGATAGTGAACACAATTAATTAGTAGAACAATTAAACACGGATTATAAGTATTCTTAACCATTTTTGAATAAAAAACTGTAATAAAGATTACGTGTATGAATAAATAAACTAGTACAAGGCTGGGTGTAACAAAGTATCGTAGTTAATATATGGTGGACAAACGCATTAAGTACAAAAATTGGACGAACAAAATACTTGACCTTCCACTGAACCTCAACTAGATGTTTTTCAAATTTTAAATCAGTATCTCAATCCGTTCCGAAGTTACCACTCTGAAAGACAGACTGACTGCTACGGGTGTCTATATAAAGTATCAACGATACTTAATAACAAATAACACATAATTATTCACGAATATAAACCTAAATTTTCAAGTCTGACGGAAAAAACAGCTGCCTGCAGGCTAGATGGACTGAAACTGTTTTGCTGCAACCGATTAATTATCGCATACTGTCATAATACAAAAAAGTGATGGGACATTGGTAGAAGATAACTACACAATTGTATGTTCCTTATCATATGATTATATACAGTTACCTAGATTATTTAATAATGTTTGATTTAGGTTTAACCACACAATTAGCAGTTCAAGTTCATTCGTTAGTCATTTCATTTATTGCACACCTATTCTTGGTGAATGATGCACGTAAAACACGTACATCTACAGAGAGATTCAGTACAAACGTTACATTGGACAACTCATGCTGAAGTAATAACAGTGGTATTTAAATTGCTCTTTCTGACTCGGCGCGCGGTAAGTCGAAACCAACTTGGATAGGTATTACACGATATCCTTATACACAGGAAGTCCCACGTAATGTTTGTAGTGAATCTCTCTGTTTTGTGTTATCTTATCTTCTCCAACACTTTAGCATATGGTACCACAGAGAGTTCTAAACACACTCATTCATGCGGAAACATGAAATACCCAAAACGTCAAAACAAACGTTCACATGCAGTTAGATGCAAAAGTTCAGCAGAATAGGGCACGTGACCCTAAAGTTTGCGACATGGTTCTAATTTATATGAGCGGGTACACACAAAAATGTGAATTAAAGGATGCCGCAAATTTTAGCACCACGTGCCCTATGCTGCGGAACTTTAGAATCTCACTGTGTTAATATATGTACATCTGAAATGCCATATGAATGGCATTCAACTAATTTCCATTATGCAGAAATGATAGATAAGCACCATGACTCTGACGTTAATGAAGTTATTTGATTTTAAGGTTAACCAGAGCCAGCCCGTTATCAGTTCCGTTTATTTCATACAAATTATCAGTTTGCTGCATTACAGATTATTTGATTAGCAATTCCTCGTGAAGTCTGATTATATAAATGAATAAATGAATTACTACGACTGTAGGAGTTCATGTGGCAACGGATTTATCCCAAGGAGGCATCATTTTCGAAGTAGTGAAAGATGCTGTATCATAAAATACCTAAAAAATCGAAAGAGTCTTCCGTTTTGGGGAAATTGTGTTGATAAATGCAAAGGTTGCGATCCTTTAAAATATATGGCACGTTTGACAACATAGAATTTATAATATGTCCATCGAAATAGTCCCCATGTAAAACGACCAGGTTGTGCTTCCGCTACTGAAAATAAATTTTAATTCAAATGGGATTCTACCAAATTAAATATAAAGTTAACTGTTTAGTAATGAAATTATAACTTCACTTTGGGCATTTTGCAAGTTGCGAAGTTTAGTAGTTTGTTTTTTAAAGTCAGTATTTTTCAAATAGTAATGATAATGAAAAAAATTTCTGCCTTGCCATAAAAATTAATTTTCCAGGTTGCAATTAAGTTGGTGCACCTGCTGGAGCTAGAACTGAGGGTGATGCTTCTGTTTGATCTACCAGAGTTTAATTCAAGACATATTTTTATCAAACATACAGCGCTGGCTCCAAGTCACGCACCATGGAGTAATAACATTTGGTTTAGACCGTGACCACAAGTCACGCATCATAGGAAAATGCATGTAATATTAGAAAATGCCTCTTAAACTGTTTTAGAGTCATTTTCAAACATTGTAGCTAATGGTATTTCCCTATGGTGCGTAACTTGTAGCCCACACTATATATTGTACAGATAAAGCCAATTAGATTGGCAAATAAAGTTTTCTCTATTCCGCATTAATAGCACATTAAACTATTTCAGACATGTCAACTACGTCGTCATTTTGACTCATTAAACCGTTTCATGACTTTTTATTATTGTGGTAATTTTGACACTTTAAACTATTTCATGGCAATTTAACTTTAACTGTAATTTTGACACATTAAGCTATTTCATGAAAATATTACCATTTAATTATTTTGAAACATTAAACTGCAAAACCAATTCAACAACTGTCTCAAACGCGAAATCAAGCAGGACCTAATACTCCAAATGCTCCTTCTTGTCCTTGTAATCCAACACGGAGTCCAACATTAAATCCTGATTGTTCTCCTGCCCCTCCTCCTGGCTCTCCATTAGCTCCAAATTGTAATTCTCTTCTTACATCCTCGAAAATATTGAAACATAAGGAGGGTTTGAAGAAGATAAATACTGCCAACTAAACAATAAAAAATTGAGTGTAAATTATTTGACAAAATTCTATAGTTCTATGCAGTTTTAGGGGGTTTGTTTTAATAAGTTTATATTATAGGTGAAAACTGCTGTTACAAAAAATGCAAACTTACACACTTTAAAAAATTTTGAAGCTGCATTATCACCGTATGAAATATTTATGGTGGTTTAAGGAGTAGAACTGAAATTCTCAAAAATATTTGAAAGCTGAACAATAATTTTAATTTATTATTGAAGAGCAGAAATTATTAATGTTTGAACTGTTTTGTGGCAGATGAAGCACATAATACTGAAGCTATAAGAGTAAAACGAAAATTTTCCTTTTACAGTGTTCAACGTAGTTCATTTTTCTTCTGCGGCCCAATTCATTTATGGTATAGTGTATCTCAGTTTAATGTCATTTTTACTGTTAAATCACAATTAAAACCATCACAATGAATCTGTGTAATTGTAATTATTACAATTTGTTACGATATATAAATGAACTTCGTGTCAATGTGTTCGATTTCGGTCTGTATGTTCATAGGTTTAAGTGGTATGGGTTTATGTGCTCTATAACTCTGGAATGCTTTAATGTAGGTATATAATTCCTTCAAACGTCTTTTATTAATTCGGCCTTTCATGAAGTACACAATTCCACGTCGTTATCACTTTTTTGAACTAAAACAATTCAACTAGACAGCGACATTTAAATAATGCGCATTAATATTCCATTCCAATATTGCGGACACCTATTTGTAAAGGTTTAATTTATTTTTTGTTTTAGACAAAAAATTACCAATTGTTAACAGCAAAAACGGAGAGAATTCACAGAAAATTATAGCTAGTTAATAACCGTCACTACTTTTGTCCAATAAAAGCTTTGTTCCTATAAATATTAAAATGCTATTAAATTGAAAAATATTAGACATTGTAAAATATATTCAATGCATACCGCTACGTTGTATAAGCGTCATTCCAATTTTATATCCATTTTCTTTGTGCATTTTTTGAAATAGCACTAGATACTTGTAAATATTCATTATAAATGGTAAATAGTTAACAGCCATTAGTAATTTATGAATTAAACGTCAAGCAGCACGCATTTAGAAATAGTAAGAATATTTAAATGGAATGCTGAATGGTATATTTAATGGATTTTTAAAAATTTTGAAGTGCATTATACTATTTACTCCAATAATAATTTTTAGTGTTACCTTTACAAAAAGGAATAAATTTTACCTTTGCAATTTGCATGACAAAATTAATGTTGTTTGCTTTTCCATGCCACGTTTATTATTTTTACCTTTCCATGACGGAATTCATTAAAGCAGTGGCAAAATGAACATAATTGCCTAAAAATATTCATATAGCATCTACACTTTTGCACGGTAGCTTTCGTTTATCCTATCCATCATATGTCACATCTAGCACATCTAGTCTATATTTACTAAATGTGTTGGAACTGTTTTGGTAAACCCGTTTTCTAAATCTGTTTTACTTGATTTGCATGAATTACGACGACATATAAAAAGTGATTGGCGTAATTCCGTCTTATTCTAAAACAAAAATTTATTCTTTTACTTCCATTTGATTTAAGTATAAATTAGTTCGGGAGAAATTCTACTGCATGTCCAATGAATTTTTCACTCTGAGGCAAAATGCTTTGTATATGTCGAAAGCCTTTTGTGAAAGTTATGTACGGGGGCTCTTAAGGTCTTCTTCATTGTTTGTATAAACCTAAATTATAAAACTAAATAAAGGTAAGAAATTTATGTGCTAATTGCGAAAAAGAAAATATCAAGTTTCAACTTTATTATTTACTTTCAACTTTAAAGTTTTATTATTTAACTCCTATTTAACGTGTTATTTTCCGATGGTGAACAAGATTTTAAATAAGACGGCTTTCATGACGATCCGTTGAACAGTTCAAAAGTTATAGGCAGAACTTTCGGTAGACAAATTTAAATAGCTGGAACACACGGTATATATTACATTTTAATATTATTTATATTAAGTAAATAATTCATATGATTAATTCTTGGCGAAATTCTCACCTGTCTGTACGCAAATGAAAAACGAATTATTAAAATATATATCAATAGCAAAACCTGACTTTCTTGGTAAAATTACACCCAACTTCATTGAAGGAGCACTAAGCCATGCATTGTCTGTTGAAACTTGCAGTTATAGCAGCTATCATAGCTGCTTCTACTCCCAGTACATTTTCAGCATCGGTAAGATACACAGAATTTAAAAGCAGTTTCCAGTTTTCCTTATGGGAAATAGATAATACTTTAGATCTCAAAAAATTGACTACTTAATAATGAAATGGGTATGGAATTTTAATTAGGTTTTGCGTTGTATTAATTACAGTGAGCAGTTTTCAAACAATAACTGATAATAAATTGATTTTTCTTCCATTCCATGAAAATTAAAAATTTTCTTTCGCTTTTTTGGAATTAAGATTGGTGCTTCTGCTGGAGTTGATGGTTCTGCTGGTATCCCTGCGGGCCGTGCCAGTATTTCTCAAGACGAAGCTGCTTTTGATGGTTATCCAGGGTATAACCCATATGACGAGCTCCGTAATGCCTTCCCCTGTTGGGTTCCTTGGCGACACTGTTTGTAGATTCAGACTACTTTGCATTTCTCCTGAAAACTTTTTTAAAGATTTCACTTCTTTATAATTATAATTATGACTGATGCTAAATAAAACCCACTCTGGTTTGGTTCTTGCAAATCCGAATCTTGAAAACACTCAGATTCTTAAAGAAGCATGTTCATAAATATTGAACCTTTTTTCTGCATATATTTCGAAGTTATATCATATCTCTAAATAGCATTTGCAGCATTAAATATTGGAACATTTAATATTTATTTCAATGCCTATAATATATTATTGGTCATAATATCCATTTTGCTGTGCAAAATATAGAAAACAGTTTACATAACACAGAAGATTATATTTATGCACAATATACAACATAGGTGTATAGTCTTTTCTGAAATGCAATTTCTCAAAAGCCTCAAGACATGTGTTTGGAGTACAGATTGTTTGTAAGTTCTCTGTCGAAGGAGTCTTCTAAGGGAATGTCCCCTAGGAGGTAGTCAGGAAGATTTTCTTTGCCAAGGTAGTCGTGAAGAATTTCAGGACCTTTGGGGTCAACGACAAATCGGTTCCTCATTTTCTTCTTCAGCAAATATTTTAGAGCGTTGAATGTTGTAGCAATTAGCTTGGGACTCGAAATGAGGTAAAGACCCTTGACTTTTATGGGGTAGCCACCCTGGAAAAACCAAAGAAAATCAATAATATATAATATTATTCACTAATAATTATTGTTAAAATGAAAATGAATATTTTAAGATTTTATAAATTAATTTCTATCCAAGATATCTTAAATAGCATGGAACACTTGTGAAACAGGTAGGAAAAAACAAGATGGTTGCCATGGTTATGATTAGTAATTAAGTGGAATTACCTGAAGAAATGTAATAGTTCGGATGCACTGTTTGAAAGTGAAAAATGTAAGAAAGTAAGCTATTTTGGATAAGGGTAGGCCCCCAAAGTCCAAAATGACGACCATTCCGTTTTTCTGTATTTCTTCCGATAGAACTAGTTCTTCAAGAAGATACCAAGCCGCCTGTACAGTACACAATTATTAATTACTTTATATTGCAAGACCATAATTACAATTTCCATGTCATTGCATACTTTCATTCCTACAGATAACGAGATTTCGTCAGGATTCCATTTATCTGCAAAAATTAATGTCATTCATTAATAATGTAACGTAAAAGTAGAAAATGTAACTGTAATTGCAAAAGAAAATTTCTTTTGCAACACAGGGGAGAAAACTAATAAAAAATTCCAAGGTGTCTTCATGGTAAACTTGTACATTATACAGGTGACGAATTTTCCAAAGTTTTCACCAGGAGGATTATTTGTATTTTAACGCTTTTCCTTGTCAAAATAGAAATAATCGCTACCTGTATGAATAAATGTCCATGAAAATACTTTGAAAATGCCTTTATTTAAGTGTAAAAGAAATGTGTACGGGTAAAAAGGGAATACAAACTTACTGGATTGAATATAAATGATCCGTCTTCCATGTTTGTCAGGTTGTTTGAGAACCCGCGTCACTAGAGTTTCATAAACTGCTTTGCAATCTTCGAAGGGGATGCTGAGAAGCTCTTGGTTTTTTAGTTTCCATTGGCGAGAGCGGTGTACCAAGGCTACCGATTCTTCCTCATTAAACTCTTTGGCACGCAGGAATCGCAAGAGAACCAAATCATCCTCAATATCTATTTCCACGTCATTTTCATCTACCATAAAAATACTGATCACCAAAAACTGTCTATCTTACCAGTATATATGATGGGCTCCAAGGTGTGTCGACAACATAAATTGGTTTAGAAGGTGAACAGAGGTAGATTAGTCCCTTCTTCAAGGAGAATGATTACTCTTTATTATACCCAGCTTATAATTCAGTTTTTGAAAATTTTACACATTAATTCCCATTTTGTGATCCAATCTACTTTTAAAACGATGAATGACATCACCTGGTTAGTAGATATGTTGTCAAGACACCTTGGGGTGGTAATAAAAATGCAGTGCCAAGAAATGTTATAAAGGAATGTCTAAAAATGAAAAGGAACCTTTTAGAATCTCCCGGAACTTATTAACAATTTCCTTTTGGTTATTTTCGGTGAGAATTGCCTTTTTGAAAAGTTTTGCCATTTTACTATGGTTTTTTTCTTGTTTAATGACTAAGAAGTTGCAAAAAGTGGATTTAATTCGGTTGAACTGTGAAGTAACACAAAGTACTACAAAGTGCAGTTAATTGAGAATCGTCTGCCTTGATTCTTTTATAAACTGTCGTTAATCTGTTTTAACTCTTCTATCCCTCTGTCTGTATCATCAAGTCTTTTTGCTCTTGCTGTTTACATATATGTCGTAGCTAACGGAGGCAGTCGGTTAGGCATACATACCTAACTAGATAAAGGGAGATAGCACAAATGACCTAGGTAACCGGACAACCCTTAGTTAACGAGACATGCGTCTTTAAGTACACTCCAACCCATTTAGGAATAGTTCTTTATGATTCTTATTATATTTGTACTTAAAAATAAATTAGATTAAATAATTTCTCATAATTTAAGGATAAAATGCATCATAAATGTCATAATTTTAATGCAAATTACTCACTTCATTGTCAAAATATTATGTTAACTACTAACTATGTGAATGTAATTGGAATTCCACTTTTTTAATTGCTGTG
This sequence comes from Yoshiicerus persimilis, assembly GCA_020352615.2. NCBI lineage: Eukaryota > Metazoa > Arthropoda > Collembola > Entomobryomorpha > Tomoceridae > Yoshiicerus > Yoshiicerus persimilis. The sequence goes on from CM036943.2 coordinate 5,050,233, forward strand.
GGTGTTCAAACAATAGAAGAATTTTTAGTATCCGAAGACACCTACTTATTGGTAGGGGTACTTAGTCTTCTGCTGACGATTGCATGCGTTTAGCTACACAATACACAGGCACATCACAACACAAGCATGGGTTGTAGTGTACTTAAAGAGGCATGTTTGGTTAACTAAGGGCCCTGTGTCCGGTTACCTAGGTCATTTGTGCTATCTCCCTTTATCTAGTTAGGCATGTATGCCTAACCGACTGCCTCCGCTAGCTACGACATATACACTGTAACGACACTTTTTTCCTCGCCTCATATTACATGCTTGAACCCCATAATAATAAACTTTGGCATGATACTCTCACATGTAAAACTCCAGTTACATTTCCAATAACATTGTAAAACAAAGAGATACAATGTTTCAATTTAAGGTCATCTGTAGAAGAATTACTGCAATTGTCTTCGTGAATACAAATCATCCAGGAAATATATTCTATTGGTTGATTGTAAACGCGTGCATGGAGATGTGCAATTTATTTATGAATTCTGACCATGCGGTTGTAATCAGAGATCCTAGCCTTGAACTTGTAATATCTCTGGAGTTGTTTGCCCTTTTGTATTACTGCAAGGTTATATTTTGACTTGTGAATGAAAAATGAAAACATTCAAAAAATATTGATGTTTGTGTGACTACAATAATAACTATTCATTGAACCCCATTATCTTTGTGATTATTAGTGTAATATTTTGCATCTGGATTATCAATCTGTTAATGAAATATTCCATGTGATGTTTTTGTGACATTCTAGCTTTTGCATTATGGTACCCGAGAGGTGTAAACACAATAATACATCAAAAAACAAGAATGTCCTGAACGCCATAACAAAGCTTGCAAAAAATTTACAGCAATGCTATAGGTATGCACATATTAAAGCTCATCTGAAATGTCATATGAATGGCATTCAACTAAGAATCACTTATAAAGAAATGCTTGATAAGGACTATAACTATGACTTTAGTGAAATTATTTGATCTTAAGGTTTAGAGGTGACCACCATTTTGGAAACTGCAAAGCAAGCTAACATGGAAAAAGTTCACTTTCTTAAAAGCGAATAACTCCAACATTAAAGAAGTAAATGTAGATGTGAAAATGTAGAAAGAATCTCCATTTCATTTGCAAAACTTTCAAGTGTTGAATTTTTGATTTATCGCCTGTGCTTTGAGAAAAAAGTAGTTAAAAAACCAACACTGTGAATCGAACCAATGTAGTTCGATTCCTACTGTTGTCTTTTTTAAACTACTTTTTTCGCAAAGCACAGGCGATAAATCAAAAATTCAACACTTGAAAATTTTGCAAATGTAATGGAGATTCGTTCTACATTTTCACATTTGCATTTACTTCTTTAATGTTGGAGGTATTTTCTCTTTACTAACTACCACGCTAACTAATAGCTTTTCAGTTTCCAAAATGGCGCTCAGCTCTCAACCTTAAGGTTAGCCAGAACCAGCCAGTAATTAGTTCCGTTTATTTCATACCATTATCAGTTTATTGTATTGGAGATATTTGGTTTGGAAATTCCTGTTGAAGTCTGATTATATAGATACATACACCTTTATTTTTATTTCCATTTTTGTCACTTACTCAAACAGAAGTATAATTCTATTAAAGCTGAAATTATTTTCCAATAAAACAAATGATTGACGTATTTTCGTCTTATTTTAAAGTTATGCAATGGGTATTATCGAAATTCTATTCTTTAACTTCCACCTGATTTAATTAAGTACCAATTTACTTCCACAGAAATTCAACTTCATGTCTAACGAACATTTTATTCTGATGCAAAATACCTTGTGTACGTCGAAAACCTTATTTTGAGAAAGTTAATTAAATGAGGTCTCACGTTATTCTCCACGGTATGCATAAAACCTAATATTTGTAGCTACAATCACTAAATAAGTGTCAATCACTAAATAAGTGTCAATCACTAAATAAGTGTCAATCTCTAAATAAGTGTCAATCACTAAATAAGTGTAAGACATTTACGTGCTCTACTCCTCATTGTAAATTTAAATAAAATATGCAAATTGAAGTTTCAACCTGAAGTTTTATTATTTAATTCTTCGAATGTATCACTGTGTAATAGTGAACAGGAAATAATTGATGTATTTCAATAAGTAAATAATTCATGTGATTAATTCTTGACGAAATTCTCAACTGTCTTGACGCAAATAAAAAACGAATGTGTCGGGTATAAAAAGCAGCAACTGACTTTTCTTAGTACATTACATTTAATTTCATTGAAGCAACAATAAACCATGAATTGTCTGTTGAAACTTCTAGTTGTAGTAGCTGTCATAGCTGCTTCTACTCCCAGGGCATCTTCAACACCGGTGGAGGTAAGATACAAAGAATTTCAAAGTAGTTTCCAGTCAGGTTTGCGTATAAAAAGTAAATATTATTTTAATTTCAAAAAAATATACTGCTTAATAATGAAATCGGTATGGAATAGTTATTAGTTTTTGTGATGTATTAATTACAATAAGTAGTTTTCAAAAATTAACTAATAACAAATTTTAAATTTTTGTCATTCCATGAAAATTAGTTATTTTCTTTTGTGCTGGAATTAAGGTTTCTGCTTCTGTTGGAGCTGACGGTGCTGCCGGTAACCCAGAGGTTCATGGTGTTCTTGACACCAGTTTGAATACACAAGGATTATTATCATCGGCCGTGAACCAAATCAAAGAAATAACGAATTATTATCCATGGTGGTTCAGAAAATGACGGCGTCCTACTTTAGGAGCACTGTAGTATTGAATATCCCTTTGTCATTGGTCTATCAAATACTACCGCTCTCCTAAAATAGGAGGCCGCCATTCTTTCTGTTTAAGTGGATACAGGCTAATTCCATCCCTTATTAAGGAATAACTTTTAGGCACTGTTCGTAAATCCAGGCCACTTTACATTTCTCTTGAAAATTAAAACTATTTCTAATGATTTCACTTCTTTGTTATAATAATTAACTATTGCTGTTGCTAAATAAAAATCATTCTTGTTTGATTCTTGCAATTCAGAGCCTTGAAAACACTCACGCTCTTTAAGAAGCATGTTCATGTATATTGACTATTTTTTCTACACGCATTTCGAAGCTACATTTACAGGAGCACTCACAAGCCTTTTTTCAAGTTCTAGCGTCAAGATACCTGAACTATCATTATGGCGATTTTGTTTCCAATAATGTAAGGAATTCCAATTTTGCGTTGGTTTTTACTTTGGCAAAGTGTTTTGCTCAGCCTTTTGCGATTGGAAGCATATTGAGTACGACTTTACTAAATCTAAGCAAATTTTGCCCAAAATAGTTTGCTCAGAAACGGGATTTTTTTTATTGAATGGCAATCCAGGTTGACACAATTTTTGCGGCATTAAATACTGAAATATTTTAATTTATATTTATTTCAGTGGTTACCTATAATGTACTATTGGTTACAATATCAATAGTCTACTGTGCAGAAAAGACAAAACAGTTTTCAAAAATACAATAACAGTAGCAATATTATCTTTACATGAGTTGCATCCCACCGAAACTTATATTTGCGTACAGTATAATATAGAAAATGTGTACTTAGTCTTCTCTGAAATGTAAATTCCCAAATGTCTCAAAACATGTACTTGGAGTATAGGTTGTTTGTAAGTTCTCTGTCGAAGGAGTCTTCAAAGGGAATGTCCCCTAGGAGGTAGTCAGGAAGATTTTCTTTGCCAAGATATTCGTGAAGAATTTCAGGACCTGTGGGGTCAACAACGACAAATCTGTTCCTCATTTTCTTCTTCAGCAAATATTTCAGAGCGTTGAATGTTGTGGCAATGAGATTGGGACTCGAAATGAGAAAAAGACCCTTTACTTTTATGGGGTAGCCACCCTGGAAAAGTCAAAGCGAATTAATAACATAAATAACATAATCGAAACGCCTTCTGGAATAATTTATTGTTAAAATTAAATTTTATATTATTGAAGTTTAATAAATTAATTTCTACCCAAGATGCTTTAAATAATATTCAGCACTTAGGAAACAGGTAGGAAAAAATTATATGATTACCATGGTTATGATTAGTAATCAGTGATGGGCACATCACATCAAATTGTGATGTGGTCCACATCAATTTACATTTGATTTACACATCACACATCACATCACATCACTCTTTTCCAAAAGAATCCCACATCACACATCACATCACATCACCCTTTTCCAAAGTGATCTCACATCACACATCACATCACATCACCCTTTTCCAAAGTGATCTCACATCACACATCACATCACCCTTTTCCAAAAATATCTCACATCACACATCACATCACATCACCCTTTTCCAAAAATATCTCACATCACACATCACATCACATCACCCTTTTCCAAAAATATCTCACATCACACATCACATCACATCACCCTTTTCCAAAAATATCTCACATCACACATCACATCACATCACCCTTTTCCAAAAATATCTCACATCACACATCACATCACATCACCCTTTTCCAAAAATATCTCACATCACACATCACATCACATCACCCTTTTCCAAAAATATCTCACATCACACATCACATCACATCACCCTTTTCCAAAAATATCTCACATCACACATCACATCACATCACCCTTTTCCAAAAATATCTCACATCACACATCACATCACATCACTCTTTCCCAAAGTGATCTCACATCACACATCACATCACATCACCGTATTTCAAAGTGGTCTCACATCACACATCACTCTTTCCCAAAGTGATCTCACATCACACATCACTCTTTCCCAAAGTGATCTCACATCACACATCACTCTTTCCCAAAGTGATCTCACATCACACATCACAAGTTGACGTGAGGTGATGTGTGATGATGTGACATCAAATTACACATCACACCAGAATTCTCGGCAAAAAATAATGTTTATATATATAATATGTACGATGTACGGGAAAAATCATTTAGAGAGTACATTTCTATGCTAAAGTGATTATAAACTTGATTATAATCACTTTCTGATAGATGTTTTAATCGCTCTGACTGCGCTTGCCTCTCTACACTAATGTATTTGTAGAGGTCAATGAGTGTTGTTCTGTGTACCCTGTAAGGACACAATTTGCCCTTACGTATACTCAAAGGCAATGGTTGCATATCACACACACACCATCCATAAACACAATTGTAAGTCTGGCATAGGTATTTTTCTAAAGAAACTTAATGTTAACTTCTGCCTATGCTCTGACATACAATTTAGTTAAAGGCTCAGTAGGTAGAAACACTAATTTAGTTAAGATAGTAAAATTAAACTAATGTATGCATTTATCCAAGAAGACGCCAGTTCCTTGACCATCACTCCTAAAAGTCAAATTCAAGTTGACAAAAGTCTATGGCATTCTGTACAAGAAAACCTCATTCTTATTCCACCATTCAATCAATACACATCCATTTACTTACCTAAATATTTCATTTACTTTTTAATTCCAAACAGCACTAATTAGTCCTGTTAACTATTTTAAATTAATCTTTCAACTGCACAGCAGGCAAAGATAAACTTTTTATTTTAAAGTTATACTTTATCTGTAAAAGTACAGTGCCAAAGCAAAGACTTTTTCTTCCCCGTTCGAGATCACTCCGAGGACGGAGGACTTCAACCGCTTACGGATCCCGGCATTAAAATAACAGGTTCCACAAACACTTTCCTAATTTCCCCTTGCTTTGCTTATAAAGCCAAGCTATAATAAATATCACTCCAATTATTATTGTCGTGATAATTATCTTTTTCTTTCTTTAAGTTAAATACTTACCTTAAATTATTGCACTGTATTCCGTGCATTGAATATAATTTTCTCATTTGACCCCAATTCTTCTACTTATACTATACTAACCACTTTTAGTAAATTAAGTTGCATAGTACTCCAAATTGGATCAACTAAACACGGGTTACTCACTTCCGTGAGCCCCCTAGACTTTGCATTATCGACGAAATATCATCTGTCTACAATTCTTTCTTTATTTACTAACACTAATCTTAAGGAGGGGTATTCGGGTCAATTTTGATGATGTCAGTGCAAGGGGCAAATGGTGTACTGTAAAAGTGAGTGGAGCCACCGTACAAGGATCTCTGCAATTCAGTTTGTCTTTGTTTTCCCATTTGAGACTCTCCCCTGCACGCTCTTCCCTCAACCATAGAGTATTATCTTCTATGTAAAACTCCACTCGATTCTGTACTTATTTACTCCGTTGAAGGTTTTATCACATTGCCATATATTTTACTCTATGCCAAGCTCACTCACATGAAATTTGCCGACGTTTTCGGAAAGATATGATTTTGAGATTTTGAAGTAACGTACACGTTTCAAAAAAATATCAAAAAAAAGAGAAAAAAATTTAGCAGCGGTTATGAGGCCGCTTTTTTTGAATTTCAGTTTGCAACTATGTAAGAAAAATAGAAATACACGTTTTCAATGTATTTCCCCTACTCCAAAGAACCCCAAATATTTCCCCGTTAAAAAACATTTTTGAAAATCAAGCCCTCATAGCCGCTAGAAAAATATGCGGCGATTTCAAAAATGTCTACCCCAAAACTCTCCGTTTAGCCATTATCCCGCAATCAGGGATTTTAAAACCCCTCACCCCTCCTTAAGCTCTATACAATTACATTGAATAATTATTACCTAGTTATTGAAATCAAGTTGTGTATGAGCCACTACATAAAATAGGAAAAAGCCAATGAGTATACTTTTCCCAATACTTTATCTTGGATATTTTCTTTCACTAAATTAAACTGTGTAAAAGCATAATTCCTTATTCATAAAATTGCATATACTTAAAGGAACGGTTTTGCAATAGAACTAGGGAGTTCGATTAAGGACTTGGAACAGGATTTTATTATTCTGTGAATTTTTGTAGGGTTAACAGAGAGTATTTAGTTCCTTAAATCTAACAAATATCCACCATACACCCTCTCATGTACTAAGAATAAAACCCTTCACAACCCGGCGTTTCAGAATGCCCAATAAGCAAAAGAATTATGCTATTGTCAGACAAAAATCTGAACACTATCCTCGCGACAGCTAAATTAATATAAACCATTTGAAGACTGGGTGTAACAAAGTATCATATTCAATATATGGTAAACAAACAGATTAACATGCGGATAACCAAAATATTTGACCTTACACTGAGCCTCAACAAGACCTAGGCATAATCGAAGTTTGAAATCATTACTCAATCCGTGCCGAAGTTGCCACATTGACAAACAGACAGATTGTCACGGGCATTCTCTTAAAGTATGCACCAGCACCAGCATCAGTAAAATGTTGCAATGCTTTCGTGGGGAAGTGTTATTTAGTTCTGTTGCGTATGGGCTATACAGGGTTGGCCCTAAATAGCGCTCCATAGGACAAAAGTCTAAAGCTGGCAACAATGCAAATTATCAGCTGCAATACAAACCTAATTGAGCGGGTAAACATTGGAGCAGATTATTCACATTGTCGCAAACTTTAGTCTTTTATCCTGCGGAGCGTTACTTAGGGCCAACCCTGTATTATGGTTAACTATTATAACATACATTGAGGAGATTGTAAATGAGCTTTGACGCATGCGTGTTGCATTTCTATACTGTATTCAGTTTCGAATTCTGCATACACAACACGTCTACTACTACATGGAACTCTAGGCTGTGAAATTGAGACTCCATTTCTAAAACCGGTTGACCGATTGCCACCATCATCGAACTTGAACTTCTATTGAACCTTAACTAGATAGTTTTCTTATCTCTCAGACAGATAGATAGACAGATTGTCACGGGCATTGGCGTAAACTATCTACTCATTAATTATCTCTAAAAATAAATATAATCCTCGTCTCTAATAGACTTTCACATTTAATATAAAATAGCAATCATTGCAATGTGTGTCGACATGTGTGATGTTTGATGTGGACACACATCACATCACATCAAACATCACATCACTCTTTTCCTAAGTGATCTCACATCACACATCACATCACATCACTCTTTCCTAAAATGATCTCACATCACACATCACATCACATCACTCTTTCCTACACTCTTTCCCAAAGTGATCTCACATCACACATCACATCACATCACCGTTTTTCAAAAGTGATCCCACATCACACATCACATCACATCTTCAAATTTCACTCGAAAATGTGCTCTAACGTGACCACATCACCACATCACATCAATCTGTGATGTGATGTGCCCATCACTGTTAGTAATTAAGTATAATTACCTGAAGAAATGTAATAGTTCGAATGCATTGTTTGAAAGTGAAGAATGTAAGAAAGTAAGCAATTTTGGATAAGGGTACGCCCCCAAAGTCCAAAATTACGACCATTCCGTTTTTCTGCATTTCTTCCGATAGAACTAGTTCTTCAAGAAGATACCAAGCCGCCTGTACAATACACAATTAGTAATTACTTTTTATTACATTACAAGACTATAATTACAATTTCCATGTCATTGCATACTTTCATTCCCACAGATAACGAGATTTCGTCAGGATTCCATTTATCTGCAAAAAATATTGGCTTTCATTAATAGTGTAACTTAAAAATACAAAATGTGGCTATAATTGCAAAATTTTTCTTCTTTTGCAACACAGTTGAGAAAACTAATAGAAATACCAAGGTATGGATAAACTTGTACATTATTCAGGTGACGAATTTTCCAATTTTTTCACCAGTGAAAATTATTTGTATTTTAACGAACTTCCTTTTTAAAATAGAAATAATCGCCACCTGTAGTTGAATAATTGAATATTCATGAAAATACCTTGAAAAATACCTGGATTAGGTACAACAGAAATTTTCACTGGTAAAAAAAGAATACAAGCTTACTGGCTTGAATATAAATGATCCGTCTTCCGTGTTTGTCAGGTTGTTTGAGAACCCGCGTCACCAGAGTTTCATAAACTGCTTTGCAATCTTCGAAGAAGATGCTGAGAAGATCTTGGTTCTTTAGTTTCCATTGGCGAGATCGGTGCACCAATGCTACCGATTCTTCCACATTAAACTCTTTGGCACGCAGGAATCGCAAGAGAACCAAATCATCCTCAATATCTATTTCCACGTCCTTTTCATCTACCACAAAAAATGCCAATCAACATAAACTGTCAATCTTACCAGTATTTAGGATGTGCACCAAGGTATGCTGACAACATATTTCGGTTTGGAAGGTGAAATCATGCAAAAGTAGATTAAACCTGTAGTCGAGGATGGTTATCCATTAACATACCCATCTTATAATTCAATTTTGTAAATTTTACACATTGATTCCCCATTTGCGATTTGATCCATTTTAAAACGAAGAATGGCGTCCCCTGGTTAGAAGATACGTTGTCAAGACACCTTGGGTTATGTAATAGTAATTCAGTTCCAAGAAATGTTATAAAATTAATGTCTAGAAATGAAATTGAAACCTTTTAGAATTTGCCGGAACTGATTAACAATATCCTTTCGGTTATTGTCGGTGAGGACTGTCTTTTTTGAGAGTTCTGTCATTTTTCTATGGTTTTTTTGCTGCTTAATGACTAAAAGATTACAAAAAATCGATTTAACTCGGTTGAGCTGTGGACTAACACAAAGAACTAAAAATACAGCTAATATTGAGAAATCAACGTTCACAGAGTAACTGCACAGGAATAAAAACAAACACATTATGACATTGAAAGTGACTCTCGAGAAATTCAGAATCGTCTGACTTTACACTTTTATAAACTCTGGCTAATATGTCTCAACTCTTCTATCTCTTCATGTCTGTATCATCAAGTGTCTTTGCTCTTGCTGTTTACATATACGCTGTAACGTAATTTTTTGCTTGTCTCTTATTACTTACTTGAACCCTGTAATAATTCACAATCAACTCTTACATGATACTGTCACGTGTAAAACTCCAGTAGCATGTTTCCAATAACATTTATAAAACAAACAGATACAATGTTTCCATTTAAGGTCATCTGTAGATGAACTACTGTAATTCTCTCCGTAGATACAAATCATTCAGGAAATATATTCTATTGGTTGATTATAGACGCGTGCATATGGAGATGTGCAATTTATTAATGATCCCCCCGGGGGAAACAAGACGGGCGATCATGTTCGAAGTGGTCAAAGTCAGTTTCAGAATTCGGATATATTTCAGAATAGTGTTTGTGATCACTTGTTCACTTAATTTCCTTTTTGATAAATGCTTAACTAAAGAGTAGAGGGCTAAAAGCCATTTTCTGCAGTAAAATATGTAAATGAAAAATAAACTGAACACAAAACCATAAGATCCCCATAAAGTGATAAAGTGACAAAACAGAAATACGGAGTTAAACAATTTCCCAAGGAAACTATTTCCGATGTCCGGGTGAATATCCAATAGAAGACGGTGAAATGGCTCGTCCCCGTTTTTGTCGATGAAAGGAAATGTTGCAAATAAGACACACATGGGAAATCCTACAATGATGGCCCCCTTTGATAATTTTTCCACTAATTCTGCAGAAATATTGAACAGACTCTTGCTAAATTTTGATTTTCCACCGAAAATTCCTATTATGACAAAAAATTACCACAAATATTTAGAAAATTTGTTTAAAAAAGCAAGAAAAAGGTGATTTAATTTTAAATAACTTACGGTTGAATTCTAAATCCAGGAATCTGATATAAAAAAACAGTAGACAATAATTTTCCTTTGAAGCAATCATAGATAATTGAAAAACTGCCGAAAGTGCTGAGGCTTTAAGGTAGCAAATGTGAATAATGACTTGATGAGTCTTGAGAGTTGTTTCGGAAGAAAATAATTCAATGGCGAGTCGCAATAGAATAACAAAAAGAAATACCATCTCTACCACAAAAATGGTATGAAATATTATTAGGTGAGTTCTACTTTTTGGAATAACTAGTTTCTTCAGTTTGTACTGAAATGGAATGACGTACAGTTTGGAAAAACACACAAGAAACATTTTAATAGGTATAAACAGAAGACCGACAAATTCTACATCTCTGTCAACGAAATTTACTAAATTTTCCATTTTTATTGTAAATTAGAAAACTTTTAGAGTTAGAAAATTTATGTTTATTTTACTGTTATTGTTCGTTTTATTTGTCACGAAAGTATGCCAGTGTTCACGATTATGTAAAATTCTGGATCTACTGAGAACAAAGTAACGAATGTTTCCCAATGTGCACTCAGGCAAATTACATTCATTTAGTACGAAAGCATGGAAAGCCTTACTGCAGTTCTTTAATCTCCCATTTACAAAAGTAGAAGAGGCACACTTTCGAAGATTTACGAAATGTTTGGAAAGCACAAGTTCAATTTACTATAAATTAAAACAAACCATTCAAATAAAAGTTAGCACCTATACCGTCCCCGTAGCCGTAACTGTGAAAATCTATTTTGTCTATTTCGGAAACGCTTAGCTTTTCATTTTAGCGCCACGTTCGGATACTTTGTAAAGCAAAAAATGCACAATTTCGTAAAACTGTTAAATGTTTAGGAAGGCCCGCTTACATTTAACATCAACTTAAATAACCCATTCAAAAATCTATTACCACTTATTTCCATTCTATTTCCATTGAGCGTGATCGTGAAAAAAAATAGTTTAGTACGAAAGCATCGAAAGCCTCACTGCAGTTCTTTAATCTCCCATTTAGAAAAGTAGAAAAGGCACACTTTCGTAGAGTTACGAATGTTTGGAAAGCACAAGTTCAATTTACTATAAATTAAAACAAACCATTCAAATAAAAGTTAGCACCTATACCGTCCCCGTAACCGTAACTGTGAAAATCTATTTTGTCCATTTCGGAAACGCTTAGGTTTTCATCTTAGCGCCGAGTTCGGACATTTTGTAAAGCAAAAAATGCACACTTTCGTAAAACTGTTAAATGTTTAGGAAGCATGTAAGCATGGAAAGCCTTACTGCAGTTCTTTAATCTCCTATTTAGAAAAGTAGAAGAGGCACACTTTCGAAGATTTACGAAATGTTTGGAAAGCACAAGTTCAATTTACCATAAATTAAAACAAACCATTCAAATAAAAGTTAGCACCTATACCGTCCCCGTAACCGTAACTGTGAAAATCTATTTTGTCTATTTCGGAAACGCTTAGCTTTTCATTTTAGCGCCATGTTCGGACACTTTGTAAAGCAAAAAATGCACACTTTCGTAAAACTATTAAATGTTTCCGAAGGGCCGAAGGGAATTGATGTTAAATGTAAGCGGCCCTTCCAAAACATGTAACAGTTTTACGAAAGTGTGCCATTTTTGCTTTACAAAGTGTCCGAACGTGGCGCTAAAATGAAAAGCTAAGCGTTTCCGAAATGGACAAAATAGATTTTCACAGTTACGGTTACGGGGACGGTATAGGTGCTAACTTTTATTTAAATGGTTTGTTTTAATTTATGGTAAATTGAACTTGTGGTTGCCACACATTTCGTACCTCTACGAAAGTGTGCCTTTTCTACTTTTCTAAATGGGAGATTAGAGAACTGCAGTGAGGCTTTCGATGCTTTCGTACTAAACAAATTATATTTTCACCATCACGCTCAATGGAACATCATAAGTGCCAACAGTTTTTTTGAATGGGTTATTTAAATTGATGTTAATTGTAAGTGGGTCTTGATAAAACATTTCACTGTTTTACAAAAGTGCATTTTCTGCTTTACAAATTGTCCGAACGTGGCGCTACAATGAAAAGATAAGCGCTTCCGAAATAGACAAAATACATTTTCACGGTTACGGGGACGGTATAGGTGCTAACTTTTATTTGAATGGTTTGTTTAAATTGCCAACAGTGTTTTTGAATGGGTTATTTAAATTGATGTTAAATGTAAGCGACCCTTGATAAACATTTACAGTTTTAAAATAGTGTGTTTCTTTTGCTTAACAAAGTGTCCGAACATAACTCTACAGTGATAATCTACAAGCTTCCGAAATAAACAAAATATATTTTCAAAATTGCTGCTACGGTGGCAGCAAAGGTTCTAACTCTTTATTTGAATGGGTTGTTTAAATTGATGTCAAATTGAACTTGTGCTTCCCACTTTTTTCGTAACTCTACAAAAGTGTGCCTTTTCCACTTTTCTAAATGGGAGATTAAAAATCTGCAGTGAGGCTTTCGATGCTTTCGTACTAAACAAATTATATTTTCACCATTACGCTCAATGGAACATCATAAGTGCCAACAGTTTTTTTGAATGGGTTATTTAAATTGATGTTAATTGTAAGTGGGTCTTGATAAAACATTTCACTGTTTTACAAAAGTGCATTTTCTGCTTTACAAATTGTCCGAACGTGGCGCTACAATGAAAAGATAAGCGCTTTCGAAATAGACAAAATACATTTTCACAGTTACGGTTACGGGGACGGTATAGGCAGAGTGTCGAGTGTGCCGTAAATGCCGCATGCCGTAAAGGGCCATAAATGCCGTAAATGCGGCATGCATTTTATTTACGGCATGCCGTAAATGCCGTTAATGCCGCAAATTAAAAATTGTAGTTTACACATGTTATAAAGCATTATAGTATTCCCTACTATTGCCTAGTATCAAACAATGTGAATAAGCATCCTTATGTAGTGAGTAAAGAAGACGACAGTAATAACTTATTGCATAATGTACCCATTACGTTATGATCAGTAAAATGTAACCCAAATTTTGAGCTGACAACAATATGTATTTTTTGTTCGTGTAATTTTAGTGACAAGCTTGGATCAGTGTCACTTTAAATTGCTTTCTTTAATTGTGCAAATAATAAGTTTAAAAAGTTTAAACTGCTTCCACTCTGTTCCATCGCTCTAATAGATAAAACTTACGTTTATATATCGAATTCTCGGCAAAACGTGAAATTAGTAGATGATGTGCAATTACAGTTTTACTCTTTCATATTTCAGATCTTAAGTTGGTATCAAACTAAAAAAATGTATTTTAACTATGGGTTCAGATTATTCCTTTTAAGGGAAACATAAAAAAGAGAATATCTTGCATTAAGTAAATAGTATGGATTTAGGATTTACAATTAAGATGGGTCTAGGTATTATAGTTTCCACTTACTATTTATTTTTCGTAATCCTACCCATCCTATTGTTAATTAATAAGCATTGGTACTGCTTATGTTATGCAATTTAATGTTTTTAGTCTCCACTATAAAAATATCATTTAATTACATTTAGTTTCATAAGTAATTGATCAGCTATCTACGCAATTTCCGGCAATTACGGCATTTACGACATTTACGGCATTTACGGCATTTACGGCATGCGGCATCAAAAAATATTTTACGGCATGCCGACTTTATACTCTGGGTATAGATGCTAACTTTTATTTGAATGGTTTGTTTAAATTGCCAACAGTGTTTTTGAATGGGTTATTTAAATTGATGTTAAATGTAAGCGACCCTTGATAAACATTTACAGTTTTACAAAAGTGTGTTTCTTTTGCTTAACAAAGTGTCCGAACATAACTCTACAGTGATAATCTACAAGCTTCCGAAATAAACAAAATATATTTTCAAAATTGCTGCTACGGTGGCAGCAAAGGTTCTAACTCTTTATTTGAATGGGTTGTTTAAATTGATGTCAAATTGAACTTGTGCTTCCCACTTTTTTCGTAACTCTACAAAAGTGTGCCTTTTCCACTTTTCTAAATGAGAGATTAAAAATCTGCAGTGGGGCTTTCGATGCTTTCGTACTAAACAAATTATATTTTCACCATCACGCTCAATGGAACATCATAAGTGCCAACAGTTTTTTTGAATGGGTTATTTAAATTGATGTTAATTGTAAGTGGGTCTTGATAAAACATTTCACTGTTTTACAAAAGTGCATTTTCAGCTTTACAAATTGTCCGAACGTGGCCCTACAATGAAAAGATAAGCGCTTTCGAAATAGACAAAATACATTTTCACAGTTACGGTTACGGGGACGGTATAGGTGCTAACTTTTATTTGAATGGTTTGTTTAAATTGCCAACAGTGTTTTTGAATGGGTTATTTAAATTGATGTTAAGTGTAAGCGACCCTTGATAAACATTTACAGTTTTAAAATAGTGTGTTTCTTTTGCTTAACAAAGTGTCCGGACATATCTCTACAGTGATAATCTACAAGCTTCCGAAATAAACAAAATATATTTTCAAAATTGCTGCTACGGTGGCAGCAAAGGTTCTAACTCTTTATTTGAATGGGTTGTTTAACATGATGTCAAATTGAACTTGTGCTTCCCACTTTTTTCGTAACTCTACAAAAGTGTGCCTTTTCCACTTTTCTAAATGGGAGATTAAAAATCTGCAGTGAGGCTTTCGATGCTTTCGTACTAAACAAATTATATTTTCACCATTACGCTCAATGGAACATCATAAGTGCCAACAGTTTTTTTGAATGGGTTATTTAAATTGATGTTAATTGTAAGTGGGTCTTGATAAAACATTTCACTGTTTTACAAAAGTGCATTTTCTGCTTTACAAATTGTCCGAACGTGGCGCTACAATGAAAAGATAAGCGCTTTCGAAATAGACAAAATACATTTTCACAGTTACGTTTACGGGGACGGTTTAGGCAGAGTGTCGAGTGTGCCGTAAATGCCGCATGCCGTAAAGGGCCATAAATGCCGTAAATGCGGCATGCATTTTATTTACGGCATGCCGTAAATGCCGTTAATGCCGCAAATTAAAAATTGTAGTTTACACATGTTATAAAGCATTATAGTATTCCCTACTATTGCCTAGTATCAAACAATGTGAATAAGCATCCTTATGTAGTGAGTAAAGAAGACGACAGTAATAACTTATTGCATAATGTACCCATTACGTTATGATCAGTAAAATGTAACCCAAATTTTGAGCTGACAACAATATGTATTTTTTGTTCGTGTAATTTTAGTGACAAGCTTGGATCAGTGTCACTTTAAATTGCTTTCTTTAATTGTGCAAATAATAAGTTTAAAAAGTTTAAACTGCTTCCACTCTGTTCCATCGCTCTAATAGATAAAACTTACGTTTATATATCGAATTCTCGGCAAAACGTGAAATTAGTAGATCATGTGCAATTACAGTTTTACTCTTTCATATTTCAGATCTTAAGTTGATATCAAACTAAAAAACTCCGGCCAAGCAGTATCATTAGCCCGACCTTCGGTCGGTCTAATGAGACTGCTAGACCGCCGTTTGCATCCCGTTCTCGGACTGAGTAGCCGTTGGTGACTCCGGGCAGCAACCACATTAGCACGACCTGCGGTCGTGCCAATGCGAGTGATGCCCTCCGTTATATATTGAAATTTTGAGAAGCAAATATTGAAATTTTGAGAAGCAAATATTGAAATTTAGAGAATCAAATATTCAAATTTTGAGAAGCAAATATTGAAATTTTGAAAAGCAAATATTGAAATTTGGAGAAGCAAATATTGAAATTTTGAGAAACAAATATTGAAATTTTGAGAAGCAAATATTGAAATTTTGAGAAGCAAATATTGAAATTTTGAGAAGCAAATATTAAAATTTTGAGAAGCAAATATTGAAATTTTGAGAAGCAAATATTGAAATTTTGAGAAGCAAATATTGAAATTTTGAGAAGCAAATATTGAAATTTTGAGAAGCAAATATTGAAATTTTGAGAAGCAAATATTGAAATTTTGAGAAGCAAATATTGAAATTTTGAGAAGCGAATATTGAAATTTTGAGAAGCAAATATTGAAATTTTGAGAAGCAAATATTGAAATTTTAAAAGCAAATATTGAAACTTTGAGAAGCAAATATTGAAACTCTGAGAAGCACTATTGAAATTTTGAAAAGCAAGTATTGAAATTTTGAGAAGCAAATATTGAAACTTTGAGTTGTAAATATTGAAATTTTGAGAAGCACTATTGAAATTTTGAGAGGCAAATATTGAAACTTTGATAACCAAATATTGAAATTTTGAGAACCAAATGTTGAAATTTTTATAAGCAAATATTAAAACTTTGAGAAGCAAACATTGAAATTTTGAGAAGCAAATATTGAAATTTTGAGAAGCAAATATTGAAATTTTGGGAAGCAAATATTGAAATTTTGAGAAGCAAATATTGAAATTTTGAGAAGCAGATATTGAAATTTTGAGAAGCAAATATTGAAATTTTGAGAAGCAGATATTGAAATTTTGAGAAGCAAATATTGAAATTTTGACAAGCAAATTTCCAAATTTAAAATATTTGGAAGCAAATTTACAAATTTTGAGAAACAAATGTTGCGATTTTAAAAGCAAATATTGAAACTTTGAGAAGCAAATATTGAAACTCTGAGAAGCACTATTGAAATTTTGAAAAGCAAGTATTGAAATTTTGAGAAGCAAATATTGAAATTTTGAGAAGCAGATATTGAAATTTTGAGAAGCAGATATTGAAATTTTGAGAAGCAAATATTGAAATTTTGAGAAGCAGATATTGAAATTTTGAGAAGCAAATATTGAAATTTTGAGAAGCAGATATTGAAATTTTGAGAAGCAAATATTGAAATTTTGACAAGCAAATTTCCAAATTTACAATATTTGGAAGCAAATTTACAAATTTTGAGAAAAAAATTTCCAAATTTTGAGAAGCAATTTTTGGAAAGCGGGTTAAAATTTTTAATGCTATCCAGCTAACAAAGCAAAAGAAGCAATTTATATTTTGAAATATCCTCCTTTTTTTAAGGCAAATTTTTGCAGAATTTACCTACTTCTATTCCTTGCAAAACAGAAACGGTATAAAATTCACGAAAAGGTTGGACCATATGAAAATTTATTTTAGGGTATCTCAAATTCCTTTATTATTAAAAGCGGTGAAATTAATATTTTGTCTAAAAGTTGAATTGACTATCTCCTCAGCCCTATGACAAATAAGGAATTTTGGGAAAACCGTTCGTAAGATTTTCTTGGCCAACGAACTTAGCCTGTGACTTGGGCCAATACGTTCAAATCCGCGGTGAAAATAATTTCCATTAAGATTTACGAAAATCAGAGTCTTAACACACACACACACACACACACACACACACACACAGACAAACCCGTTCTATAAGCCCTTGGTCAAGCTAAAAATGTATTTTAACTATGGGTTCAGATTATTCCTTTTAAGGGAAACATAAAAAAGGGAATATCTTGCATTAAGTAAATAGTATGGATTTAGGATTTACAATTAAGATGGGTCTAGGTATTATAGTTTCCACTTACTATTTATTTTTCGTAATCCTACCCATCCTATTGTTAATTAATAAGCATTGGTACTGCTTATGTTATGCAATTTAATGTTTTTAGTCTCCACTATAAAAATATCATTTAATTAAATTTAGTTTCATAAGTAATTGATCAGCTATCTACGCAATTTCCGGCAATTACGGCATTTACGGCATTTACGGCATTTACGGCATGCGGCATCAAAAAATATTTTACGGCATGCCGACTTTATACTCTGGGTATAGATGCTAACTTTTATTTGAATGGTTTGTTTAAATTGCCAACAGTGTTTTTGAATGGGTTATTTAAATTGATGTTAAATGTAAGCGACCCTTGATAAACATTTACAGTTTTACAAAAGTGTGTTTCTTTTGCTTAACAAAGTGTCCGAACATAACTCTACAGTGATAATCTACAAGCTTCCGAAATAAACAAAATATATTTTCAAAATTGCTGCTACGGTGACAGCAAAGGTTCTAACCCTTTATTTGAATGGGTTGTTTAAATTGATGTCAAATTGAACTTGTGCTTCCCACTTTTTTCGTAACTCTACAAAAGTGTGCCTTTTCCACTTTTCTAAATGGGAGATTAAAAATCTGCAGTGAGGCTTTCGATGCTTTCGTACTAAACAAATTATATTTTCACCATCACGCTCAATGGAACATCATAAGTGCCAACAGTTTTTTTGAATGGGTTATTTAAATTGATGTTAATTGTAAGTGGGTCTTGATAAAACATTTCACTGTTTTACAAAAGTGCATTTTCTGCTTTACAAATTGTCCGAACGTGGCCCTACAATGAAAAGATAAGCGCTTATTTCCACAGTTAGGGATACGGAGACGGTATAGGTTCTAACTTTTATTTGAATGGTTTGTTTAAATTGCCAACAGTGTTTTTGAATGGGTTATTTAAATTGATGTTAAATGTAAGCGACCCTTGATAAACATTTACAGTTTTACAAAAGTGTGTTTCTTTTGCTTAACAAAGTGTCCGAACATAACTCTACAGTGATAATCTACAAGCTTCCGAAATAAACAAAATATATTTTCAAAATTGCTGCTACGGTGACAGCAAAGGTTCTAACTCTTTATTTGAATGGGTTGTTTAAATTGATGTCAAATTGAACTTGTGCTTCCCACTTTTTTCGTAACTCTACAAAAGTGTGCCTTTTCCACTTTTCTAAATGGGAGATTAAAAATCTGCAGTGAGGCTTTCGATGCTTTCGTACTAAACAAATTATATTTTCACCATCACGCTCAATGGAACATCATAAGTGCCAACAGTTTTTTTGAATGGGTTATTTAAATTGATGTTAATTGTAAGTGGGTCTTGAGAAAACATTTCACTGTTTTACAAAAGTGCATTTTCTGCTTTACAAATTGTCCGAACGTGGCGCTACAATGAAAAGATAAGCGCCTATTTTCACATTTAGGGATACGGAGACGGTATAGGTTCTAACTTTTATTTGAATGGTTTGTTTAAATTGCCAACAGTGTTTTTGAATGGGTTATTTAAATTGATGTTAAATGTAAGCGACCCTTGATAAACATTTACAGTTTTACAAAAGTGTGTTTCTTTTGCTTAACAAAGTGTCCGAACATAACTCTACAGTGATAATCTACAAGCTTCCGAAATAAACAAAATATATTTTCAAAATTGCTGCTACGGTGGCAGCAAAGGTTCTAACTCTTTATTTGAATGGGTTGTTTAAATTGATGTCAAATTGAACTTGTGCTTCCCACTTTTTTCGTAACTCTACAAAAGTGTGCCTTTTCCACTTTTCTAAATGGGAGATTAAAAATCTGCAGTGAGGCTTTCGATGCTTTCGTACTAAACAAATTATATTTTCACCATCACGCTCAATAGAACATAATAAGTGCCAACAGTTTTTTTGAATGGGTTATTTAAATTGATGTTAATTGTAAGTGGGTCTTGATAAAACATTTCACTGTTTTACAAAAGTGCATTTTCTGCTTTACAAATTGTCCGAACGTGGCGCTACAATGAAAAGATAAGCGCTTCCGAAATAGACAAAATACATTTTCACAGTTACGGTTACGGGGACGGTATAGGTGCTAACTTTTATTTGAATGGTTTGTTTAAATTGCCAACAGTGTTTTTGAATGGGTTATTTAAATTGATGTTAAATGTAAGCGACCCTTGATAAACATTTACAGTTTTACAAAAGTGTGTTTCTTTTTGCTTTACAAAGTGTCCGAAAATAACTCTACAGTGATAATCTACAAGCTTCCGAAATAAACAAAATATATTTTCAAAATTGCTGCTACGGTGACAGCAAAGGTTCTAACTCTTTATTTGAATGGGTTGTTTAAATTGATGTCAAATTGAACTTGTGCTTCCCACTTTTTTCGTAACTCTACAAAAGTGTGCCTTTTCCACTTTTCTAAATGGGAGATTAAAAATCTGCAGTGAGGCTTTCGATGCTTTCGTACTAAACAAATTATATTTTCACCATCACGCTCAATGGAACATCATAAGTGCCAACAGTTTTTTTGAATGGGTTATTTAAATTGATGTTAATTGTAAGTGGGTCTTGATAAAACATTTCACTGTTTTACAAAAGTGCATTTTCTGCTTTACAAATTGTCCGAACGTGGCGCTACAATGAAAAGATAAGCGCTTCCGAAATAGACAAAATACATTTTCACAGTTACGGTTACGGGGGCGGTATAGGTGCTAACTTTTATTTGAATGGTTTGTTTAAATTGCCAACAGTGCTTTTGAATGGGTTATTTAAATTGATGTTAAATGTAAGCGACCCTTGATAAACATTTACAGTTTTACAAAAGTGTGTTTCTTTTTGCTTTACAAAGTGTCCGAACATAACTCTACAGTGATAATCTACAAGCTTCCGAAATAAACAAAATATATTTTCAAAATTGCTGCTACGGTGGCAGCAAAGGTTCTAACTCTTTATTTGAATGGGTTGTTTAAATTGATGTCAAATTGAACTTGTGCTTCCCACTTTTTTCGTAACTCTACAAAAGTGTGCCTTTTCCACTTTTCTAAATGGGAGATTAAAAATCTGCAGTGAGGCTTTCGATGCTTTCGTACTAAACAAATTATATTTTCACCATCACGCTCAATGGAACATCATAAGTGCCAACAGTTTTTTTGAATGGGTTATTTAAATTGATGTTAATTGTAAGTGGGTCTTGATAAAACATTTCACTGTTTTACAAAAGTGCATTTTCTGCTTTACAAATTGTCCGAACGTGGCGCTACAATGAAAAGATAAGCGCTTCCGAAATAGACAAAATACATTTTCACAGTTACGGTTACGGGGACGGTATAGGTGCTAACTTTTATTTGAATGGTTTGTTTAAATTGCCAACAGTGTTTTTGAATGGGTTATTTAAATTGATGTTAAATGTAAGCGACCCTTGATAAACATTTACAGTTTTACAAAAGTGTGTTTCTTTTTGCTTTACAAAGTGTCCGAACATAACTCTACAGTGATAATCTACAAGCTTCCGAAATAAACAAAATATATTTTCAAAATTGCTGCTACGGTGACAGCAAAGGTTCTAACCCTTTATTTGAATGGGTTGTTTAAATTGATGTCAAATTGAACTTGTGCTTCCCTCTTTTTTCGTAACTCTACAAAAGTGTGCCTTTTCCACTTTTCTAAATGGGAGATTAAAAATCTGCAGTGAGGCTTTCGATGCTTTCGTACTAAACAAATTATATTTTCACCATCACGCTCAATGGAACATCATAAGTGCCAACAGTTTTTTTGAATGGGTTATTTAAATTGATGTTAATTGTAAGTGGGTCTTGATAAAACATTTCACTGTTTTACAAAAGTGCATTTTCTGCTTTACAAATTGTCCGAACGTGGCGCTACAATGAAAAGATAAGCGCTTTCGAAATAGACAAAATACATTTTCACAGTTACGGTTACGGGGACGGTATAGGCAGAGTGTCGAGTGTGCCGTAAATGCCGCATGCCGTAAAGGGCCGTAAATGCCGTAAATGCGGCATGCATTTTATTTACGGCATGCCGTAAATGCCGTTAATGCCGCAAATTAAAAATTGTAGTTTACACATGTTATAAAGCATTATAGTATTCCCTACTATTGCCTAGTATCAAACAATATGAATAAGCATCCTTATGTAGTGAGTAAAGAAGACGACAGTAATAACTTATTGCATAATGTACCCATTACGTTATGATCAGTAAAATGTAACCCAAATTTTGAGCTGACAACAATATGTATTTTTTGTTCGTGTAATTTTAGTGACAAGCTTGGATCAGTGTCACTTTAAATTGCTTTCTTTAATTGTGCAAATAATAAGTTTAAAAAGTTTAAACTGCTTCCACTCTGTTCCATCGCTCTAATAGATAAAACTTACGTTTATATATCGAATTCTCGGCAAAACGTGAAATTAGTAGATCATGTGCAATTACAGTTTTACTCTTTCATATTTCAGATCTTAAGTTGATATCAAACTAAAAAAATGTATTTTAACTATGGGTTCAGATTATTCCTTTTAAGGGAAACATAAAAAAGGGAATATCTTGCATTAAGTAAATAGTATGGATTTAGGATTTACAATTAAGATGGGTCTAGGTATTATAGTTTCCACTTACTATTTATTTTTCGTAATCCTACCCATCCTATTGTTAATTAATAAGCATTGGTACTGCTTATGTTATGCATTTTAATGTTTTTAGTCTCCACTATAAAAATATCATTTAATTACATTTAGTTTCATAAGTAATTGATCAGCTATCTACGCAATTTCCGGCAATTACGGCATTTACGGCATTTACGGCATTTACGGCATTTACGGCATGCGGCATCAAAAAATATTTTACGGCATGCCGACTTTATACTCTGGGTATAGATGCTAACTTTTATTTGAATGGTTTGTTTAAATTGCCAACAGTGTTTTTGAATGGGTTATTTAAATTGATGTTAAATGTAAGCGACCCTTGATAAACATTTACAGTTTTACAAAAGTGTGTTTCTTTTGCTTAACAAAGTGTCCGAACATAACTCTACAGTGATAATCTACAAGCTTCCGAAATAAACAAAATATATTTTCAAAATTGCTGCTACGGTGGCAGCAAAGGTTCTAACTCTTTATTTGAATGGGTTGTTTAAATTGATGTCAAATTGAACTTGTGCTTCCCACTTTTTTCGTAACTCTACAAAAGTGTGCCTTTTCCACTTTTCTAAATGGGAGATTAAAAATCTGCAGTGAGGCTTTCGATGCTTTCGTACTAAACAAATTATATTTTCACCATCACGCTCAATAGAACATCATAAGTGCCAACAGTTTTTTTGAATGGGTTATTTAAATTGATGTTAATTGTAAGTGGGTCTTGATAAAACATTTCACTGTTTTACAAAAGTGCATTTTCTGCTTTACAAATTGTCCGAACGTGGCGCTACAATGAAAAGATAAGCGCTTCCGAAATAGACAAAATACATTTTCACAGTTACGGTTACGGGGGCGGTATAGGTGCTAACTTTTATTTGAATGGTTTGTTTAAATTGCCAACAGTGCTTTTGAATGGGTTATTTAAATTGATGTTAAATGTAAGCGACCCTTGATAAACATTTACAGTTTTACAAAAGTGTGTTTCTTTTGCTTAACAAAGTGTCCGAACATAACTCTACAGTGATAATCTACAAGCTTCCGAAATAAACAAAATATATTTTCAAAATTGCTGCTACGGTGACAGCAAAGGTTCTAACCCTTTATTTGAATGGGTTGTTTAAATTGATGTCAAATTGAACTTGTGCTTCCCACTTTTTTCGTAACTCTACAAAAGTGTGCCTTTTCCACTTTTCTAAATGGGAGATTAAAAATCTGCAGTGAGGCTTTCGATGCTTTCGTACTAAACAAATTATATTTTCACCATCACGCTCAATGGAACATCATAAGTGCCAACAGTTTTTTTGAATGGGTTATTTAAATTGATGTTAATTGTAAGTGGGTCTTGATAAAACATTTCACTGTTTTACAAAAGTGCATTTTCAGCTTTACAAATTGTCCGAACGTGGCGTTACAATGAAAAGATAAGCGCTTCCGAAATAGACAAAATACATTTTCACAGTTACGGTTACGGGGACGGTATAGGCAGAGTGTCGAGTGTGCCGTAAATGCCGCATGCCGTAAAGGGCCATAAATGCCGTAAATGCGGCATGCATTTTATTTACGGCATGCCGTAAATGCCGTTAATGCCGCAAATTAAAAATTGTAGTTTACACATGTTATAAAGCATTATAGTATTCCCTACTATTGCCTAGTATCAGACAATGTGAATAAGCATCCTTATGTAGTGAGTAAAGAAGACGACAGTAATAACTTATTGCATAATGTACCCATTACGTTATGATCAGTAAAATGTAACCCAAATTTTGAGCTGACAACAATATGTATTTTTTGTTCGTGTAATTTTAGTGACAAGCTTGGATCAGTGTCACTTTAAATTGCTTTCTTTAATTGTGCAAATAATAAGTTTAAAAAGTTTAAACTGCTTCCACTCTGTTCCATCGCTCTAATAGATAAAACTTACGTTTATATATCGAATTCTCGGCAAAACGTGAAATTAGTAGATCATGTGCAATTACAGTTTTACTCTTTCATATTTCAGATCTTAAGTTGATATCAAACTAAAAAAATGTATTTTAACTATGGGTTCAGATTATTCCTTTTAAGGGAAACATAAAAAAGGGAATATCTTGCATTAAGTAAATAGTATGGATTTAGGATTTACAATTAAGATGGGTCTAGGTATTATAGTTTCCACTTACTATTTATTTTTCGTAATCCTACCCATCCTATTGTTAATTAATAAGCATTGGTACTGCTTATGTTATGCATTTTAATGTTTTTAGTCTCCACTATAAAAATATCATTTAATTAAATTTAGTTTCATAAGTAATTGATCAGCTATCTACGCAATTTCCGGCAATTACGGCATTTACGGCATTTACGGCATGCGGCATCAAAAAATATTTTACGGCATGCCGACTTTATACTCTGGGTATAGATGCTAACTTTTATTTGAATGGTTTGTTTAAATTGCCAACAGTGTTTTTGAATGGGTTATTTAAATTGATGTTAAATGTAAGCGACCCTTGATAAACATTTACAGTTTTACAAAAGTGTGTTTCTTTTTGCTTTACAAAGTGTCCGAACATAACTCTACAGTGATAATTTACACGCTTCCGAAATAAACAAAATATATTTTCAAAATTGCTGCTACGGTGACAGCAAAGGTTCTAACTCTTTATTTGAATGGGTTGTTTAAATTGATGTCAAATTGAACTTGTGCTTCCCTCTTTTTTCGTAACTCTACAAAAGTGTGCCTTTTCCACTTTTCTAAATGGGAGATTAAAAATCTGCAGTGAGGCTTTCGATGCTTTCGTACTAAACAAATTATATTTTCACCATCACGCTCAATGGAACATCATAAGTGCCAACAGTTTTTTTGAATGGGTTATTTAAATTGATGTTAATTGTAAGTGGGTCTTGATAAAACATTTCACTGTTTTACAAAAGTGCATTTTCAGCTTTACAAATTGTCCGAACGTGGCCCTACAATGAAAAGATAAGCGCTTATTTTCACAGTTAGGGATACGGAGACGGTATAGGTTCTAACTTTTATTTGAATGGTTTGTTTAAATTGCCAACAGTGTTTTTGAATGGGTTATTTAAATTGATGTTAAATGTAAGCGACCCTTGATAAACATTTACAGTTTTACAAAAGTGTGTTTCTTTTTGCTTTACAAAGTGTCCGAACATAACTCTACAGTGATAATTTACACGCTTCCGAAATAAACAAAATATATTTTCAAAATTGCTGCTACGGTGACAGCAAAGGTTCTAACTCTTTATTTGAATGGGTTGTTTAAATTGATGTCAAATTGAACTTGTGCTTCCCTCTTTTTTCGTAACTCTACAAAAGTGTGCCTTTTCCACTTTTCTAAATGGGAGATTAAAAATCTGCAGTGAGGCTTTCGATGCTTTCGTACTAAACAAATTATATTTTCACCATCACGCTCAATAGAACATCATAAGTGCCAACAGTTTTTTTGAATGGGTTATTTAAATTGATGTTAATTGTAAGTGGGTCTTGATAAAACATTTCACTGTTTTACAAAAGTGCATTTTCTGCTTTACAAATTGTCCGAAAGTGGCGCTACAATGAAAAGATAAGCGCTTCCGAAATAGACAAAATACATTTTCACAGTTACGGTTACGGGGACGGTATAGGTGCTAACTTTTATTTGAATGGTTTGTTTAAATTGCCAACAGTGTTTTTGAATGGGTTATTTAAATTGATGTTAAATGTAAGCGACCCTTGATAAACATTTACAGTTTTACAAAAGTGTGTTTCTTTTGCTTAACAAAGTGTCCGAACATAACTCTACAGTGATAATCTACAAGCTTCCGAAATAAACAAAATATATTTTCAAAATTGCTGCTACGGTGGCAGCAAAGGTTCTAACTCTTTATTTGAATGGGTTGTTTAAATTGATGTCAAATTGAACTTGTGCTTCCCACTTTTTTCGTAACTCTACAAAAGTGTGCCTTTTCCACTTTTCTAAATGGGAGATTAAAAATCTGCAGTGAGGCTTTCGATGCTTTCGTACTAAACAAATTATATTTTCACCATCACGCTCAATGGAACATCATAAGTGCCAACAGTTTTTTTGAATGGGTTATTTAAATTGATGTTAATTGTAAGTGGGTCTTGATAAAACATTTCACTGTTTTACAAAAGTGCATTTTCAGCTTTACAAATTGTCCGAACGTGGCGTTACAATGAAAAGATAAGCGCTTTCGAAATAGACAAAATACATTTTCAGAGTTACGGTTACGGGGACGGTATAGGCAGAGTGTCGAGTGTGCCGTAAATGCCGCATGCCGTAAAGGGCCGTAAATGCCGTAAATGCGGCATGCATTTTATTTACGGCATGCCGTAAATGCCGTTAATGCCGCAAATTAAAAATTGTAGTTTACACATGTTATAAAGCATTATAGTATTCCCTACTATTGCCTAGTATCAAACAATGTGAATAAGCATCCTTATGTAGTGAGTAAAGAAGACGACAGTAATAACTTATTGCATAATGTACCCATTACGTTATGATCAATAAAAGTTAGCACCTATTCCGTCCCTGTAACCGTAACTGTGAAAATCTATTTTGTCCATTTCAAAAGCGCTGAGCTTTTCATTTTAGCGCCACGTCCGGACACTTTGTAAAGCAAAAAATGCACACTTTCGTAAAACTGTTAAATGTTTAGGAAGGGCCGCTTACATTTAACATCAATTTAAATAACATATTCGAAAAAACTGTTATCACTTATGATGTTCCATTGAGCGTGATCGTGAAAATATAATTTGTTTAGTACGAAAGCATCGAAAGCCTCACTGCAGTTCTTTAAACTCCCCTTTAGAAAAGTAGGAGAGGCACACTTTCGAAGATTTACGAAATGTTTCTAAAGCACAAGTTCAATTTACCATAATTTAAAACAAACCATTCAAATAAAAGTTAGCACCTATACCGTCCCCGTAACCGTAACTGTGAAAATCTATTTTGTCCATTTCGGAAACGCTTAGCTTTTCATTTTAGCACCACGTTCGGACACTTTGTAACGCAAAAAATGCACACTTTCGTAAAACTGTTAAATGTTTAGGAAGGGCCGCTTACATTTAACTTCAATTTAAGTAACCCATTCGAAAAATCTTTTATCGCTTATGATGTTCCATTGAGCGTGATCGTGAAAATATAATTTGTTTAGTACGAAAGCATCGAAAGCCTCACTGCAGTTCTTTAATCTCCCATTTAGAAAAGTAGAAGAGGCACACTTTCGAAGATTTACGAAATGTTTGGAAAGCACAAGTTCAATTTACCATAAATTAAAACAAACCATTCAAATAAAAGTTAGCACCTATACCGTCCCTGTAACCGCAACTGTAACACTGTAGTTCTTTAATCTCCCATTTAGGAAAGTAGAAAAGGCACACTTTCGTAGAGTTACGAAATGTGTGGAAACCACAAGTTCAATTTACCATAAATTAAAACAAACCATTCAAATAAAAGTTAGCAATTATACCGTCCCCGTTACCGTAACTGTGAAAATCTATTTTGTCTATTTCGGAACCGCTTAGCTTGTATTGCTAGCTCGGATTGTAGCGCCACGTTCGGACACTTTGTAAAGCAGAAAATGCACACTTTCGTAAAACTGTTAAATGTTTAGGAAGGGCCGCTTACATTTAACCTCAATTTAAGTAACCCATTCGAAAAATCTTTTATCACTTATGATGTTCCATTGAGCGTGATCGTGAAAATATAATTTGTTTAGTACGAAAGCATCGAAAAACTCACTGCAGTTCTATAATCTCCCATTTAGAAAAGTAGAAAAGGCACACTTTCGTAGATTTACGAAATGTTTGGAAAGCACAACTTCAATTTACCATAAATTAAAACAAACCATTCAAATAATCGTGATCGACCTATACCGTCCCCGTAACCGTAACTGTGAAAATCTTGTAGTGTCGAATGCAAAGTTTTGCAATAGTTTATACAAGAGTTTATTCCTTTGCTGAAAACATATTATGTATTTCACTCTGATTGGCTGCTGTTTATTGCCAAAGTTATATAGTAAGCAATATGCAAATCAATAGTCTTTGACCTCAATCAAATAATTGTGTAACGACTTATCCTTTGTCTTTCGTTATACAACCTTATATGGTTTCGGAAGCACACTGCTGACAAGTATTAAAATTAATAATCAATTTTTCAAATTTATTTTAAAAGACTGCAATTTAAATTCTGAAAATATTAGAAGAAAAAAGCAAAAAATTCAAATAATTATTTTCAAGTATTTTAGTTACAGTTTTTTAGTATTTAGTTTTCATGTTATGCATAGTGTGCGAAACAGTGGTTGGGCGGTTATATATTATTACTTTAGGCGGATGTCGCTTACGAAACTAAATTACTGCTAATATTATAAAAGCGAACTAGGAAACGCTTTAAATGTAATGAAGCTGTCAAATTATTTCTAACAAACGCCTATCCATCCTATTATTATCTCCTCAGTACTCAGTAAATGCATACCCTGACTTAAGCTTTCAAAGGAATGGAGAATTCTCAAATTTCTGAGGAAAGAGAATTGGAATTCGTTAGTCTACTGTTTATCTACGTTAAAACATTTCTTTCAATTTTTTCGAAAGTTTGCGTCATTCCATTTGAGTACAAACCGAAAAAGTTGATATTCACCAAAAGCAAAGGTCACTTAATAATATGGTCTGCAATTTTTGTTGTCGAGGTATTAATTCTGTTGGTTATTCTGGTGCGACTCAATGTAGAACTATTTTCTCCGGAATCAACACTAAAACCTCATCAAGTGATTATTCACATCTGCTACGTACAGGCTTCAGCATTAGGGGTCGTATTTCAATTTTCAATGATTGCGACTTCACAAGATTACTGTTTACTGTATTCCTACACAAGATTCTTGGATTTAGAATTTCACAGTAAGTTTTAAAAAATAAACTTGATTTTATGGAAAATAAAACCGTGAAATTCTGGAAAGTACAAAACTGAGAATTTCTGGAAAACATTAATTTTCTGAAACAAAGGATAACAAGGAACATTTTATTTGTATTTCAGGAATATTCGGAGGGAGAAACAAATGGAACAACAATCGATTTAATATTTCTGCAGATTTCGTGAAAAAGTTCTCCAAGAGATCACTGCTGGCAGGATTTCCACTTTGTGCAGTATTTGCGACATTTCCTTTCCTGGACAAAAACAGGGACGAGCCTCTTCACCGCCTCCTTCTTGACCTGCACCCTGGTCTTGGAAACAGTCTCGTTGGAAAATCGTTGATCTCCCTAATATTATTTTGTCATTTCATCATTTTATGGGGCACTTACAAATTTGTTTTCCTAATATTCTTTTCTTACATCCTTCAATGCCAAAAATGGTTGTCCGCCCTCCTTTCCCAGGTAAAATATTTGTCACTGAAGAAAATAAGTCAAAAAGTGATCAATAACTCCATTCTGAAGTACATCCGAATTTTGAAAGTGACATTGGTCACTTCCAACCAGATGGCTCACCTAATTTCCCCTGCGGGAAATCTCCTAACATTATCAATATGCGTCCTCAGTAATTACACTAGCTTAAAATTGTACAGGGTGATTGGAATGCCTGCTTTCCTTTTGTTTCCCTCACTGTCCATAATGACCACTGCTGCACTTCTCATAGTTTTCCCTGCAATGTCCAAATTAATGATCGCGTCCGAAGATATTCTCCGCGTCTGCTACGTGAATAGTCGCGGAGAAGTTCTCAAGGCCGTTCGGGCAACAACACCCGTTCGGTTTTATATTGCAAACTTCTTTTATGTTAAAAAGATTACCATTCTCGAGTTTATTTCTATTATTTCATACTATACCATCACCCTCATGTTATCTCTTCCTCATACAAACATTAGTGTTATGCACTTTTATTACTCTGTACTGAAGCTATTATGTAAAAGCATACCTATTATCAGTTCACTTCTACTACTATTGTATTATTACTCAACTCTCCAAAATGTACCCTTACCGTAACCTTCAACTCCACTCAGACAAGTTTCTCCACTTAGTATTTACAACCTTATTTTTCACGTCTCAAGAAAAACAATGTACCTACATAAAATAATTCGATAAGTTTAACCTAGAAAATTCACTATTTAAGGCAATTGATAATTCTGTAAGAGTATCACTTCTCGGTGATCACTCAAACCTTGTTGTATGAGTTATTCATTTTCTTACCAAATAAAATCTTTAAGTCTCTAGTTCACTTCCAAATATCTCTCTTCACTTAAAGCACAATTAATTGATAAGAACTTTAGCTAGTTCTCAATTAACCAAAATTATCCACAAACCAAATTCTCATTGTAACAATTAGTCTTGGAGCCATTTCTACCTCGGTGGACCTCGACCCCAATATCCTCAAATCTAAAAAATTATACAATATTTGGAGAGTTCCTTCTTTCCTCTAAATTTCCACACATTTCATTATTACATAGTACAGTAAAACATTCGAAGAATAAAATTTATGCTAATTTCTATCAATTTTTTTATTTTTTTATTTATATGAAGAAATTATCAATATTGTGACTCTTATTATTGTTTTGCGGTACCCTGCTCTAATATATTCGTCCTAAAGTAGGGCAATCATTCTTAAGGGTGAAAATTATTACCATAGAATTCTATAATAACGCTTTAAAGTCATGAGAAAGAAATGTACCTCAAATGTAATGTTGGATGGCACCGTACCACATACTTTCGCATTAAATTAAATGATAAATATCCGTTGGCGCCAGACTATATGTAACAAAAGCAATAATTTTAATATGGGATTTGTGGCTCCCATTCACCGAGTGACAGCTTATGTAGTCTGATGAAAGTGATAACACTGCTTTTATAATAAATTGACATTTCCTAATTTATATAACTTACGTATAATAAACTTACTTCTTATAATTTTGTATTTTGAATACAGATTCTTATAGTTATAGTTTTTGAAGGGGAATATTTGTAAATAAAGTCAAAATGAACCAATTTGTACACTACAGAAGTTATTTCCAATAAATATAACATCTACAATGGAAATAAATTGTGATTTTAATTATTCCATTAAGTCGACGTCCTCAAATCGATATTATTGAGTTATGAATTGAGAATTGAGTTAAAGTCAACCAGTAACAAGGGGTAGACACGAGCCTCATTCATGTCCTTAGGTTTTCAACCATGCAAATCAGTATGAGAATGTTTTCTAACCTATTAACGAATATTAAAAGGCGTTACCCGTTTATTGACAGTTAAGGAGCTAACCATTAAGTAAACTCCAATGTAAATATTTGATAATAAATTTTCTCCATACTTTCCTATATTTATTTTCGATTCAAATATACATACAATTTTTTAACCTTAACTTTCTAGTTAAGTCGTTATTCTTCTCATCCCTTCTAAGTGTCTTACCTTGCCCCAATTTTAACAGAAGGTTTAAGGTTACTTTTCATGTTACCTATACCTGTATTACTAATATCTTTTACTCATAAGTCATAACCAATACATTGTATTTATGTCCTCAGGAAGTACATCTGCCTAAAATTGTACCCTTTATCAGTGTAATTAGTTTTTATTTTTTTGTACTTTTTTTACTTTAACGAATAAAATGTCAACCTCTCTGTAAGATACATCGTTTGTTCTTTTATTTCTAAAAACTATAATTTGAATTTAACTATAAATGCTACAAAAATTTAAAAGCAGCTATAAAGCAGATTTAAAAGCAGAATGTCGCTGGAAATAAATTATTAATAACCAGACTCAATCAAATATCTGTAATGCAACTACCTGACGACGATTTGGAATAGAAACGAAGACTGCTTTTAACCCTAAAATCATTAACGTCACAGGTCTTATCAATTTGCATTCTGTGTACATGATTCAGAGTCGACCGACATTTATTGCATTTGTTGCTGTAATGTCTTTAAACGTTTTGTTCATTTCGCGTGCATTAGTGTATATGTTACAGATAGTATACAATATTGGGTAGTATAGGATATTATCTAGATAGTATTATATTATCCAAATGATTTTTAGCCAATATGTAATTTATGTAGATAGCATCCAATATTATCTAGATAATATATAACAACACTAGATAATATCCTATATTAATATGGTATATTATCCAAAACCTTAAAATACACTTCTCAAAGTCAAAATTCATCCATATTTAACGTCACTATTGTACATCCAAAAATTTAGGTTATCTATTTAATGAATATTGTCTTATAAATTAGTGAAACTTTAAAGAAATATGTCAAAATTTGTTTTTATAAAATTAGGAAAATTTGATTTAAATTACGAAGTGAGGGTCCTAAGAGTAAAACAATCAAATTTCCAAAAAATTCTCTGAAAGCCGATCTTTAAATAAAATTACCACATTTTCACTTACATGTTGATACCCTATTTAGCCACTAAAAAGTAAACTCAAATATCCTTACATCAAATTAATTGAGCTGAAATTTTCAGTTTGAATACTGCATGAAAAAGCAGTTCCCTTTTCAGAAACTGGAATCTAAAGGGTTGCAGTTGCACAGGTTGGAAAACCCGGAAATTTCATCCAATCTCAGCCATATTTTTAAAATTAAATGGAATTGGTCATGCAATTTAAGTGGTTAAGCAATTCTTTTAACTTTTTCTTTTTGGGTGTGATTTCTAGTGTTACTTCATGCTTACAAAGATTGTTAAATTGTCTACCTATAAAGCGAAAATTCTTTTTTAGAATATCATAGCACCGCAATAGTAAAATAACAATACCAGTTTGCAGAATTTAATGTGCACTTTCCTCAGATTCTTACATTTCGAAGAATTTGAATTGAATTTGAAGATTTGGTAATTAAGGAACGGCTTCCAGAGAATATTTTGGAAATTTGATTGCTTTACTCTTAGCTGAATTCATGCACTTCGTAATTCAAATAAAATTTTCCTAATGAAATAGATGTCCTAAATTCTTGGACGTACAATAGTGACGTTAAATATGGATGAATTTTGACTTTGAGAAGTGTATTTTAAGGTTTTGGATAATATACCATATTAATATAGGATATTATCCAGTGTTGTTATATGTTATCTAAATAATATTGGATACTATCTACATAAATTGCATATTGGCTAAAAATCATTTGGATAATATAATACTATCTAGATAATATCCTATACTACCCAATATTGTACATATACTATCTGTAACATATATACACCTTTTCCTGTTATTATATTTACCAAGTTGGCGAATGTTGAAGAAGATAAGATACGGTGCATGATAATTCGGATAATAAGAAATGAAACAAAAATATTTAATGACTAATCACCTGAAAGTCGAACAGCTAACTGCGTTGTTAACCCTAATAAATCATTGCAAAACTTATATTATACGTATCGAAAGCAAAATCGCATCTTGCTACTAGTTACTAATATTTTTCAGTAAATTTCATATTATTTTGGGGGTTTTCCAGTATTTTTGCAGGTCATAGGCCAGAAATGACTCATTTTTAAATGGGAACCTTTTGAAACCCTTGAAATTAACTTTTTGAAAACCCACTGAAAATTCCAACCAAATTGGTTAATGCGTTCTTGAGTTATCAGCAGACACCCTCACTAACTAACAGACTACTGTTAAGTACATTACGTCATTGCTATCTGTTCTGTTACTTCTTACAGCTCCGCATCTATTTGCAATTGCAGGATATTATGCAAAACAAAAGGATGCATTTGCAAAAAGAACAATATACCTTGTGAAACTAAGTGTCACAGTGGGCATCCTTGCAAAAATCAGCAAAAAGATGATTGACAGTTATGTGATTTATTTAAGTGATTATTTTAAGGCTAGCCATGGATGACTAGACATTCATTCATATTTTATGTTTTACTACTCGTTACATTCCCTCCTATATAATTAACAGCACAAAAAGTAATTAATGCAATATTTACAAAACAAATATCTGAATGCAGTAGTTTGCTTTATTATATTGTACAGTTTTGGCTACATAGATTTGGTTATATGCTATAATCCAACCTTTTGGATGAACATTAAGTGTAATTTAAGAAATAACAACTATAAGCTATCTTAGTATGCACATTATAAGGAATGTCTCCATAAGTAATGTAATAATTAAGAAAATCAATTATTGAATAAGGCTTTAATATATTGCACCGCTTGGCTGAAACGTCATAGATCCGCCTGCCTAGGAAACCGGCGCTTGACTCCGTTGGCTAATAAAACTTTGCAATTTAAGTTTTATGTATTTTAAGATCTTTAATTGATGTGGTTATTAATACCTTTTGCTCACGGATAATAATATAATAACCATTTTTCACTTTAATTTTAATCAACAAAACCAGTGAATGTTACTTAAATTGCTCACAATCAGGGTGCACATTGAATTATACCTCACTAATAAGCTGCCGTTTCATTGACGGTATAATTTCCAAAGGTTCTGAATATTATTTGCATTGCTAGTTTGAAAGGAAAACGCTATTACCTTCTGATTGTACGATTGTAATGCGTTGGTGTTTAATAAAGTGATAACTGAGGTGTTACATCCGTATGACGACTTATCTCCATTTCTATATTTTGCAAAATTAAAATATTTCCGTTGTTCAGCAGAATTTGCAATTGAAATAAATATTGGAAAATTAAGAATTTGGATTAGGTCGTTTTACGGAGTAGCTCCTGAACTATAGCAGCATACACATATTGTAATTACGTTTTTATTTCACTTTAAGGATTAGAACAGTAATGTCAGTGCAAAGCATCTCTTCTTTATAGGACATTTATCGTTTCTGTGACTGGAAAATTGTTAAACCATGTCTACACTCGATTTCTATTAAGAAATGCACATTCATTGCAACTTACTATTACAATAATTACTAATCATTCGCCAAATAACAACCAACTATGTTTAAAAAAGGTAATTATTTTTATTTAATGGTCTTATTGAAATGTTATGAAAGAAAAGGTCTGTTCATTGTACCTGGTTTCAGTGGAAAAATGAAATTCCATTCCAACATGGCCAAATCGAATGACTGGTTTATTTTCAGAGATTAGCCCATAAGCTTAATTGCTTATGTTGACTCTCACAAAGTGACACCTTCCAGTCATACTCAGTCCATGATTCTGCGTATTCAAGTATTGCTTGTTATCTATCGTTATTTTACTGTAGAGTTTTGTAATGAAAAAGGAAAACCTACAACAATATTCACATACAAGTATACATACGTGGGGCACATATTATTCCAGTCATTTAACTTATATGCATTGTTGTCTGTTCTCCTGATAGATAATACCAGAGTCGGATTGGTACTCATAGTTTACTTGACCCATACGATATCATGGTATAATCTGTCACTCGGTCATGAAATCCAATACTTGTCCTCCAAAGTAAAAGCTAAGTCTACTTCATAAATGCCAGTATTGGTTCGTATAGTAGAATTCCGTCTTATCGTATAGATTATGTTTTAAGTACGTTTTAGGTACGTCTTTAGGTTTTCCCACCGCAACATTTGTTGCGCAATATTTCTTTAATTAATATACTACGACGTAGAAGATTATTACGTCTTAGCAGATAAACCTGCTCCTTATAGGTATTATAATTGGATCTTCATGTAATGGTCACGCTAATTAAATCTAAAGCGACCACACCTAGTTATGCAACCACTTTATCCAGCCAACGCCTAGTTGCATAACTTATCTAAACTGGTAAGACTAGTTTTAAGTACCTAATTTAGTCACCTATATTGTAGTATATAAACCCCTTGTAAATTACCCACAATTGGGCCAGAATAAACTCATCTTTCCTATGGATAACATCTCGCTCCACTTTACTCTGCACCCCCAACATCCACCCCATCTTCTGATACAGGACCATCATCTTATTGTCTAATCTGGGATAATTCCATATTATCCATTTAGGCTTAATTGCCGATTTCAGACTAAGACAATATGGAAAAGTCCTATAAAGCATTCAACAGTGTATTGGTCATATTACACATTCGCAACCCCGCTGACCAAGTTTTGGACTTATCAACATTGGCTGAACAACCTATTAACACCCTGTAAACAATTAGATCATAAGATAGAAACTTAGATTGAATTCCTAAAATATATGCAAACCAATGTTAGTGCGTGTACAGAAGTTGTGAAGTTGTGTCTAAAACAAACACGGCATCTCCTAAAAATTCATTTCGACATCAGGTTTTTCGCTCTTCTTCAGAATCCAAGTAAAAGACTAAAAATTAATAAATAGTACTAACAATACGAGAGCAAGGAATACAGGGCCATAATTTTAATTTGTAATAACCAACTTGGAAAATGTAATACCAAGGTTTCTGAAGACCAAATTCTGCTGGAAGAATCTTCTCCAGATACATGGTTAGTGCCATGTAGACTATGATATCAAAAATAAGCATTCCACAAACTGGTAAGAGTTGGTTTGTTTCACTGATTGGATCCGCTATGGTTAACCAACCAGCACCTTCCCCTGTATTTATTAAATAGTCCCAAAACTCATTTTTAAAATTATCCAAATTTTTTTATGGAAAGTCAATAACAATACAAACCTCTCTCTTCGAAAGATAGTATGACTTCGAAAGCCCAGTGATAAGCCATATTTGGGAGTAGAGAGGAAGCCATTTTCTCTCCAAGTGTAGATCCATCCATTTTGAACACAAACCGTAGTAACTAGACAAATAGTACCAACATCCTATCGATGTGGCAAAGAATGCTACAGTAAAACAAAAAACAGAAAATTCAGTAGTCAATGAATGCTATGCAATAATAATTTTGTGTCCTTATTCAAAAATGCTAATTATTTTTTGTTTATTTGAGTATTTTTTGGAAAAAAGATGTCAACAAGTGGCGAAAAGGAGAAAGCGTAAAAAATTATGGAAATTCTTTGTGCAAATTCTTTTTTTCTAATTTCTCACCAATTTTCATGACACATTTCTCATGTAAACCCAAGGTCATCTTCCAAGGTGTGCTATGCATGCTCAGTTGATGAAGGAGATTGACGATCAACAGTCGATGGGGAACGGAAAGTGTGATGGACAATAAATATGTGGAAAAAAAATAAAATCAGAGTCGGACTATGGGCATTTGTAAGCATTTGGAGTTGTATTATTGTGTGTGGCTTAGAAATTAGACTTCTGTTTCAAAACATTGCGTCAACAATAAATCAATCAGTACATACATACAGATTAAAATATTAATACAACCTATATTATAAATAAATAAGTTTATATTATATGCCATTGAAGTATATTTACCTTAAGTGTATTGTAGGGTTCAGAGTGTTCACAAAGTAGGTTTTGCTTAACATTAACTTTCCAAGTTCTGGAGTATTTTAATAAAAAGAACATGACAAAAAGTTAGTTACATTTGAGGAATTAGTTTTTCTGGTCGAAATAGTGGCAAGTATTTTGAAATTCTGAAATTAATTACATCGAAGTATACGGAATAATTTGCATTGAAATAAACCGGTTAATTTGTTCCTTGATTGTAAATATTGATGACACAAGTGTTTCTTTATAGGGCGTTAGCAGATATTTAGTTTACGCCAATGCAATATTCATTTGAGATAGATCACCGTTTTTCCAAGTACTAATTAGGTGGCTTTGACTTTAACTACGTACACAAATGATTGCTTTTGCACAAAGCAACTTTTCTGCTTATTTACATGATTCATATATAAGGAGACATCATGTCATGTATGTAGTTATACGTTTTACAATTCGAATATAAAGAATTGGATTACTTGGTGTCTTAGTGCACCCAAAAAATCAGTTATCTATAAATGAAAATCGTCATTTTTTTAAAACTACAAAAACTTTACAACCAAAATAATATTATTTTCCTCAAAAATCCTCACTGTTTACGAAAGTAATCATTTTTCCACAATTAATACTGCTTTCGCACATATTTAGTTACTTGTTGAATTAAATTGTACTTTCTATTTCCCGAATTGGTATAAAAGTATGTAAAAAGTAGTTCCTACATATTGGAAAATCAATATTTAGAATAATTTGAGACATAAATTTGTATGGAGTGACAAGTTTGCAAAAAACTATCATCGTGGTAAAATGAGGATTTTATATTGTGGAAGACTGACTATTTTAATGCACAGTTAAATATAAACCTTAAAAAAATAAGTTTTGGTCATCTATTTAGCTTTCTTTACCACAAACGCGATATTTAAATCATAGATAACTCTTGATGGCACGATGCTCCCAATTGCTGAAGGAAATCTTGGTCCAATCGAACCAACCAAAAATACAGAGTTACCCAAGTCATCAGAGTCAGCGACTCTTTGATTGGAGAACCTATAAGTGCAGTGATAACTCAATTTCCATTACTTGACAACTATATGAACATATATGTTATTATTAACCAAACATAATTTTATTTAGTTAAGACCGACCATCAGAATTGAAATCAGTTATGGCGCTAGAATAATCTGCTGCATGGAAACTGTCGTCAGAATTGCAATCAGTCCAACTAAATATATTTTTCCGTTGTAAAATACAGAAAAGTCGCATAAATCAAATAAATTGTTTTATTACCGTCAATTTCTCTACATTTGATTTAATATTTCATTTTTAAGGTTTACAGTTAAAAATACGAACAAAAATTCCAGAGTTTTTAATTTTCGCATTTCAATTCACATTTATTTCACTTGATTTTGCAATTTACTGAAAATTTCATAGAGTTATGTAAAATCCGGTTGCATTTGATATTATTTAATATGCCGACGATGAGAGAAAACAAATGCGAACGGACAGAAAATCGCCAACAGGTTTTCCTTAGTCGAATTAGAATGCGTTAATGCATCGTGTTCTTCATCTCTTTCCTGTTTACGGGCAAATGATAAGAAAACTTGTTCCAGAGTTGTGTCTCCAACTGAGTACTCTTCTATAATTTCGAATCTTCCTTTCAACTCCTCCATGACTTTGAAAATCGCAGCCAAAGAAATCGGATGGTCAAGGATTTGGAATTGAACCACATTCTGGAAAACGAAAATTGTCCACAATTAACACAAATTTCGTTCCGCAATTTATTAATACAAAATATTTGAAAAGCGACTTACTTGATTAATCATTGCAAACGAGTTGATCTTTCAAAATCACTTCCTGAAACCTGGTCACCAAGTCGTCCTTCAAATCCGTCACTATTTTCGTATTTTCCAAGACTTGTGCAGAACTTTCCTTTGCATTCGTTTTCAACTTGATTGCTAAGGAGTGACCTTCACCGAATTTATTTTTCAAGTGTTGAACTCCACCAAAACATTGGAATTGACCGTTCACCATTATTCCCAATCGACCACAAAGGGCTTCACACTCGTCCATGCTAATATAACAAAAACAAACGAAAAAATATTTGGTAGTTCTGATTACATAATGCAACAAATAAACAAATTAGTACTTACTTGTGTGAAGTAAGTATTACGGCCTGCCCAGCTTCTTTAGCAGAAGAAATAATCTTCCAAAACTGCCGACGGCTGATCGGATCAACTAAAATAAACAACGAAATCTATAATTACATGGTATGCTTTGTGTTATGCAGCAAAAACTAATTTTTCCAATTGAAACCTAATTTCTTGTAAAACAACCTCACTTTTTGAAGAAGAAAGCTAATATTTTGCAGAAGAAACCCATTTTAATGAAGAAAACTCTAATTTTCTGCAGAAGAAACCTAATTCACTCAAGAAAACTCTAAATTTTTGCAGGAAAACCCTAATTCACTCAAGAAAATTCTAATTTTTTGCAGAAGAAACTTAATTTACTCAAGAAAGTTCTACGTTTTTGCAGAAAAATCCTAATTTATCGAACAAAAGTCTACTTTTTTGCAGAAGAAACCTAAGTTACTGAAGAAAACTCTAATTGTTCAGAAAACTCCAACTTTTTGCATAAAAATATAATATTTTGCAGAAACCCCTAATTTTTTGCACAATAAAAGTAAGTTAAAAAAGAAAAACTCTATTCACTTTAATATTTTCTAAATCTTTCATTCTATTATTTTTCATTCTAATACTAAAATTAACCTCCTGATGTAGCTTCATCTAAGAGAATTATAGGAGGGTGTCCCACCAGTGCCATTCCTGCACCTAATCTCCGTTTGATCCCTCCACTGTACTTCTTCGAAATCACATTAGCGCTTTCTGTCAAACCTGCACAAAATCCCAAACATTTTAAATTACCGCCCACACAAATATTTTACACTGAAGAATATTTTTCTTGGTGTAACCTAATTTAGCTATCCACATGTCCAATTCTCTTTTCAGCGCTTTAGGAGGAACTCCTGGAAGTCTGCCGTAGAACATCAAAATCCAACTCTGCAAATAATATCAATGTCTTGAATTTTAATTGTGGTACTTCTAAAATTGATACCTTCTAAATTTCCGAGTCAATAGTTATTTTTATAGGATAAAGGGGTTTTTATTATCTTACATCACAAACACATCGTCCATTGTCGCTATTTTGCAGCCTATCGCATTTGTCACTAATTTTCAGGCTTCAAATAATTTGGCTAGCTTCCCCTTTCGTTGGCGTTGGCCCTCTCAGCTACGTAACAAACAAATATTTATCATTCCTTAATCCGAAAAAATTACTAGAGAAGTTATAACGTACCCTTCCAAAAAATTCCAGATGTTGTTCCACAGTGAGTTCATTGAAAAGCATATTCTGCTGCGGACACAGTCCCAGACTTTTCCTAATTTCTTCCATACTCGTATTAATATCGTAACCATTGATAATGGCTGTTCCGCTCGTGGGGCGTAGAAGTCCTGCGATAAATTATCACATAAGAGAAAAATAAATGGCTCCCATTTAAAGGTACCACCAAAAAACTGAAAGTATCCCCAACGAAAACCTAAATGTGCCACTTATATATACATTATTGAACTTTTTATAGGATGCAGCCAGATAAATCCTTACTCAATGTCAGAAAAACTGAAGCTGCCACCTTTTAAACTGAAACTACCACAAGTTTTACAAATTTCCCCAACATGGTCATACATAAACTTATAATTTAATAATAGAAAACTGAAAATTTTAGTTTAAATATGGCAAATTCAGTTTTTCTGGTATTGAGTAATGATTTATCTGGTTATATGATATAAAGGTGGTCAATTCATATATGAGTGGCGTATTCAGGTTTTCAATTAGTGACACTTACTTTTTTAGTGGTGCATTTAAATTTTCATTACAACAAATCTGTTTTTCCTGACTGATAAAATATTTTACCTGTTAGAATAGACAAAGTTGTTGTTTT
Source organism: Yoshiicerus persimilis (assembly GCA_020352615.2). NCBI lineage: Eukaryota > Metazoa > Arthropoda > Collembola > Entomobryomorpha > Tomoceridae > Yoshiicerus > Yoshiicerus persimilis. The sequence goes on from CM036943.2 coordinate 5,092,315, forward strand.
TCCAGCTCCATTGTGGCCTAAAATAATTATAAAATTACAGAAATGTTTTGGAATATGGAGGATAAAGATTTTATTATTGCGATACGTATTTTTATCAATGACCACTACTTTAGTTTTTCCTTACCTAATAATGCAGTGATTTCTCCAATGTACATTTTAGCAGAAATCCCATCCACCGCCATTTTGTAGCTGTGAAATATTTTTTTCAAGTCACTAATTTCTATTCCGACTGCCAACTCCACAGAATTCTTTTCAAAGTCTGGTCGGTTATCAGAAACCTTTGCATCGGCCTCTTTTGCTAATTCCTCTTCCTCTACAGGTTTTCGCTCTTCTTAAGAATCCAAGTTGATAAGGCTAAATAATTATTAAAAAGTACTGACAATACGAGAGCAAGGAATTTACGGCCGTAATTTTGATTTGTAATAACCAACCTGGAAAATGTAATACCAAGGCTTTTGAAGACCAAATTCTGATGGAAGAATCTTCTCCAGATACATGGTTAGTGCCATGTAGATTATGATATCCAAAATAAGCATTCCACAAACAGGTAGGAGACTTAATTGGTTTGTTTCACTGATTGGATCCGCTATGGTCAACCAACCAGCACCTTCCCCTGTATTTATTAAACGGTCCGAAAACTCATTTTTAAAGCGATCCAAAAATATTTATGGACATTCCATATATTTTCGAATAACAATACAAACCTCTCTCTTCGAAAGATAGTATGACTTCGAAAGCCCAGTGATAAGCCATATTTGGGAGTAGAGATGAAGCCATTTTCTCTCCTAGTGTAGATCCATCCATTGTGAAGACAAGGCCGTAGTAACTAGCTAAATAGCAGCAACGTCCTATCGATGTGGCAAAGAATGCTATAGTAAAACGAAAAACAAAAAATTCATCAGCTAATGAATAGTAACCAGTAATACAATAATAATTTTCTGACCCTTAATTCAAAACTAGTAATTATTTATATTTATTTGAACACTCATTGCTGCAAAAAAGGTGTGAACAAGTGGTGAAAAGGAGAAAACGTAAGAAATTATAGATTCCTCGTGGAAAATCTCTTTTTCAATTTTCACCAATTACAGAAGCAAAATGATAAGATGGCCATTATGTAAAGGATAAGGACGAAAAACCACAAAGTAATTGAGCAAAACTGAATAATTCCTGGATTACTTAATGGAATAAACAGAAAGAAGGTCATGACGTCATGAGGATCGCAGACATTCCCAAAATAAACAAGCAATCAAGCATCCATCCCATCCAATGCATCCAGTTAGATAAACCCAGAATTTTCATTAACTCCTATTTATAAATTGTAAAGGCTTTTTAAAATATTTTACTAGAAAAGTATTATTATTACAGATGAGACCTTGAGAAAACCTTTAAAGGAAACCATTACACGTATTTACCTTGATGCCTGATTGCTTTTCAGAAATTACTCCACGGATAAAGTTTGGAACACATAAAAGGAAACCTACAATAATGCAGTGCTGCAGATAATAAACGTAGGACAGAACTGATGATCTTGACTTTGGAAGAACCTCTTTCTTTGACATTCCTTTAACTTTTCTTGGGATATCTTGCAGTTCTAATTTTATCTTTGCAATAAAAATGCCGTATTAATTTTTGTTAAGGCGTAATTACATCTGGGGCTATAAATGCTGACTTTTCCATCAATTTTGAAAAAACCACAGCTAATAGTTTCACCCTGAATATAAAATGTTCACCCGAGAAATAGATTTTACGTCTCTTACATCTTTTTTAGTCCTCCAGTCATTTTTTCAATTAGAATTTTATCTGTCAAGACTTGCAACGCCGTAAATCCCGATTTTCTGTAGCGATCATCTGACCGATAACCTTCGCTTCCTGAAAAACATAATATTATATATTATTCTGAAGGAGATTGGCCCTTGTTAATATTTTCTTAACAACAGCTGTTCTCTTTAACAAATTTGTCTTACGATGCAATTTTTCTGTTCAAAAGTTGTCGTCCACAAAACGTATTTTATATCGAACTGTCCTATCAGCTTTCTCGATCATTTCTAATTTGTCTTGGAAATTGACCGCCACTTGGAAAGGTTTCCAATCCTTTGGTTTATCCTTCCAAGAATGCACGTACTTTTCAAGTTTAGATTCGGAAGGAAAGCTTCTCAATTCTTTTGAATGTTTAATGAGTGCAGTTTGCAGTTTAAGGTTCAATACATATGATTATTTCTTGCACACTAACTTACCTGTTGATTTTTGATTTGCTGTTTCCTTTAGTATCCTGTTTAATGAGACTTGTTGCTATTTCATACATAACCAGAGAAGTTTTATCACTCCTGGGTGAGTATGCTCTGTCCTTTGTAGTTGATATACTCTCACCAGTTAAGGATTCGACTAAATTAGGCTAAAAATTCCAAAAACCAAAAACCTCTGTCAAAAACATTCGTTTGTCTCTGTATAAAATGAGTTTGAATAGATTAAAAATATAAACTTACAATCTTACTCGTACTTGTACCAATATTGATATCATAAGTCCCCATAAGGGTTGGAAATTTCGAATCCATCTTCCAAGGTAGCACTATGTTCTGTTGATGATGGAGATTGACGATCAACAGTGGATGAGGAAGGGAATGCGTGATGGACAATGAATATGTGAAAAACAATAAAGTAAATTGGAAAGAAAACCATCCCCAATGTTTCCCCGCAATGTTTTCTGCGGAGTAACAAATTTTTCCACATCAGCAATCGTATCTTCCTTCCAAGGAAAACCATTTCCAGGTTTGTAACAGTGCAACAACAGATTAACGTTCGATTGATTTGTTAGAATGGGCTGGACGTCTGGAACAGCTAAGCTACTTGTTCTGTTTCAATAAATGAGTAGGTAATTGGTGTTCAATATTATATCAAGGAATAAAATATTTAATTTGACGACTGACTACTGAGAAAACAAAATCTTGGACACTTCGTCAATAATAATTAATACGATGAAGAATGAATACAATGCGGAAATCGGAAAAGCACAAAAGATATCAATAATATCAAAGAGTTAGGGATAATCAACCAACGCGCGGTTCCTTTGATACACTTTCCAATGGTTACCTACCAACTAAAGATATCCTTGCCTATTTGTACCAAATTCGTATTGAAAATTCTCCAGGGGCCCATGGGAATATCAGTAATTGAATCAAACGCATCAAAGACTTCCGCATTGTATTCATTTTTCATCGTGGTAATTGGTAGTGTTCAAGATCTTGTGTTCTCAGTAGTCAGTCGTGAAATTAAATATTTTATTCTTTGATAATAATATAATATTGAACAACAATTACTAATTTATTGAAACAGTAAGAACAGGTAGCTCAGCTGTTCCAGACTAGACGTCCAGCCAATCCCAACAATTTAATCAAACGTTAATCTTGTGTGGCACTGTTACAAGTCTGGAAATGGTTTTGCTGGGAAGGAAGATACGATTGCTGATGTGGAAAAACTCGTTACTCCGTAGAAAACATTGTTGGGAAACAACGGGCATGATTATGCTTCCGGTTTACTTTATTGTTTTTATGTACATTGTTCCTATCATATTCTCTACCTCATCTTTTGCACCCAGTTTTGATCGCCAATCTCGTTCATCAAAAGAGCGCAGTGCTATTTCTGGTCGTACCTTACAAGATGAATTCGAAATTTCCGACCCTTATGATATCAATATTGGTACAAGTACGAGCAAGATTGTAAGTGTAGATTTTTAATGCCATTCGAACTGATTTTGAGCAGAGAAGAACGAAATGTTATTGACAGGTTATTTTACTGTGGAATTTTTAGCCTACTTTAGTCAAATTCTTAACTGGTGAGAGTGAAGCAACTACAAGGGACATAGCATACTCACCCAGTAGCAATAAAACTTCTCTGGTTATGAAAGAAGTATTAAATCACATTAAAGGGGATTCTAGTGGAAGCAGCAAAAAGGTAAGTCAATTTATAAAAAATAATTATCAATTTAATTTTTATTTAATTTCTATTCAAAATGAATAGGATAAACCAAAAGATTGGAAACCTTTTCGAGTGGCGGTAAATTTCCAAGACAAATTAGAAAAGATTGAGAAAGCTGATAGAACAGTTGGATATAAAATACGATTTGTGGACCAGGACTTTTCAACAGACAAATTGCAGCGTAAGAGGAAATTGTTAAATTTGTGAACAGCTGTTAAGGTTAAGAAAATATTAAAAGGGTCAATCTGCATCAGAATAATATATATATTATGTTTTTCAGGAAACGACGGGCATAAGTCAGATGATCGCTACAAAAACTGGGGATTTACGGCGTTGCAAGTCTTAACGGATAAAATTCTGATTGAAAAAATGACTGGAGGACTAAAGAACGATGTAAGAATTTTACTGTCAAGCTATTAAGGGTCGTCTTTTCAAAATTGTTGAAAAATGTAAAAATTTAATATACTGCAAGGGCAATTACGCCTGAACCAAAGAAAATGATAGTTTTTTATTGAGTAGATAAAATTAGAACTGCAAGAGTTCCCAAGAAAGGTCCAAGAAAAGTCAAGGAAGGCGAAGGATAGGAATGTTGATTCAGTATTAATATCAACACTTCCGTTCTACATATATTATCTGCAACACTGTATCATTCTAGGTTTCAGTCTATATGTCTCAAATATTATTCGAAGAGTAGTTTCTGAAAAGCAATCTGGAGTTAAGGTAAATACACAGTGAAGGGCCTAAGTCACGCACCACAGGGAAATGACATTACGTACGATGTTTGAAAATACCTCTCAAACAGTTTGAGAGGCATTTTCAAACATTACATATATTTTCCTATGATGCGTGACTTTTGACCCAAACCCTATGTTATTTCCCCATGGTGAGTGATATAAGTCCTTCACTGTTCAAACTGGATTTTCCTTGTTTTCATCTGCTTTATTCAGACAACTGTGTTAAAGTATTTTTAAAAAACAAGTGACGTCTTTTTGGGGAAATAGGAGTTGATGCAAATCATGGGTGTACCGAACTGGATGCACTGGGCCGCATGGAAGCTAGAATCCTTGTTTATTATGGGAATCTCCACGATCCTCATGGTTTTGGTGTTGCTCTTCCTTCTTTTCTTCCCTGTCTATTTATTCTGGTCAACTACGTTGTGGCTTTTCGTCATGCTCCTTTATATAATGGCCATTACATCATTTTGCTTATTTATCTCCACATTTTTCAGTGATGGTTAGTATTCTACAAATTAATAATAGTGTAACCCTTAATACCTTGGAAAGCAAGTTTTTTTGAACTGAAATAGTTATACAAAAATTTTAATTAATTGATTGATTATTAATTCTTCTGTTATTTTATAAATTTTACTGCAGCATTCCTCGCCACATCGATAGGAACAAGTTTGTATTTGGTTAGTTACTACGGTTTTGTCTTCACAATGGACGGAGAAAATTACTTTTCTACACTTGGAGAAATAGTGGTTTCATCTCTTCTGCCAAATATGGCGCTTCACTGGGCTTTACAAATCATATTTCCTACGAGAGAGAGAGGTATCTCAGAAATCTATTTGGGATAATATTCCGCAATTCAAAAAAACATTTGGACATTTTAAAAACTTTTGGGATTTCTTATAAATGCAGAGGTGGATAGTGTTCGGCGTAATATACCGGAACCAAATGATAAAATAAACCAATTAAGTTTGCTACCTGTTTGCGTAATGCTTATTGTGGATATCGTACTTTACTTGATACTGGCCATATACCTGGAAAAGGTTCTTCCATCAGAGTTCGGTGTTCGCAAACCATGGTATTACATTTTCCAGGTTGGTTATTTTCCGTCTTTCTTGTATTAAAGCTACATTGTATGCACATTTTGGATTTTCTGCGTCGCTTTCTATTTTCTGAACAAAAAGTTATTTCAGTGAAGTCAATTATTACGGATTAAAATTATTTTACTTGTAATAATAGTAATAATTTTTCCTTTTAAGCGTTCAACTTGGACTACTGAGAAGACAAGAACGTTTGTAAAGATCAACAGATCAACTGCCGTGATAAATCCAGAGAGAGAAGGAAATGATGTGTCTGATCACCGAACAGGATTCGAAGAGGAACATTTGGATCGTGCAGTTGGAATAAAAGTTTGTGACTTGACGAAAAATTTTGACAGTCACAAAATTGCTGTAGACGGGATTTCTGCTAAAATGTACGTTGGAGAAACTACTGTGTTATTCGGTAAGATAAATCAGAAGTATGGGTTATGGATTGATAATAATAATATTTGTCTTAATAATAGAATATTTGCACTCCAAAATTAAATACGGGGTAAAATTTTTATCCTTTAGGTAATAATGGAGCTGGAAAAACAACAACTTTGTTTATGCTAGCAGGTAATTGAATATTGAGATAGGGATTAAGAAATTGTCAAGTTGTCTATTATACATACGTTGTATCTTTATTTTTAAGCAGGACTTCTCCCAACCAGTGGAACAGTCATTATCAATGGTGACGAAATTACTATGAGTATGGAAAAAAATGGAAAAAATCTGGGAGTGTGCTTGAAGTATAATATACTTTTCGATGAACTCACTGTGGAAGAAAATCTGGAATTTTTTGGTGTGGTACGTAATAAAAACTGGAGAAAAACTCCATCTATACCGTAACTGGAGATTTTCTTCCATGTTGGGATTAAGGAATGATAAATTATAGTTTTAATTTTAATCCGTTAAATAGCTGAGATGGTTAAGTACAGAGGAAGCGAAAGTGGAAGCCGAACAAATTATTCTGAGTCTGAAATTGGACGAAATAACTAAAGTTGAGTCCAGGAACTTATATGAAGGTCAGAAGAGAAGACTTTCCCTAGCAAATGCCGTTATAGGGAATCCATCTGTAAGAATTTTCTTTTAAATACAGTCTAATCTGCGTAAAGGAAACATAGGATACGGACATTTTTTTGAAGCGAGTGAAAAAATTTCATTTGGATGCAAATTTCTTGAAATTTTGTTCTCTTTTGCAGGTTCTTCTTTTGGATGAGCCTACATTGGGGTCAGTGTTCAATATTTTTTTCATTTATTCAGGTTTAATAACCAAAGAATTACAATTTAATTGCAATTTATAGTTTGGACCCTGAAAACCGGAAAGAAGTATGGGATATGCTGTCGGTAAAAGTAATAATGCAATATATATTTCACACTCACAATTACAATTTATTAGTTTTACATTCAATAAATTTGTATGTTTTTGAATACCAATTAGACATTGCGCGAAGGAAGAACGATTGTTTTGGCTACACATCTCATGGAAGAAGGTAATTAATGATGCATCTATGCCTATTTTAATTACTGTTAGAATAAATCTAGTAAAAATTTAACATTTCGCCATATTTTTATTAAAAGCATTTAAAATTCTTTGTTCTAATTAGCAAATGTTTTGGGGAATCGAATTGTGGTAATGGCAGAAGGAAAAATCCAATGTTCTGGAACTTCTCTGTTCTTAAAAAACTTGTATGGTACGAATATTTATGTAAATAGACCTTACGGTGTCCCAATTATTAAGGTGTCCCAATTATCTTTCGTAAGTTAGGATATTCCGTAATTTAAATTACTTTTGAATTTTAACAGGAAATGGGTACTCTATAATATTGACCACTAAGGAAGTTGCTGATGCACAGACGATTCTCTCTGTAGTACAGAAATACATCTCCCAAGCTTTTATTGATGTCAGCATAGAACAATCCTCGAAATCTGAATTTACTATAACCCTACTGGATGAATTTACAAGTACTTCAGTATTTCCAGACTTGTTCAAAGATTTAGACCAGAAGCAAGAAGAACTTGGAATTTTGATGATGTACTGCAAGATAGCGACAATGGACGATGTGTTTGTCAAGTAAGAGAAAAAATATGTAATTTTCATTTCTTTGGGCCATAATCCATAAGAAAAGCTCATTTTACCATAAATAACTCATTTGGTTCATAAGTAAACAAATGACCGTAATTTTAAAGAGAAAATTGACACATTTCTGTACTTTGCAGAGTTGGAGAAGGAAGTCCTTCAGCGGAGGCTCAGGACTTGGAGAAATATGGTAAAGAATAAAAATAAATGTTTTACATTTTGAATTTGTCACTTTCTTATTGTCGTTGCAATACTCAGAGGATATTTCAAACTATTCAAACCCTGGTGCCAAGAAAATCAAGAGAGGTAATTTTTTCTCGGGACTGATGACAAAACTATGGATACGAAATATTCGGAATATGAAATTGATCTTCTTCCAGGTATGTTTTATGCAATTCAGTAAACATATCTGAAAAGGGAAGAATGACAAATATAATTTCGCTATTGTTATTTAATTAAAATTATTTCCTCAACAGCTTCTACCTCCAATAATTGCTGTCATCGTAGTTTGTTCAATAGCAAGTAGTATCTTACGGGAAGCTCCTATGCCTGACTACACTTCACTAAAGATTTCGATGGGGTCGTATTCTGACTCAACGACGATTTGTAAACCGATGTCTAAAGTACATCTAAAATTAATTTTGCATTTTTAATAATTACATATGAGTTAAGCTGTAAATAAATTAGAAAATAACATATTTCAATATTTTACAGGAAGCAGAGAATATGTGCAACACTTTATCCGTGGTTATTCCTAGAGTACACATTCTCCCTGTTGATCAAAAGTCTCTAATAGATTTCCTAATGGATGAATCGCGAACGAATTTTAAGAAATTAAAAACTCGGTACGTTATCGCTGCAGAGATGACAAAAATCGGGCCTGAAATGAAAATAAAAGTGATGCATTCTCCATATTTCTATCTGTCGGAGCCTTTGGCAATTAATGCAGCCTCAAATACGGTTTTGAAATTGTTATCCGGCTACAGTGCCAAGAAAATTGAAGTTACCAATCATCCACTAAAAAGAATCACAGCCAAAATTGTGTTTGACGCTGCGGAAAAGCAATTTACGTTTTATAGTTATAAATCAGCGTCTCTTATTGTGGGTATGTTTTGCCTTTTGATACCACTTGGATTAATATGCCTTGTAGCAAGTTACGTCATTTTCCCGACTCAAGAACGGCTATCTAATGTAAGTAAATATAGTAGTAAGCTTTTTTGAGAATTAGAGTTATTGTTTTCATTACTGACATTTTTTTCACCATCATAATCATAAAAATTTCCTTAATTCCCATTTAAATATCCCAAAATACCTATACTTTTATAACTTATGAAATTTTGCAAAGTTTGAATGAAAAATATGCATTAATATTTCATTTCAGAGCAAGTTATTGCAAAGAAAGGCAGGAGTGAGTCCCTTTCTTTATTGGACCTCCGCATTTCTGTGGGATTTCATAATGATGATTTTGATGACCTTCATTATGCTGCTCTGTGTCTTCATTTTCCAACCCTACAAAATATTTACGGATGGCTACGCTGGTGGTAAATTATTTATTCCTAATTTAATTTGACTCACGTAAAAAATGGTGCTATCGTATACTTTTTCTTTTTTGTACTCATTACAGGTGTTTTGTTCCTGATATTTGTTGTTTATTATTTCTCTGTACTACCACTATCCTATCTTACGAGCATTCACTGTTCCACCGAAGCCCAGGGATTTACAAAACTTGTTATACACCACGCTGGTACAAGTATTAAATGATTTAAATATAAAATTAATATTTTACATGGTGTAGCATAAAGATTTAGCAATTTATAGATACAGATGGCGATAGAATCGCAGGATGCTTTGGTCTGCTGGGAGGTAAATCTCTCAAAATTATTCTAAATCGTGTAAATTAGAATGACACTCTTTTCCAATGATCCATTTTTTCGCAATTCGTTGTGACATCTCTTTCAGGTTGTAAGGAGATGAATACAAATCAGGAAAAACTGCAATATCGACATTCCGACAGAGTCAAAGGCAGGTTTTGCTTTCTTACCTTAAATTGCCAAATCAAAGATATTTGGATATTGTTTGAATATAAGTTTAGCGAAATACTAACTGCAATTTTCTGTACTCAGGCTACGCCGCAAATTTGAATCCAGAAATCGTAAAGATGGTGATGTCACTGTGCTACGCATTCCTAGCTTCTTGGGTGACAGCATTCGTTATGGTTTTCGCTCATGATAGAGTCCCGAATTCCCAAATTTGGCAACCGGTAATAATACTATTCATATCATAATTGCATGTAATTAACTTACCAGTACAAGAATTAATTGATTTGGACCACAATGAAATCTGAATTTTCTATAAATTGCAAAATGAAATGAAATGTCCTTTTATTTAGTAGTGCTCGGCATCACGAAATACGTATTAAAGAATTTCCTATTGCTCAGATCTGAAACATTTCGGCAATTCTGACCAAGATTAATATTAATAAATGATATTGTTTTCAGTTGCCCGACCTTATATTAGATAACATCCCTAACTGGCCCTGGGCGTTTGAGGGCGCCGAAATTATTGGCATGTTGCTGTTTACAATGTTGCTTCTTGTTCTAATTGTACACAAACACAGGATCAAAATAATTACTAGATATTGTTTACTTTGTGGAACTTTGTTTTTAGTTCGATGTGTCACTATGATTTTAACGTCCCCTAGTGCTCCAGGGATTCACCTAAATTGTCAACCCAGGGTAATCCACTAATAGTTTTCTCTGCCATTACTTATTAACCTACAACTTTCATTCTAAGGGTTTCTTTGGTTTTTTCGTAGTTTTAGTAGACATTTTTTGAATAAATTTACAATAAAATGTTTACTGTTTAATTAGCCGTATGGAACCCTGGAAGTGGTGTTAAAAAACACATTTAAGATTTGGCGAGGTGGCGGTCTTAGCAGTGCTGGGGTAATCACGTGTGGTGATTACCTGTTCTCAGGTCACACTGTGATCATAACCCTCTTAAGTTGCACCATTAGAAAATGTAAGTTAATATTTTAACGTTAGAAAGTTTGCAATGGTAATACTTAAAGCAATTATTACGTTTCTTCACGAAAATATATTTCTGAAACTTCATGAGTTTGTTTTTCCCAGATTTTTATAAATATTACTTGATCAAACTACGTCACTTGAAATATGGAAATTCATTTATCGAAATTTGAACTTAATCTCTTGATTTTTATATTGCAAACTTTAGCTATTTTAAATGAGTCATAACTAACTCTTGAACGCAAATTCTATGGTTAATGAACTAAATGAACGATAGTGATTTTTTGATACATTTAATTAGACATTCCCGGCCATATTTGGAGTATCAGAACAGGTTGTAAAATGTTAAACTACGTCGGGATTTTCTTAATTCTATCGGCAAATGAACATTATTCAATTGATACAGTAGTTGGATACTTTATAACAACTCTATCATTCTCGTATTACCATGAAATGGCAAGTAAGCTACATGAAGTCAGTTCTACTAAAAATTGTACAATATGTAATATTTTGCTGTATTTTGAAGGAGCTAATGGTAGTATTTCTAATGAGTACGAATTTCCATTTCATTTGTCGAAGGTATCTGCAAATTAGGGGCTAAAATTAAATAAAATAAAAACATGTGTTTCCCAAATATAAAACATTAGGGTGTGATTATTTAACCAAACAAATTCATAGTGTCTTATAATAAATGAAATACTAATGCTACTTTTGCAATTGTTATTATTCCTATTGTTTGCATATTATTTGAATCTAATCACTTTGAAAAATGGAAGACTTATAGTTGGCAATAATAAGGCCACATTAACTCCACTTCATTCAAAGGGAATCAACATAGAATAAGTTTGTCCAAATGATTTCCTTCACTTGTTGGACAGATCCACATTCACTTCTTTCACCTCACTTAAGTGCAAGAAAGTCAATTGTAGTGAACGAAAATGAGACGAAGAAGAAATATTTTTCAATTACTAATATTTGCATATACAAATTCCATGTCAACTTCTCCACTCTTAAATACCGCGTAAAAACCAGAAAAGCAAAGACTTCCAATGTGTTCAGTTTCTTTGGAAGCTACTCACCAGCATCAATCAGATTTGTGTCTTTGGCATTTCTGTCCATGAATATTATTTCCCTTAAAGCTAACTCCTGAAAATCATTTGGGAATAAAATATGCATATCAACACAATAATACTCTTTTAATATTATATTTTCTTTGTGTCCCCATTCCCCGTGCAATAAAATTGTATACATAAGTCCATCAACTAGAATTCAGAACTATGGACAATTTAATAATTATTTTTCTAGTCTGATCATCTGAAAACTTTCTCTCACTTTCGCTCATTAAGTATTTGCATTAGTCTTTCATTGTTGTCAATTTTTCAGTGAGAAACCAACAAGTGACCTCCAACTAAGACTTCTTCAACCCTCCACAGTTCTTTTTTACATCATTGTAATCCATTTCCTCTTCTATTTCTCGTTTTGTACAGTTCCCCAAGAGCCTTGATGCTCTCCTCAACCTGTTATTGTTAACTGAGAGCATTCGATAGATAGTGGAGTGACGTTTGTGCGGCCGGTTGCACGAATTCTTAAAAAAGTTGTGAACATTTAAATATCAGTTTATGCTTTTATTGTTAATTACTGATCCTTCAGTAATTTGTGTACTATGTATGGCTTGCTTGCTTGTATTGTAATGTAATTGAAATAAAGTCCTATTAAAATACATAAATATGTAAACATAATTTTAACCAGTGTCTAATGCGATGGTGATGAGAAGGTTTTTGAGTCGTTATCGCCTACGCAGTAATTATCTTTATGTTTGACCTCAAACAATATGGCAAATCTACCAATTCTCCAGAAAGCATTAGTATCTAATATTTCCTTTATTGATCTACAGTTTTATCAAGGTTGCACAACATTTTACAATATTTAAATTATTTTTAGATTCATGACCACACGGATATTGATTGAATTCTGACATACCGATTACAATGAATTGCTATTTACTAAAACTAGCATGAACTGCACTTATGGTGTTCTAATGGAACGTTTTCCAAACCTCTACAAATTACTAACACAATTAAAATATGTAATTAAATTAAATTGTTAGATATAACACGTTTACTTATCTGAATTTACAACCTTGAAATAATTTCATGGAAATACCAGTTTCATTAATCACCCCCACCTCTTAGTAACAATTTTATTACAATACTGGATCCGTCTTCAATCTCGTAAGATTGCAAATCTTCAGAATCTATCAGGATTTCTCCATTAAACACCAATGAGAGCATAAGGGGATGAAGACCGTCTATAAAAGATGACAATGTTAATGTATGCATAACAATAATCAAAGTAAATAATAAACCAGTGTAACGCTGGGTTTACGTAAGTATCGTCTTAAATATACTGAAATAGTGATTTAAATCACTTTTAACTTTGACTTTTATATTTAACTTTTAAATATAAATATAATAATTACAAACGCCTGACAACCTGACTACCATATTCGCAGTTAAAATTGATTTGCAAAAGTGCTACGGTTTTGTGGACTTTACCTACAAATATTCAAAAAGCACTAAAGTAGCATCTCCGCTCCAAATTACCAGAGAAAAATTGCTAATTTTTGCAGGGAATATTAAATTTTTGTGAAAATTATGGTGAAATTACATATTCTTTCTCTAATGATTTTTTATTTCCCATGAAAAGGGGAAAAGTTGACAATTTTTCGTTGGTTAATTGAGCAGAGGTACTTGCGGTCCTTCTAATATTCTTTTTAATATTTGTAGATAGAATTACCACAAATCCCTAACATTTTTTGCAAATCAATTTTTGCAGTAAAAAGGATAGTCGGTTTGCTAGGAAAGTGCAATCTTTAATAATAATAGAAATAGAAACAGAACGAAAAAAGTCCTTACACTTTGAGTGTATTATGTGCTTCACCACTCCAACAGAGACATTTTTAAATGTTCTTATTTGAAATCGGCGACCTGAGGTAGTAGTCAGAGTTAGCCAAATTGAGTCATTCCGTTTTGAAATCACCTTGCTTGATGTATTGTCTAGCTCACTCTCTCCCTTTAAATTATAAAATTAATAGTGATTTTAGCATTAATTTTAGTTTTTGTTTTTCCTTTATAATTCATCTTTACAATTATAAAATCAAACTTTTGTTACCATTATGCTAGTTCGAACGATTTGTATGATGACCACACCAACTAGTACCACGATTATAATCTTTAAGGTCCAAAAAAGCTCTGGGCTAAAATAATGTATGGACTCCTCTTGCGTGTAATTTTCAAATATGTGACAGAAGTCACGATTATCTACAATTACAATATTACTGATCTAATAAACCTAATCTTCTCGATTCAAAAATTAATATAATATGCTAATTGTACTTGACGGTAATAATCTATTGCTTACTATGTCTGGCTTGTACTCCGAAAATAGCTAATGAAGTGGGAGACTTTTCGTTTTCAAAATTAGCCGATTCCTAAAATAATATTTACATCATTTGCTTACAATCATATAATGCGACATTTACAATAATTAAATATAGATAATTTATAAATATATTGGGTCACAAGTTTTAAGACATTTTAGGTAATTTCAATTAGCATACCTTACAATCTGTAGAAGAAAACGTTTTCTTATCGGCAACATGAAATAAATATGAAGACGAAGGTAAATATACTTGATATTCTTATGTATATTGATGGAGTATGCATGCTACTTAATTTATTTCAAATATTTTATTAAAGAAGCAAAATATATTATTTTATTCAAATTACCACTTCATGATAAAGCCGCATCCCAAACCCGTAAAGATGCCTGTGGCTGTCATCATCTTCATATATCTCGTAATTATGGTGGTTTATCTGCAATATATTCACCATTTACGCTAAGGATTTATTTCGAATCAAGTATTTCGTAAATTCTTAAAATTAATTATAGCATCTTTGCTTACTGATATTTGAACAGCTTTCGACGAGTTATCTAGGTACACGCATACTTTCTCATCCCACTTGACCTTATTATCATACTATACACAACAGTTAAAACATATTAGTAATAAAACAGTCATAATTTGTTATGCAAGAATGTTTTAAAAGTTATATTAGTATTATTCTTTAATGTGTACTGAAAAATTAAAACCTTACGCGATATCCAATGTTTATTATTTCAGCTCCAATGAGCAGAAATGCCAAAATTGCAAATAGTCGCAACATTATCTTTAAACGAATTCTGTACCCTGCAAGTAAAACATCATAATACATTATTGCTCAGTTTTCGGCATTCAGAATGCCGGTTTTACGTTGTGGATGACATGAATGTCTTCATTTCACTCCGCTCAGGACATTGTATGCTTAATAAATAACATTACTATTTTATTACATTATTTTGTATATTGTAAACATCTTACATTTTATTGAGACACTCAAACTTTCAATGCAATCTCTAGCAGTGTGTACGCAGTCTTCCAATAGTGGAATTCTCCTTCCAAAATTTCCTTGCCAAAGGTCGTCAGTCAGCAACTCGTTGAAACCTTCAACACTCCTTCGGTCCTCATCAGAAAGATCCCCACTGCTTACTGGTTCCGGTAGTGCCATTGAAACACAGGAGACTTAATCGCTTCGATTAAATTAGCCTGACCCACTTGTAACAGTGCAACAAAACATTAACGTTTGATTAAATTCCTGGGATTGGCTGAACCTGGACGTCTGGAACAGCTGGAGCTACCTGTTCTTACTGTTTCAATAAATGAGTAATTGGTGTTCAATATTATATATATCAAAGAAAAATATTTAATTTGAAGACTATTGAGAGCACAAGATCTTGGACTCTTCGTCAATACCAATTAGCACGATCGAAAACGAAAAATGAATACAATGTGGAAGTCTCGAGTAGTTGAGTACTAGTTGAGTACCATTTGTTTAAGATTCATTTATTAATATTCCTATGGGTCCTTGGAGAATTTCCAATACGAATTTGGTACAAATAGGCAAGGATATCTTTAGTTGGTAGGTAACCATTAGTGTAGGCATAACACTCGAACATTGAAATAAGAGTTTAGGGTCCTAGTAATAGTTTCTAAGGGAAACTGCATCAAAATTGAGGGGGGTTAATTAAAACTTCAGCACTTGCTACAATGCACTATTCAATCCCCATTGTACAATCTCCGCACTAATCTCAAAAAACTCCGATTAGTATAGTGGCTAGTGGCAAACAACTGAAAAAGTAAGAAAGTCTCCAAAAGGGCAACATCAGCAGATTTGGTAACTTTTTCTGTTTCTAGCTACTGCACAGAAGATTTATTTAACAAATTGTATTTCAGAAGTTAGTCAAGTCATTAGAGATTACATATTTGAAATTTTACATTATGTGAGGATAAAAATTGGTAATTATTACTGTTAAAATGACAAACATAAGCAAGCCAAAAACACCAGCCAAGTTATTGGTAAGCGCTAGAGGAAACCATACAATTTATGTTTCTATGACTACAGGTTGTTGATATATCCTTCACGGGTTTTCTTATGTATGCAAACTTGGAAAAGTTTCATATTTCCCGAAAACAAAGTAAAACGTCTAAATATTGCTCTTATTGCCTAAAAATTGCCAGGTTTTTCATTATTTGTACCCAACTTTTGTCAATTTTCCGAAATTCGTCAAAGCAAAAAAAATGACCTCAGTATTGTTTAGTAGTGTAGAAAAAATCAAATTTCAAGTTTCCATGCCAACGTGTTTCTAAGATAATCATTCCCCTTTTATTACAATTTGTACCCAAATTTCGTCAATTTTCCGAAATTCGTCAAAGCAAAAAAACTGACCTCAGTATTGTTTAGCAGTGTAGAAAAAATCAAATTTCAAGTTTCCATGCCAACGTGTTGCTAAGATAATCATAACTGTTACTCATGTAGTCAAACTGTCCGCTAAAATATACTATTTATTTCCCCATATTTTTCTGGCACAACAAAGTCCTTACAAAAGTACTGTTCACAATGCTGTTTTCCCCTTACATTACATAACGTTTTTTGTATTTGCATAACAAATTTGGGGATAAAAGTACAATGTAAGGTAACAAGTATTGAAATATAGAGGAAAAACAATATTATTAATGGAAAAATAAATAATTTGTAAGGAGTGACGACTTTTTGGAAAAACTGTACTGAATACAAGAATACATATAAATACAAGAATGATTATATATAAATACAATCATTCTTGTATTTATAGATGTTGAAAAATTTCATTTGTGGGCAACTGATTATTTGTGGGGTGTAGAGTTCCAGAAATTGCAAATATAAAATAAAATAATTTTTTGTATTCCATTATAAAAACATGAATGCATACATGACATGAATTATTTTCAAGTGTAGATTTGGAAGAAAAGTTCCTCAATTCTTCTGAATGTTTAATATGTGCATTTTGATTTATATGGCGTATACAAATATTTAATTTACGACAATGAAAAATTCATTTTAGATACAGAGATACAATTTTTTAATGGGATAAACAGTTTTATTGACGAACACAAATAAACGATGGGAATCATTCTATTTATTTACAAAACATGTACTAGTTAATATTGTAAGGGCACAGAGTTTTCAAATTGATCGCTGATCCCTGTTAGTAAAGGTGTGCTATGCATAATATTCAGTTTCAGTTTATTTAAAATTTGATTACTGATTAATTATTGATTTGATTGCGCTGATGGCGCCTGTGCTCAGAAAATGCATGCGCAAATGGACACATATAGGCCCACAAAGCATCCCTAATCACTTCAGAAAGGGGCACTGCAGATCTGCGTCTCACTTCTTGTTTATCGACAAATGATAAGAATACTTGTTCCAGAGTAGTGTCTCCAACTGAATAACCTCCATGACTTTGAAAATCTCACCCAAAGAAATCGGAGAGCCAAATATTTGGAATTGGAGCACATTCTAGGGAAATAAAAGTTTTCCTGCATTTTAAATTACGCTGTACCAATGAAAAAGTGTTTTTAAATGTTCGCTATAAATTGACTGATCATAATTACAGCGTATTGTTTCAAAAAGGCTTGACAGTTACAACTGACAAACTTGAACACTAAATCATTCTTCAAATTCGTCACAATAACTTTCGGATTTTGTAAGGTTGTCCCAACTTCCTCGGTGTTTTCTCGCGGTACATTCGTTTTCAACTTGATTGTTATTAACAATCAATCATTAACAATTTGTTAATGAGTGTCCTTGGCCAAACTTGTTTTTCAAATGCTGAACTTCACCAAAACATTGGAACTGACCGTTCACCATGATTCCCAACCGATTACAAAGGGCTTCACACTCTTCCATGCTAATTAAATAGAAACAAATGGGAAAAAGCACTAATTATTTCTCATCAATGAATTCTAGAACAAATAAGTATTTACCTTTGAGAAGATAGTATTACTGTCTGTCCAGATGCTTTTGCAGAGGAAATAATTTTCCAAAACTGTCGACGGCTGATCGGATCAACTGAAAAAAACAACAGAATCTAGAATTATCGCTGGTTTGTTGCAAAAAAACTATTTTCCAAAAGAAATCTAATTTCTGGCAGAATAATATCATTTTTCGCATAAGAAAACTAATTTTTCGCAGAAGAAACCTAATTTCTTGAAGAACAGTCAACTTTTTTGCAGGAGAAAACTAATTTTTCGTCGAAGAAAACTAATTCCTTGAAGAACAGTCCACTTTCTTGCAGAAGAAAACTAATTTTTCGCAGAAGAAAACTAATTTTTCGCAGAAGAAACCTATTTTCTTAAAGATCAGTCTACCTTTTTGTAGAAAAAACTAATTTACCGAAGAAAACTCTAATTTTTTGCATAAGAAACATTATTTTGCATAAAACCCTATTTGTTGCTGAAGAAAGTACTTTAAAAAAGAAAAACTCTAGATGTTTCATTCTAATAATAAAATTAACCTCCTGATGTAGGGTCATCCTAGAGAATTATGGGAGGATGTCCCACCAGTGCCATTCCTGAACCCAATCTCCGTTTCATCCCCCCACTGTACTTCTTGAAAATCACATTAGCGCATTCTGTCAAACCTACACACAATCCCAAACATTAAAAAAATTAGTGCCCACACAAATATTGTACGCATGAATATACACTAAAGAATATTTTTATTGGTGTAACCTAATTTTTCCAGCCACATGTCAACTTCTCTTTTAAGGGCGACTGGAGGAACTCCTCGGAGTCTGCCGTAGAACATCAACATCTCCTTACCAGTCATAAATGGAAGAATCGCATCAAACTGGGGACAATACCCGAACTGACGGAGGAAATCCGATTTGTTATCTCTAAGAGTGTACCCTTCAGCAATTGCATTTCCAAGTGAAGGAGTTTCCTCTCCAGTTAACATTCGAAACAGCGCTCTCTTTCCAGGGCCGTCCACTGAATCACATTTAAATACAAAATATAACAATTTTGTTTCTAATTTACACGATTTAGAATTTGAGAGATTTACCTCCCAGCAGACCAAAACATTCTCCGTGTTTGACTCCAAAACTAATATTCGACACCGCAACATAATCCTTAGATCCTTTACATAAATTTTGCACGAGAAAAATTTGGGCTATAATCACGAAGTCCCAAGAAAAAGCAAATTATAAGATTTTACAATAAAAAATATTATAATTCCAAGTTTTTCTAATGGCATGACTATATAATTATTCTGGTCCATTATGACAACTTACCCTGGTGACTTGAAACTTGTGCATCAACTCTTTCGGCTTCGATATTAACGTCTTCTTCTGGAAGGTTATTAGTTTCGAGGGATAACAGAAACTTAGAAGATTTGCAAATTACAAAATAAGTTGCAATTTAATTGTGATTTGATATTTAATTACTATATTTGCAGCATCCTGAGAATACTGAAGATTCTTCAAAAAATTCCGGATGTTTATTGCAGAAAGATAATTTATCAGGAAGCACGTTGCACCTGTTATTCTTTAGTGCCAAAATCGAAAACTTGAGAAGGCTTAGTACAAAGCCGAAAGTAGGATTCAAGCTGCAATGCTGCAAACGATTCGTATTATCAATCCAGTAATTGCGATAGGCTGAAGGAACAATCCAAAAAGTTCCAACATACACGCGATGGAAGCGTAGACCAAAGCTACAAATGAAAACAAATAAAAATTGAAGTAGATACATAAATACTGCAAAATCCACACAATATACAGGGTGTAACACAAAAATTAAGCGATTCTGTCGCTATCTGTATCTACACCCTGTAAAATACTTATTTTATAATTAAATATGTAAATACTTGTAACAGCGTGGTATTTAACAAGTTTTGTGAATCCCTGGGCTTCGGTTGAACAGTAAATGCTCGTGAGATAGGATAGGGGTAGTACGGAGAAATAATAAACAACAAATATCAGAAACAAAACACCTGTAATGAACACAAAAAAGAAAAAGTATACGATAGCACCATTTTCTTTACGGGAGTCAAGTTAAATTAGGAATAAATAATTTACCAGCAGCTTCGCCACCGGTAAATATTCTGTAGGGTTGGAAAATGAAGACACAGAGCAGCATAACGATGGTCATCAAAATCATCATTATGAAATCCCATAGAAATGTGGAGGTCCAATAAAGAAATGGACCCACTCCTGCCATTCTTTGCAATAGCTTACCCTGAAATGAAATATTAATGCATAATTTTCATTTAAACTTTTCAAAATTTCATAAATATCAAAAATATAATTATTTTGGGATACTTAAATGAGGATGGGTAGGAATTGACGAAATTAATGCAATAATTATATTGCAAAGAAATGCCAGTAATGAAAACAATAACTCTAATTCTCAAAAAAGATTACTACTATATTTACATTAGGAGGAGGAGGAAAAAAATAATTGGGTATTATTTTCCGTACATACTATTTGTAGAAGAACACTCTTTGCATTACGGCAACATTGCAGTCTGTGTGCTTCAATTTAGTGAACAAATTCGATGACATAGTATTAATACGATTCCATGACTTTTCTGTGTTGAGGGTGGCGGACCGGGCGGACGGGGTGAGCGCAAGGATGTCGACCCAGGGTTTTTCAGCAAAAGCCCGACCCACTTATTTATCAAAAACCCATGGGTTTTGGGTTTTTGCTATGCGGGAATGATATGAAATTTGGTGTACACCATAGTAATTCGAAAACAAATGGAGTTTCTCCTGCAAATATGAACATATTTGTCAATAATATTTAAAAACTATATATCAATATTACGCCGTAGCAGTGCTTTAGAGATTGGTAGGCACGGTAAAAAAGGTGTGTCGAGCGTGGCGGACAGGGCGGGAATACAATACATCTACATTGAAATTTGTTTATTTTTTATTAGGTTAGGACAGAAAAATGCGGGTTACACTTTCCATGCTAACAATTATCTGTTGCTCCACAGTCTAACACGCATTTTTCTAACCTAAAACCTAATAAAAATAAACAAAGGCGCTTATCGGAAATATACCTTGGGCAGGCCTAATTTTATTTTGCTAATTGTATGCAAATGCAAACAGTCTAAACATTGAAACTTAGCACATTTGCTCTTTAAGTCATTAGGAATGACCATGCTAAATTACAGAAATTATGTATTTCTGTATCAGAAGATACAGTCAATTTTGTATGACTACTTTTTCAGTGTAAATGACGTGCAATACTGACATTATTCATTTAAGTCCGGATTGTATGCAAATGCAAATACGTATCACTTCGAGATTTTAGTATCACGAAGTTGAAACACCCTGTAATGGATATGCAGAGTTACAGAAATTATGTATTTCTAGTTTCTTTGCAATTTTAATTACAAGATACTAATTCACAATTTGAGCTATTGCATCACACATTACATGGGAGAAATGGTTAGAACCAAGGTACATGAATGTTGTCATCGCTCTCTGTGTGATCTCTATAAGGTTGGCTCAAGGGAGGTTTTCCTGTTTGAACTTCTGCGTTTGCCTAGAATTCTTTGTATTCAAGATAACTACAAAAACAACCTATAGAGCTGGTCATGCAAATATTTTAGAATATTTAAATTTTTTAAAAACTATTTAGAATATCTTTGATCATTTTTAAGTCCTTTAGACTATCTAAGAACATTTTTGAGTACTTTAGAATATCTTAGAACATTTTTAAGTCCTTTAGACTATCTAAGAACATTTTTGAGTACTTTAGAATATCTTAGAACATTTTTAAGTCCTTTAGACTATCTAAGAACATTTTTGAGTACTTTAGAATATCTTAGAACATTTTTAAGTACTTTAGACTATCTTAGAACATTTTTGGGTACTTTAGCATATCTTAGAACATTTTTGGGTACTTTAGCATATCTTAGAACATTTTAGACAATTTAAAACTATTTAGATCATTTTAGATAATTTAAGACAACTTTACAATATTTTGGATCATTTAGGAATATTTAAGACAACTTTAGAATATTTTAGACCATTTTAGATAATTTAAGATAACTTTAGAATATTTTGGATCATTTAGAAATATTTAAGACAACTTTAGAATATTTTTAACCATTTTGGAATATTCGTATTCACTTTCGAATAATTTGACCATTTCAAAATATCTTACACTATTCTAGAATATTTTAAAAAATTCTAGAATATTTTAAACGATTCTAGAATATTTTAGACGATTCCAGAATATTTTAGGCGATTCTAGAATATTTTAAACGATTCTAGAATATTTTAGACGATTCTAGAATATTTTAGACGATTCTAGAATAATTTAGGCGATTTTAGAATAATTTAGGCGATTTTAGAATAATTTAGGCGATTTTAGAATAATTTAGGCGATTTTAGAATAATTTAGGCGATTTTAGAATAATTTAGGCGATTTTAGAATAATTTAGGCGATTTTAGAATAATTTAGGCGATTTTAGAATAATTTAGGCGATTTTAGAATAATTTAGGCGATTTTAGAATATTTTTGAATATTTTGGGTATTTAGAAATATTTTAAAATATTTTAGAATATCTTAGAATATCTTAGAATATTTTGGAATACTTTAGATATCTTTTAGAATATTTTAGAATATTTTAGATATATGTCAGAATATTTTAAAATATTTTTGAATACTTTAGATATATTTTAAATATCTTTTAGAATTTTTTAGAATTTCTTTTAACTATTTTAGTATATTTTTGAGTATTTTTGACCATTTTAGAATATTTTAGATATATTTAGATGATGCCATAGTGACAAACACTTATGGGGGATGAATATGTAACACTTTTAAGCATTGAGGTATTCTACGCAATGAATTACAAACTCATCCCCGTTCTGGCAACCTTTCTCTGGTCTAATCCTTTTATGCTTATCGGTATGACATCACCTGGTTAGGAGATGTCAAGGCAGCGTTGAATTACTTTGGTTTAGTAACCTTGGGTGGCCAGTGGCCATAATTCAGGAGAAATTAATTACGGAGCCTTCCTTATGAACCCCAAAGACAGAGAGCAATGGCAACAACCTTGGTTTCTATAGTATTAAAATTCCATACTGTCGAAAGGCCTAACGGGAGCAAAAATAAATTCAGTGTTAAAAATGCGAAAATCCGTTGCCATAAGGCCTGGTTTACAGAGATTTCCGTTAAGGTCCTTTCATTGTAGATACATTATATTATTAGGTCACGTTAGGAAAATGCGCGTTAGAGTGCTGGGTAACAAATAATGCTTGCAAAGCGTAATGTGCATTTTTCCACCCCGCTCACCCAAGGATGCAAAAACCATCGACCCTTGGTTTTTTGTGGGTTTTTGGGGATTATGGGTTTTTGGGTTGTTGGCCTATCTAACTAATGTAGTATTCAGTGTACATGGCTTAATATTTAGGTTTTTGAGTCCCAATATGATAAAGAATGATAGTTTTTAAATATTACTGATTATTGACAAATATGTTCATATTTGCAGGATAAACTGTATTCTTTACATTCCCGCATATTAAAAACCCAACGTTTTTAATAAATAAGTGGGTCGGGTTTTTGGTGAAAAACCCAAAAACCCTGGGTCGGCATCCTTGAGCTCACCCCGTCCGCCCGGTCCGCCACCGTCGACACAGAAAAGTCATGGAATCGTATTAATACTATATCATCGAATTTGTACTGTAAGTACAAAAGCTTTGAAAAAACATGCCACCCACGAAGAGCCATGCTTCAACTCATCCAATTTGTTCACTAAATTGAAGCACACAGATGTCAATGTTGCTGTAATGCAAAGAGTGTTCTACAAATAGTATGTACGGAAAATAATACCTAATTATTTTTTTCTCCCCCTCCTCCTCCTCCTCTTCCTCCCCCTCCTCCTCCTCCTCCTCCTCCTTCGCCACTTTTGCCTAATTTGACTCCAGGTTCAATAACTAGGAGAAACGAAAGTGGCTCCACTTCGAAAAAATCAAAATTTTATTCCAAAAATAATGGGAAGAGCTTACCTGCCCCCCAGTAGCCCCGGTAACTAAAATCCTTGTGTCCCTCGGTAAGTAGGAGCCACAAAACCCATTTAAAAGTATTACTTTTGTTACATGGTAGGGCGTCAACGGATTTTTATCATTTAATGTAATGCTGAAGCATACGATACAGTGCCATCGAAAATTATATTGAAGTATAGCTGCTTCTCATGACTATATAGTAACAGTATTGTATGATAATAATGTTCATCATTAAGGATTGCCATTTTTTTAAACAAAGATACCAGAGCAGTTTAATGAGTTGAACCGTAATGTCTTCATATAAATTATATATGTACATATAATGTATAAATTAACATAAATTAGCATACATTCTATTTTTGCGCCTTTTATTGCATTAGATTATATTGAGATTGCGAGTTATAAGTGGAATTTTAGAAGAATGAAGGAACTCTCCAAATATTGTATACTTTTTTGGGTTTGAGAATATTGGTGTCGAGGTTCACCGAATTAGAGGCGCTACCAAGACTGATGTTTATATGAGGAAGAGATAACATGAGTGTGACTGTATAATACGTAATAATAGAAATAAACTCTAGAATGGTAATTCTTTTAACATAAAAGAAATTTGAAATATAAAACCGAACGGGTGTTGTTGCCCGAACCGCTTTGAGAGCTTCTCCGCGACTATTCACATAGCAGACGCGGAGAATATCTTCGGATGCGATCATTAATTTGGACATGGCAGGGAAAACTATGAGAAGCGCCGCAGTGGCCATTATGGACGTTTCAGGGAACAATAGGAATGCGGGCATTCCAATCACCCTGTACAATTTTAAACTGGTGTAATTGCAGAGGACGCATATTGATATTGTTAGCAGATTTCCCGCAGGGGACACGAGGTAAGCCATCTGGTTGGAAGTGACCAATGTCACCTTCAGAATTCGGATGTACTTCAGAATAGAGTTACTGATCACTTTTTGACTTATTCTCTTAAGTGACAAATATTTTACTTGAGGGAGCAGAGCGAACAACCATTTTTGGCACTGAAGGATGTAAACAAAAAATATTAGGAAAACAAATTTGTAAGTGCCCCATAAAATGATGAAATGACAAAATAATATTAGGGAGATGAACGATTTTCCAACGAGACTATTTCCAAGATCAGGGTGCAGGTCCAACATTAGACGGTGAAGAGGGTCGTCTCCGTCTTTGTCCAGGAAAGGAACTGTTGCAAATAAAGCTCAAATTGGAAATCCTGCCAGCAGTGATCCCTTCGAGAACTTTTTCACGAAATCTGCAGAAATGTTAAATCGATTGTTGTTCCATTTGTTTCTCCCTCCGAATATTCCTGAAATACAAATAAAATGTTTATTGTTATCCTTTGTCTCATAAAATTAATGTTTTCCAGAAATTCTCAGTTTTGTACTTTCCAGAATTTCACGGTTTTATTTTCCATAAAATCAAGTTTATTTTTCAAAACTTACTGTGAAATTCTAAATCCAAGAATCTTGTGTAGGAAAACAGTAAACAGTAATCTTTGGATGTCGCAATCATTGAAAATTGAAATATTGTAATTGTTTGTAATTTTGAATATTGTTTGACAATAAAGCATTTAAATCTTTAAATCTTTAAATCTAAATACGACCCCTAATGCTGATGCCTGTACGTAGCAGATGTGAATAATCACTTGATGAGGTTTTAGTGTCGATTCCGGAGAAAATAGTTCTACATTGAGTCGCAACAGAATAACCAACAGAATTAATACCTCGACAACAAAAATTGCAGACCATATTATTAAATGAACTTTGTTTTTGGTGAAAATCAATTTTTTCGGTTTGTACTCAAACGGAATGACGCAAACTTTTGAAAAAATTGAAAGATATGTTTTAACGTAGATAAACAGTAGACTAACGAATTCCAGTTCTCTGTCCTCAGAAATCTGAAAATTCTCCATTGTTTTAAAAGCTTAAGTCAAAGTATGCATTTACTGAGTTCTGAGTAAGAAATAATAGGATCGATCGGCGTTTGTTAGAAATGACTTGACAACTTCATTACATTTAAAGCAATTTCTAGTTCGGTTTTATAACCTTAACAGTAATTTTGTTTCGTAAGCCGTATCCGCCTTAGGTAATAACCAGCCAACCATGGTTTCGTCCATTATGCAAAGCATGAAAACAAAATACTAAAAAACTGCGTATGAAATACCTGAAAATATTTATTTTAATTTTTGAGTTTTTTCTACTAATATTTTAACATTATAAATGTTAAACTTTGAAAATAAATGTGAAAAATTGATTTTAATTTAAATATTTGTCAGAAATGTACATTCGAAACCACTTAAAGTTGTATAAGAGAAAACAAAGGATAAGTCGAAACACAATTATTTGATTGAGGTCAAAGACTATTGATTTGCATATTGCTTACTATATAAGTTTGGCAATAAACAACAGCCAATCAGAATGAAATACATAATATGTTTTCAGCAAAGGAATAAGCTCTTGTATAAATCATAGCTCAACTTTGCATTTGACAGTAGAATATTATAATACAGAACTGTTAACTCTTCCAATGCACTGTAGCCACGAGTATGTATTATTTTTTGTTAAGACACTTTGGGCTTCTATAGTGTATGGGTAAATATTAAAATGCATACTTTATTACTGTAAGTTACGCCGCTCTCCTGGAGCCAGGATTTAAATGTATGAACTCCTCCTTAATCGATACACGGTGTCTTTTTAATCTTATTTTTTTAATTAATTCGATTTCCTTTTGAATATTTGTAATATAAATGATTACCCCTGTTATTTTAAAAATAAGTGTATATTATTTTTATTATTATTATTATTAATTGTGTTTTGTTTTGTCTTTATTTACAAGTATTACTCTAAGATTCATTCATTAAAACTATGAGAATCTCTAGTAAAAAATATAAACCAATAAGAAGAAAGTTTTTATACGTAAGTTATATAAATTAGAAAATGCCAATTCATTATAAAAGCAATGCTATCACATACATCTGACTATATAAGCTGTCACTCGGTGACTTGGAGCCACAAAACCCATTTAAAAGTATTACTTTTATAACATAGTCGGACGTCAACGGATTTTTATCATTTAATTTAATTTTGAAGCATACGATACAGTGCCATCGGAAATTATATATGAAGCATTCTGCTTCTCATGACTATATAGTAGCAGTATTGTTTGATAATAATGTTCATCCTTAAGTAGCGCATTACCCATTTTTCGGACAAAAATACCAAAGCAGTTTAACCTAACTCCACATAAATTAAATTTGTACAATTAATGAATAAATTAACATAAATTAGCATACATTCTAATTTTGCGGCTTTTATTGCATTAGCTAATATTGAGATTGAGATGTATGTATGGAATTTTAGAAGAATAAAGGAACTCTCCAAATATTGTATACTTTTTTAGGTTGGAGAACATTGGGGTCAAGGTTCACCGAATTAGAGGCGGTACCAAGATTAATGTTTATATGAGGAAGAGATAACATGAGGGTAATTGTGTAGTAGGAAATAATAGAAATAAACTCGAGAATGGTAATCTTTTTAACATAAAAGAAGTTTGCAATATAAAACCGAACGGGTGTTGTTGCCCGAACGGTTTTGAGAACTTCTCCTCGACTATTTGCGTAGCAGATGCGGAGAATATCTTCGGATGCGATCATTAATTTGGACATGGCAGGGAAAACTAAAAAAAGGGACGCAGTGGTCACTATAGACGCCACAGGAAACAATAGGAAAGCAGGCATTCCAATCACCCTGTACAATTTTAAACTGCTGTAATTACTGAGGACACATATTGACATGGTTAGCAGATTTCCCGCAGGGGAAATTAGGTGAGCCATCTGGTTGGAAGTGACCAATGTCAATTTCAGAATTCGGATGTACTTCAGAATGGAGTTACTGATCACTTTTTGACTTATTTTCTTCAGTGACAAATATTTTACCTGGGAAAGGAGGGCGAACAACCATTTTGAGCACTGAAGGATGTAAGAAAAGAATATTAGGAAAACAAATTTGTAGGTGCCCCATAAAATGATGAAATGACAAAATAATATTAAGGAGATGAACGATTTTCCAACGAGACTATTTCCAAGATCAGGTTGCAGGTCCAGAAGGAGGCGGTGAACGGGCTCGTCCCCGTTTTTGTCCAGGAAAGGAAATGTCGCAAATATTGCACAAACTGGAAATCCTGCCAGCAGTGATCCCTTTGAGAATTTTTTCACGAAATCTGCAGAAATATTAAATCGACTGCTGTTCAATTTGTGTCGCCCTCCGAAAATTCCTGAAATACAAAAAACAAACGTTTAAGATTACCCAACAAACCACAAAACAATAAAACTACGTAACATAGTTTTAGAACGTGTATAATACAGAGATCTTGTCCGCTTTAGGATATTGTTTTTCTCCTAAGAAAGGTTACGTATTAATTCTGTCTCTATCATTGCGAAATTATCGCGTAGTGGAAAATACAGCATAGCTACGTATTTTTGATGTGTGCTTTTATGTAGTTTATGCGTATTTTTATCGTAATAATTGGATTGTAGATTTTACATCCCTTCCAGTACGTAATTGGTACGCATTTATTTGTACTTATTACTACGTATTTTTTATGCATCTTTTTTTACTACTAAACTACATTATGCAGAATGATAAATAAATACACAACCACAATTAGATTTTCACATTATAATAATACATTTTATTAATGCATTTCTAATACAAATCTATATACTTACAATAAAGCTTGATGTCCTGAGAAATTTGAATTTTCTTGAGCCGACTTAGGTCCTTAATTTGAATTTTGAATTCTAGAAAAATTAAAAATAATTTTTAGATATTTATATATTTAGGTATTTATATTTTAGTATTCCGTATATATTTATAAAAACAATAGTCATGGATTAACGATATTTTAGGTTATAATTCTTAAATTACCTTTAACAAACAGGAAGAGTATTTGGGTGAGGAAAGAGTTGTCCTTATTCGGTTCCTTGCAATCACCTATAACCATAATAGATTTCAGTAAGCATTTAATAATCAAATACTATTAACAGTTATCTAAGAAGAATGTAAAGCAAATTTTGTTATACTTACCATATTTTGAAATAATCGTCAGGCTCAGCGATGATAATTAGCTTCTGACCAAATGAAATTCTTCAAAGTGTAATAGCAAACGAGAAATCGTGTCAACCGTCAACTTCCCAATGTATGCGCGCGTAAAGAATCTTATAATGGCTTGGGTTTTAAATTACGTTACCATCATGTAATTTTTATAGACTTTAGAGCACATTGTTGTAAAGTAGGGTTGAGTACACAAAAACTACGTAGTTTATATGATTTTTTAGTTTCGCAATTAAAGCACATTTAAAAATTCTTGAAAAACTACGTAATTTTTGCGTTACATAGGGCACTAAAATTCGATGTGGCTAAAGCTACCTCAATGTAGCGGTGCAGTTACGTGTACAATGTTACTTAAAATTGATGTAGCTAAAACACTTTAATATTACGTAGGAGTTACGTAATTCAATGTATTAAAATACAGCTATGTTCAAAAATGCGTAAAAACTATGCACCTTTGTTGGCGTTTTCGATACTGTAGTTTTCCAGTACGAATGTAATGTGAAAACTGCGGAATATTAGAGTAGCTTATGTGATAGACACGTAAAAACTACGTTGACTACGTAAATTTTTCATAATTTCTCTGTTCGTGGTTTGTTGGGTATTCTTTCTTTCACAAATTAAATTATTTTCGCCTTTAATATTTCTTCTGGAATTGGCATTTTTCTAGAAATTCTAGGTTTTCTGTTTCCCAGATTTCACGTTTTTATTTTCCATTAATTTTCAGCAATTTTTCGTTTTTTTAAATTTCTTAACAAATTCAACATTTACTTACTATGAAATTCCAAATCCAAGAATCTTGTGTAGGAAAACAGTAAACAGTAATCTTGGGATGTCGCAATCATTGAAAATTGAAATACGACCGCCAGTGCTGAAGCCTGTACGAAGCAGATATGAATAATAACTTGATGAGGTTTAAGTGTCGATGCCGAAGAAAATAGTTCTATAGTGAGTCGCATCAGAATAACCGAGAGAATTAATACCTCGATAACAAAAATTGTGAACCATATTATTAAGTGAACTTTGCTTTTGGTGAAAATCAATTTTTTCGGTTTGTACTCAAATGGAATGACGCAGACTTTCGAAAAAATTGAAAGATATGTTTTAACGTAGATAAATAGTAGACTAACGAATTCCAGTTCTCTTTCCTCAGAAGTTTGAAAATTCTCCATTGTTTTAAAAGCTTAAGTCAGGGTATGCATTTGCTGAGTACTGAGATGGAAATAATAGGATGGATAGGCGTTTGTTAGAAATAACTTGACAGCTTCATTACATTTAAAGCCTTTCCTAGTTCGCTTTTATAATATTAACAGTAATTTAGTTTCGTAAGCGACATCCGCCTAAAGTAATATATAACCGCCCAATCACGGTTTCGCACATTATGCAAAGCCAGAAAACTAAATACTAAAAAGCTGCATTGGAAATACATAAAAATAATTGTTAGAATTTTTGGTCTTTTTCTACTAATATTTTCAGAATTTAT
The DNA here is from genome assembly GCA_020352615.2 of Yoshiicerus persimilis. NCBI lineage: Eukaryota > Metazoa > Arthropoda > Collembola > Entomobryomorpha > Tomoceridae > Yoshiicerus > Yoshiicerus persimilis. The sequence goes on from CM036943.2 coordinate 5,123,258, forward strand.
ATTGTAGTCTTTTAAAATAAATATGAAAAATTGATTTCTAATTTTAATATTTGTCAGCAGTGTGCATTCGAAACCATAGAAGGTTGTATAAGAGAAAACAAAGGATAAGTCGATACACAATTATTTGATTGAGATCAAAGACTATTGATTTGCATATTGCTTACTATATAAGTTTGGCAAAAAATAACAGCCAATCAAAATGCAATACATAGAATATTTTCAGCACAGGAATAAACTATTGTATAAATTATTGCAAAACTTTGCAGTCGACATTACAATTTTATAACACAGAACTGTTAACTCTATTCCAATGCAATGTAGCCACGAGTATGTATTATACAGAGGAGTTTATGTAAATAGGAACATAGGAAGTCATTTGAAACATAACTGGAAAACTAGAATACATTTCTCTTATATACATTTCTCCTGCTTTCCAGCCCAAATAATCTCAAATCGTGACCTTAAAAACTTTGTTGGTAAACAAGTTTGGTATTCCCTTCCATATAGTACGAGTAGATATGAAAATGCGCACTTTATTACTGTAAGTTACGCCGCTCTCGAAAAGGATGGTTTCGATATTCCAGATGTAAAAATTGGTAGTACTTATGGCTCAATGAACGCAAAAGTTGTAATTGTGGCTTGTTTTGACTTTATTTTCAAGTATTATTCTAAGATATGATTATTCATTAAAGCGATAAGAATCTGTAGCAAAATACAAAAGCATAGGAAGGAAGTTTATTATACGTAAGTTATATAAATTAGAAAAATGCCAATTTATTTTAAAACAATGCTATCACTCATCACACTATATAAGCTGTCACTCGGTAACTGGGAGCCACAAAACCCATTAAAAAGTATTACTTTTGTTGCATGGTAGGGCGTCAACGGATTTTTATCATTTAATGTAATGCTGAGGCATCCAAAATTATATTGAAGCATAGCTGTTTCTCATGACTATACAGTAACAGTATTGTATGATGGTAATGTATTTTCTTCACATATCTACATTAAATATATACATATGTCTAAATTAATATTTAGCATTCTATTTTTCGCACATTTACTTCATTAGCTAATATTGACATATATGTGTTGAATTTTAGAAGAATGAAGGAACTCTCCAAATATTGTATACTTTTTTAGGGTTGAGAATATTGGGGTCGAGGTCCACCGAATTAGATGGGGTACCAAGATTAATATTTATATAAGGAAGAGATAACATGAGGGTGACTGTATAGTACGTAATAATAGAAATAAACTCTAGAATGCTAATCCTTTTAACATAAAAGAAGTCTGAAATGTAAAACCGCACGGGTGTTGTTGCCCGAACCGCTTTGAGAGCTTCTCCGCGACTATTCACATAGCAGATTCGGAGAATATCTTCGGACGCGATCATTAATTTGGACATGGCAGGGAAAACTATGAGAAGCGCTGCAGTGGCCATTAAGGAAGTTACAGGAAACAACAGGAATGCAGGCATTCCAATAACTCTGTATAATTTTAAACTAGTGTAATTGCAGAGGACGCATATTGATATGGTTAGGAGATTTCCCGCAGGGGACACGAGGTAAGCCATCTGGTTGGAAGTGACCAATGTCAATTTCAGAATTCGGATGTACTTCAGAATAGAGTTACTGATCACTTTTTGACTTATTTTCTTTAGTGACAAATATTTTACTTGAGAAAGGAGGGCGAACAACCATTTTTGGCATTGAAGAATGTAAACAAAAAATATTAAGAAAACAAATTTGTAAGTGCCCCATAAAATGATGAAATGGCAAAATAATATTAAAGAGATGAACGATTTTCCAATGAGACTATTTCCAAGATCAGGGTGCAGGTCCAACATTAGACGGTGAAGAGGGTCGTCTCCGTCTTTGTCCAAGAAAGGAACTGTCGCAAATAATGCACAAATAGGAAATCCTGCCAGCAATGATCCCTTGGAGAACTTTTGCACCAAATCTGCAGAAATATTAAATTTACTGTTGTTCCATTTGTTTCGTCCTCCGAATATTCCTGAAAAATAAAATAAATATTTATATTTATTCTGTAATTCACAATTTCAAATATTTTTTCAGTAATATTTCTTCCGAAATTTAAATCTATTTCAAAAATTTCAATTTTTCAAAATTTACTTACTGTGAAATTCCAAATCCAAGTATCTTGTGTAGGAAAACAGTAAACAGTAATCTTGGGCTGACACAATCATTGAAATTTGAAATGCGACCCCCAATGCTGAAACCTGTACGTAGCAGATGTGAATAATCACTTGATGAAGTTTCAATGTCGATTGCGGAGAAAATAATTCTACAGTGAGTCGTATCACAATAATGGAGAGAATTAATACCTCGACAACAAAAATTGTAAACCATATTAGTAAGTGAACTTTGTTTTTTGTGAAAATCAATTTTTTCGGTTTGTACTCAAATGGAATGACGCAGACTTTCGAAAAAATTGAAAGATATGTTTTAACGTAGATAAATAGTAGACTAACGAATTCCAGTTCTCTTTTCTCGGAAGTTTGAGAATTCTCCATTGTTTTAATAAAAGCTTAGGTCCGCGTAAGCATTGACTGAGTACTGAGTTGGAAATAATAGTATACGTGTTTGTAAGAAATAACTTGACAGCTTCATTACATTTAAAGCATATTCTAGTTCGGTTTTATCACATTAACAGTAATTCAGTTTCGTAAGGCGTATCCGCCTATAGTAATATATAACGACAACCATGGTTTCGTCCATTATGCTTTACATGAAAACGAAATATTGAAAAACTGCGTTTGAAATACCTGAAAATAATTGTTTAAAGTTTTGGCTTTTTTCTACAAATATTTTAAGAATTTAAAATGCAATCGTTTGAAATAAATGTGAAAAATTTATTTCTAATTTCAATATTTGTTGGTAATGTGCATTCGAAACCATATAAAGTTTTATAACGGAAAACAAACCATAAGTCGATACACAATTATTTGATTGAGGCCAAAGACTATTGACTTACTCATTGCTTCTTTCATAAGTTTGGCAATAAGCAGTCGCCAATCAGAATTGAATGTATAAAATATTTTTAGCAAAGGAATAATAATAAACTCGTGTAGGAATTATCGCTAAGCTTTCTGTTTGACATTAAAATATTAAAAAGTACACAGCCTGTTAACTCAATTCTAATGCGAAGTATTGAACAAACTCTTCTTTATACAACTTTAGTATTTATTGCATGGATTTATTGAATGATACTTTATTTCATACTTGTATATTATTTTGTTTTCATTAAAATCACATAAACCGAAATATGGTTGTTGGGTTTTATTTCCTAGATTGTTTACGTAAACTAAATGATGTTTACTGCTTAACAGTAGATAAATAAAACTAAATATAGATAAAAACGGTACTTTGTTATTAGCCTCTGTAATTAATTATATTTGCAATTATAATACGAAGCAAAATAGATAAGCGCCAGGAGTGCTTTTTTGCACAAAGGAAGGCACATTTTAGTTATAGATTATATAATGCAAGAGAAAAAAGTTTCAAATTACTGGCAATTAAAATTTGACCGTTCTAAAAGTTGTCCACCAATAATAAGGTAGTTATTAAGAAAGCTAAGGGATTCAAAAGTGAAATGAAACTACGTTCAGAACGAGAACTTGATTTTTGATGGTCGACATAACCATAATCTTTCTGGTCGTAGTAGTCTTGACTAAGTTCCTCTTTTTTCTCTGAATTCCTTTGGGAATTCTCTTTGTTTTCAACATTTCTTTCTCTACTTGGCCGTCTTACTTTAGAATTACTAGTAGTCCTCCCAGGAGACCAAACATCGTTCTTGATTACTGAAGGTGACCACGTGGTGGGCGATAAACCTAGAAATATTAACCACTTTTTATTCCCAGGTTTCAGCTATTTTATACAAAATGAATGCCTGTCTGTATGTCTGTTAGTGTGTTTGTGAGAATACTCATAACTCAAATAAAGCGTTTTGGAATTTTTTGTTGCAACTTTCATTGACTCTTCTGTATTCTAAATGTACAGTGCGGGTCCTAAGTCACGCACCATAGGAGAAGCAGACTAAAGTGTGCGACAATTTAAAAAAGTAACCCCAATATAAACTTAATTGAGTCGGTAAACATTAGACCTGATTATTTACATTGTTGCAAACTTTAGTAGTCTGTCCTATGGTGCGTGACTTACGGCCAGCACTGTAGGTTTTCTTTCAAAAATGGGTCATTTCTGACCTGAGACCCACCGAGTAATAAATTAAGTCCTCAAAAATTAATTAAAATACTTTTAAAATTACTTGTGACTGAATTCTAATGTTTTCTATTTCTTTTTTGCTTTCGCTACTGTATTATATGCGTTTTGAAATGGTTTAGTGGACTTGTATTTGAAGATGTTGGAAAGATTCTCAGTTTTACTCAGAGATAGTTAAAGTAATTATACCGTAACCGTAATATCCTCCAGTTCCACGCATTCCAGATGGACAATCCGCCTCATCTGACATATCGCCACAATCATTGTCTCCGTCGCACTTATAGTTCGCCTGTTGGTGTAATTTTATATAATTCTATTAACTTTTGTAGAATTTTGATACACAGTGAGTCTTAAATAGAAGTAGCAGCACTAAAAGTGTTTTTGAAAAGGATTTCTTACAGAAATGCAGTTTCCAGAAGTTACACATTGGAAATGAACAGAGGGAGTTATGCAGCTGGAAGCTTGCCCAGGTCCTGTTAATATTTTTTGAAAAAAATTATTTTTCGATGAAAAAGCATTAGTGAGCAACAGATTTAAGTTTTATAAACCACTGACTACAAAGTGAAGGCGCTTCATCACTTCCATCCAAGCAATCCCGTCTGCCATTGCATTTATAAGTCATTCGAATACATTTTTCCTTGTTTACACAGTGAAATCTATCGTCAGGGCAGGTGTAACTTTCTACAAATATTTCACATATAAATTACACAGATAATTTCGTAAAGATAATGAGCAATCCGGTCACTTACGACATAGCGAGAGCGTTTCATCACTTCCATCGCTGCAATCCCTAAATAAAGTAATAATTAATTATTAAGTATTAATAAATTATATTATGTACAAAAAATTAAAACGCAATATAAGCAAATGTAGCATTAAAAATAAACATACCTATCTCCATCACATCTGTAATCTATTCATAAGACAGTGAAATGATTAATAGAAATCATGATATCGTCCCTCTTCTTCGGAAAGGTGCTAAACCACTTGATCATTAATTCCAAAAGTGAAAAAGCCAATAATGAGAAAATTGAAATACTAGTGTTCTTCAAAAAAGCAAAGATTTAGGCCCTAAATAATGTTAGTACCACCCGTTAAGAATATTGTAACTATGCTAAACATCTTTTAAATTCATTACGCTACTGTGTTTCACAAAAACCAGTTTTTAAAATTTGGCCCCCTTTGAAATACTGTGCAACATTTTTATCACCCTTCAGAGAATCGATTATTTTGGTTTAGCATTTTTCTGAATTAAAAATCAAGTGGTTTAGCACTTTTATGTAGAAGAGGGACGATATATTGATTGAGAATTGACATTCGCGTTAATTATAGACTCTTTGCGAACCTTGATTAATGCATTTTAGTTTATTAGCACAGTGAAATCTTCCTGTTCCACACGTATAGTTGCCTGTAATTAAAAATAAAGGAGAATTAATTGCAATATATTTCATTGGAGACTGAATTATTCAAAAGCATTATTAGTATTACTGCAAAGTGTAGGTGCCTCATCACTTCTATCCGGACAGTCTCCATCACCATCACAAACAAATGTCCTTTGGATGCACTTTTGTTTATTAGCGCACAAGAATTGGTCATTAGGACATGACTGAAGAACGATTAAACCTAAATGCATAATACTCTAAATTCCAGTTATAATGAATATAATAAAAACACAATGAACCACCCCTTAGAATAATATGCTTCCTGTTCTCTAAATATTCTCATACCGCACATAACGGTGTCCTCATCACTTCCGTCGGCGCAATCTTTATCTCTAGAAAGTGAAGGTTAATTTTCATTATCAAAATACCGCGTATACAAAATATACTCACGTAGTACACACAACTGTCAAGTCTTAAGGAAAAAAAGAAAAGTATAAAGTAACTACGTACTTATCACATTTGTGAGCTGACGGAATACACTTTCCTGACGTGACACACCGGAATTGCGAGCTAAAACATGTTCGATTTCCTATACATAGAAACAATCCTTACAATTAACAAATGTTGCTTCTGCATATATGTATATGTTTGTTATTACTAATACTACTATATAAGAAATTATATTGACAATGAATATATCTCAGATTAGAAAATATAAAAAATACAGTGTAATGTCGTCCGTCTTCTTCAGCGAGGTGTTAAACCAAAATTATCAATTTTCTTAAAAGTGTTAACCAATTTTATATTAATTCTAAAAGGTGTCAAACCACAAGCGCCTTTTAAAGCGGATTTACAGGTATGCAAAACATAAAAGTAAAGTAAATTTTTAGTAAATTTCATTTTGGTTACAATAATTTGTATCTAATAAAAAATTTTCAAACAAAAATCTTCTTGACTTTCAATAACGGTAACATTTCAATTTTGGTTTATCACTTTTTGGAAATAATGGTCACTGTTTTAGAACACTTTGGCTTAACACCTTTTAGAATTATTGACCAACGGGTTTAGCACCTTTTTGTAGAAGAGGGACGATATAATTAAATGCATAAAAAACACGAACCACAAATTGCAGGGTCCTCATCACTAGAATCATGGCAGTCACTAGCATCGTCACAAACAGATCTGTGATAAATGCATCTCTTTTCATCTGCACATTTTATCTTGTCCGGACTACATGTATGAGTAACTGAAAAAGGTTTTATTTAATTATTATTTATTAAGTTTTTGCCAATGATCTGTCATTGATCTATTATTACTGGCTACTCACGGCATAACTCGGTATCCTCATCTGAGCCGTCAGAGCAATGATTATTTCCATCGCAAAGGCTTGGGGTAGAGACACATTTGGACCCGTCTTTGCATTTAAATCGACCGTTCGGACAAATGAAGGATGCATTTCCTATTATTACAATAACATAAATAAAAGTTAATACTAAAATGCTAATTAATGCAGCGCTTAAATAATTTTCCTTTCTTTTCAAAATTAAAAACCGTAAAATATGATAATTCATTGCAAAACTTAACTGCAAAGAGAGTACGCCTCATCACTTCCGTCGCTGCAGTCTCTGCAAATAATTAGAAATGCAAATTTATAGTAACAATATTATAGTTTTGAAAAGTATAATTAAATAATTACCTGTCTCCGTCACATCTGTAATCTGTAAAAAAATAATTAGAATTTGTTTAAAACATAAAATACATGTAGAAGTTTCTAAATTAGAATTAATTTATTTTCATTTACCTTTGTTGATACATTTAAGCCGGTCTACACACTGAAATTTCCCTCTTCCTTCGGAGCATGGATTTATTACATTACCTTATTAACAAAACTCTCTGTTGATCACCTTATACTTAAGTAATGATTCAATCTAATTTTTCACATCTAAATTTACTGCATAATTTTACAACTTACGACAAATTGAGACAGCCTCATCAGATCCGTCTGGACAATCTATATATTTTGCAACAGTAAATATACTACTATGCAAATTATTATAAAATAATGGTCTAGTTAAACTTATTTTATATACCATTGTCTCTATCGCAGGTGTACCTTTCATAAATGCATTTTCCGGTACTTCTGCATTTAAAATACGTATCCGGACAAGTTCGGTTAACTGAAACACATTTATTTTATTAATCTACCATAGAAATGCACATTAACGATTGACTTGATTGTTTAAGAACGTACGACACATGGAGCGTTCCTCATCAGATCCGTCGGCACATCCGGAGACCCCATTGCAAACACTCATCATGGAAATGCATTTCTCCTTGTTTTTGCACAGAAATTGCTCCCCCTCTATGCAAGTGTAGTTTGCTAAAGAATTTATAAAGAAATCCCTTCGTAAATTGTTTTTACAATTTTACAAATGCAAAATTTCTTAAATTATAAGCCAAATAAAGATGAACAGACTTAATTTTTGACACTTACCGCAAAATGCAGGATCCTCATCGGAATTGTCTCCACCTTGAATTTTAATTCATTGAATATTACGAACCTTCGGGGAGGCTTTCAAAAAGTATTATTTACAATAAGGAAATACTTATAACTAGGATACTTACAATCGTTATCTCCGTCGCATCGAAAATGAGGATATATACATTTTGCCTTGTTTTTGCATGAAAATTTCCAATCCGGGCAAGTAAAGTTAGCTGAATTAAATATTTTGAGCAATTATATATTTATATCATGCTTAATTATGACTATACTGCATATTTTGTTAACTTACAACAAACATCTGCATGCTCATCACTGTTATCTAAACAATGAGCGATGCCATCGCAAGTTTTATTAGAATCTGTATAAAACAATTATAAATTAATTATTTACTTTATAAACAAATCATTTTTAAATGAAAAACACTTTGGTTTTATTAATCGTGTAACACTTTATTATAAAATCTGTTATTTTTTCTCTGACGGGATTTCTCTTTGCGTTTGATTTTTCAAGACTTTTCTTTAAAAAATTAACTTACCAAGACACCTGTGATGGTGATGACACCTGAAATATCCATCTGGACAAGTAGTATTACTATTTTCTCTATTTTCGTAGCTCCTATTAAATGTCAATGAATCTTCATTTTCTGCAGTACTGTTAGTTGAAGATTCCTCGAAACCATTGACGGTCAAATAGTAAGTTTGGTGCAAGAAAGCGAAAAATATGAAAATACTAAATAAATTGTTCTGAATAAGTCTCCTCATTTTGAATAATTGTAAGGCAGGATTTGCAACGCAATTCAATTCCACAGTACTGTAAAATCAGTGAGACTAGTTTAATACTTAGAGAATGATCTTCTGGGATTCAATAAGAGTTAGAATTTGTTATTATTCTTATACTATTAGTTTTAGCATAGTTTAATCAGCGGAAACGTAACCGTTGGCCCAATTCGCACACAATGGAGAATTGCTAGCCCGCCCAAGAAGGAGACTTTCTTACAGAACTGTGTTGTTTGTCTATATGTCCGTGAATGAAATTATCATCAAATTATTACCAATTATCATAATCAAATTTCTTGGATAATTGTCAAAAGGATTTTTGATCGTAAACAATCTTTATTTCTTCTAATAATTCGTGAAGCCTCAAAAATTATATTTTTGTAATTATTCAGTAGCGGAAAACTCTTGTATGAAAAACCTTTGACCTCCGAGTAAAAAAAACCTCGAAAAATAAAAAAAATATTTGCACATTTCTTGAGACTGGTGCTAAAATATTTTATTTCTTATGTTTTGCTTTTCTCAACTGCATTATTTACGTTTTGTAATGGTTTATTACTATTTTATGTTCAAAATGCTTCCCCCTTTCAGTTACAGTGAGCTTAATGTTACAGCCTGATGGAATTTGAAGCATTTTGCAGATACTGATAATGGCAATATGGCATTTGTATAGTATATTCAAGTTTCTTGGTAATCTAGTATGTAGCTGTAGCTTTTCTGCTATGAATGTCAAGTCTTTGCAGTAGTAATGATAATAATACGTTTTGCAACTGAAGATAACTATTATAACTATACAAAACATATTTTATGCTACTAATTAAAGCAAGATTGGATGTTTCTGCAATAGATGATCTTTTACTAGGAACTAAGTAGTCATTCCCAAAGAGTTTTCTATAATGAAAAACAGAAAAAGGATAACTTGACTGCTAGTAGTATATAATAATGGTAAGAAGCAATTCTAGCCCTGGGATTAAGATTACTGAGTATTTACTATGTTCTAGTTTCATTATCTTATAATGCATTATCATTATAATGCTCTCTCTAATGAATATTAAAGCTTGGTGAAATAAATATCTCAGTATGGCCAAATACATTTCATAATGCATGTATACTACATTATAAGTCCCTTGTGAATAGAAAAGAACCACATTTTATGGACTTATTCGTTTTATCTGCCGGTGACACACATGTCTACCGCTACTGATCATTAAAAAGTCTGTTAAATGTACGTAGTCTTTTTATTGCACAGAATTTTTTGTAAATAATATCATTAATAGAATAGAAGAAAAGAAAATTTGAAAAGTATTTGCTAAAGTTTGTTTGAACAATTGCTCTTTTACAATTAATACTTATATTAATAATTTTCTTTAATTTGAAACAAATGAGGGAGTGTGGTTTCTAATTTTTGCTTAATATCAGTCCACAAAGTAATAAAATAAACAATTATCTGATGGAGGCTATAGCTATAGAGCCATATTATTGATTTGTATATTCTGCTTTGTCAAGTTTTAAAATCCTATACTATATAGTGTAATATAGACAATATTGGTAATAAAAATAAGACACTAAAATACACTCAGGACGAAACGAAAAAATAAGGTCTTGTATAAATTAATGTTATGCCTCCCTTTAGATGTTCAGAAAAATAAACCGTTGCAAAACACATATAATAAAGTAGCGGAGTCAAAACAAAATGTACAACACCTTAGAAAGAATCTTGACATTAACCACAAGTAATGTACAAAGCATTTTGTTTAATTTTGCTTAATTCTTGAGGTATCAATCTGAGGTCGCAGATCAGAAGTCACCCAATTTTGAAAAGGAACCCACATTTATTTTCTATAGCTGACCCACTGAAAACTTCACCCAAATATTTCAGTATGCATATGCATTGCGGAGTTATGAGCAAAATAACAGTAGAATACAATAGAATAGAATTTATTTCACTGCTCAATTGATTTGGCCCTTGACCTTTACAATACAGTTATTACAATGTGAATTAGGTATACATATACGATTTCAGATGCGCACTATAAGTTATATAATTATATGCAATATAATTAAAGTATTAATAAAATTATTTTATGAGAGATCTTAAGTAATTACAAAAATATTAATTTGGTATGCGCTAATTTCAGTAAATGTTTCCTGTTTTTCAAAATATTAATCCAAAAATTTAATAATAATATTATAGGAGCACAGTTATTAATTAATGCTAGGTAGGACACAACGTCTTTTTTTAAAATAATTTCTTCATTAAAGTTATTAAGTAAAATCCTTCTCGGAGTTAGAGTCCATTTTGAAAATCGGATTTTAGAGCGTCAAAAGGATTTTTTAAAGGCTACTATTTCTTGGTAATAAGCAAACTAACTATAACGGACAGACAGACAGCATTTTTATACAGTAGCTTACCACATGACAACACCACGCTTTTATATAATTGATTTAATGTGATTTTAAAAATATCGATTTGAAATAACATTTAGTAAAGAGAATCCAAGAAACACAGCTTTATTTTACTTGCACATGACTACAATACAAACTCTACTACTTATTATGGGTTATATATTAGGAAGGGATAACATTAAGGTGATTGTGTAGTAGGAAATAATAGAAATAAAATGCAGAGTGGTAATCCTTTTAACATAGAAGAAGGATGCAATATAAAACCGAACTGGGCTTGTTGCCTGAACCGCTTTGAGAACTTCTCCCCGGGTATCCACATTCACACAGCAGATTCGGAGAATGTTTTCTGACGCAAACAATAATTTTGAAATTGCTGGTTGGACAGCGAGAATTGCCGCAAGGGTCAATATGGACAAAAGGGGAAATAATAGAAAAGTCGGGATTCCAATTACAGTATACAATTTTAAACTGGTGTAATTACTGATGACGCATAAGGCTAATGTAAGGAGAATACCCGGAGGAGATACAACTCTGGCTATCATGTTCGAAGTTATCACTGTCAACTTCAGCATTCGCAAATACCTCAGAATTGTGTTACTGATCACTTTTTGGCTTAGTTTCTTCAGTGACAAATACTTTACTTGCGAATGGAGGGTCAGAAGCCATTTTCGACATTGGAGGATGTAAATAAAAAATATTAGGAACACGAATTCGTAAACACCCCACAAAATAATGAAATGGACAAATAATAATACAGAGTTAAAGAATTTTCCAAGGAAACTTCTTCCTATGGCTGGATCGATATCTAATAGTAAGCGATGAAATGGCTCGTCCCCGTTCTTGTCTATGAAAGGAAATGTCGCGAATACGGCGCACAGTGGAAATCCTGACCTCTGAATGTTCGTTATTGCACGTTTTACGAAATCATCAGAAACACTAAATCGACTCTTGTTCAACTTTCCTCTTCCACCAAAAATTCCTGAAATACAAAAACACATATTTGGAACTGACAGAAAAGAAGAAATTCATAATACATCAAAAAATCTTCCACAAATTCAATTTTTTGACAAATGCAAATTTTTTTCCCAAAAATCCAAATTTTATTTCCAAAATGGCTAATTTTACTTTCAAAAATGCAAATTTTGTTTCCAAAAATGCAAATTTTACTTCCAAAAAGGCAAATTTTACTTCCAAAAGTGCAAATTTTACTTCGAAAAAGGCAAATTTTACTTCGAAAAAGGCAAATTTTACTTCCAAAAATGCAAATTTTACTTCCAAAAAGGCAAATTTTACTTCCAAAAAATGCAAATTTTACTTCCAAAAATGCAAATTCTACTTCCAAAAAGGCAAATTTTACTTCCAAAAAGGCAAATTTTACTTCCAAAAAGGTAAATTTTGTTTCAAAATCTCAAATTTTAATTCAGAAATTTCATTTCACAATAATTCATAGATCTTTAATATGAAATTAAGTATTTTCTTACTGTGAAATTCCAAATCCAAGAATCTGGTATAGGAAAAGAGTAAACAATAATCCTGGCGTGATACAATAATTGAAATTTGACAAGTTACTCCCAATGCGGAAGCCATGAAGAAACAAATGTGAATAATGACTTGATGAGGTTTTAGTGTTGCTTGTGGAGAAAATAACTCAACAGTGAGTCGCAATAGAATAGCCAAAAGAATTATCACCTCTACATCAAAAATTATATTCCATATTATTAAACGAACTTTGTTTGTGGTGAAAATCAATCTTTTCGGTTTGTACTCGAATGGAATGACACGAAGTTGTGAAAACAGCGAAACAAAGGCTTTAAAAATTATAAACAGTTGGCTAACAAATTCTACTTCTCTGTCCTCAAAAGTTGTTAAGGTCTCCATTCCTTTGCTGAAAATTGAATGCTTGTACTGAAAAATATTCGGACTCTTGGATAGAAAGTTAGCAAAGTTTACATTAACTTTATTGCTTAAAGAAAGTTTTCTATTACACGCCTTTATTCATTATAGTTAGAGGGTTTTCTTGGTAGCTATTAAGCAATATCCGCTTTACTATAACCAGTAACTGCTATATATTTATAAGAAATAAGAAATTAGAAATATCATAAGTAAACCATGGTTTCTTCTAGTATTCGTGTTTTCCATTATTGTGTACCTGTACGTATAGACAAATGTTAAATGAATTAACCCATGTAGAAAATAAGTTATGCCTCCCGTTGGATGTTCATATTTATTTAAAAATGTAATTTAAATTCGTCTGCTTAGCACTTTTTGTGGGCTCATGAGCCTCAGTAGCCTATTCTATTAACTTCTATTAAAAAATCCGAAAACTTGCAAAAAAGTATATTTTTCCGTGAAGATTTAACAAAACTGGAAAATTACCGTATATTTTTGTTTACAGCTGGAAATCGTGGAAATGGGGCGGCTCTCGGACTCATTTTATGTATGGATTTATATCTTTATAACCGAATAGAAAGGATTATTTTATGTATGCAATTTCTGGATCATTTTGTGCCTCAAAGCACCCAAAAATCAGTTTTCTCCAAATGAAAATGTAATTTTTCTACAACTGCAATAATTCTACAACCACAAAATAGTATTATTTTTCTTACAAATCCTCATTGCTTGCAAAAAATCATTTTTCCACAATTAATATGGTCTTTCCTACATATTTAATTTCTTGTAACACTTGATTGCAATTTGTTTTCCCCTAAGTGTCATAAAATGTGCAAAATATTTTTTATTTGATATTTCTAAAAGAATTAAGAGTTTGTTTGAACTATTGCTCTTTTACTAAAAACATTTATGATAATAATTTAAGTAAGCAGCAGTTGAAACAAAAGCAAACAAAAAATATCAGTTCACAATGTAACTTTGTAAACAATTATTTGATGGAGGTATTAAGGCCACATTATCGATTTGTATTCTGCCTTGTAAAGTTTTATTATCCTAATATATTGTGAGATAGACAATAGCAATGAAAATAAAACAACAAAATACAACCAGAGCGAAACGAAGGAATAAACTCTTGTATAAATTAATTTATGCCGCCCTTTAAATGTTCAGAACAATAAACCGTTGCAAAACACATACAATAAAGTAGCAAAGTCAAAACAAAGAAGTAGAAAACATTAGAAACATCTAGACACCAAGTGCAAGTAATGTGCAAAGTATTTTGTTTAATTTTTGAGGTTTTATTCTGAGGTCATAGGTCAGAAGTGACACAATTTTGTAACTTAACCTACATTTATTTTATATAGAAGAGCCACTGAAAGTTTCATCAAAATATTTTAGTATGCATTCCTCAGTTATGAGCAAACTAAATTTACCCTACAGACAGACCGACAGACAACGTTTTCATACAGTAGCTTTCCACATCAAAACAGGCTTTTGTATAATTGATTTAATGTGATTTTAGGAATATCGATTTGAAATAACATTTAAAGGGAATCCATAAGAAACAAAGCTTTACTTTACTTGCACATTACAGTATAAACTCTACTATTATAATGGGTAGGTATCAGGTTGGTAATCCGATACTTGGTAGTTATAGTAGTTTTTGAAAATCCTTGCACTTATGTCTTTTGTCCGCATAACGGGGAAACAGAAATAAATGCGTAAAAAATATTTAGCCGATTTCAGTGAAAGATGAATTTGATATGGTGCAATAAAATACTTTAGTTTTAAAATAAACTTCTTGTTTTATAGTTTTACTGTCACTTCATAGAGGTTTCCCCGATTATTTTTGTCCAGTTTTTAACTGATTGATTTATTTTCATATTAGTTTTACTGTAAATATTTTAAAACGGTAATTATTATATGAATTTAGTCATAGCTGACATTTGTTTGAGTTTTGATTTATTCCTAAAATATTAATTTACTCAGGAAAGTTTGTATTCATATGAAAAAGTTAAAATCTGCATTTCAAAATATTTTATTTATGCAAACGAGTTTAATTTGTTCGCAAAATATTTGAATTTATAATTTAAATGACAGTGGCTAGTTGTTAATACGGTTTACTCTTGAGGATAGCGACTTTTAATGCCGTTGATTTCAATCTAAATCTTCTTCACCGGTATTTTGAGGTTTTAAAAGAAATATTTAAACACCCTGGTTAGTGTAGTAGCTGCATTGATTGCTATCTTGTTAAATAATTTTATTGTTCTTCAAGTTATTTTATTTAGGATAATAGAATTAAATTTTTTTTCAAGGGGGCTGCCGCCCCCTTGACCCCCGCAGACTGGTAGCCGTCACTGTTGCAAAAGGAATTAGTGAATTTAGCAGTGTACACTAATAGTACAACATTGTCACCGAAAGGTGCAATTTGTGCTACCTGAATATAAATATGGCATTATGCACATTGAATAACCTTGGTTTGTTCACCTATTAAATAGTATAAAGAAAAAGGAATAAAATAGCGCAAATTGTACACTGTAACTAAGGAAATTGAATTTTAGTGACCAAACAAACTCAAATTCGATTCTTCGGGTTGCTACGGCTAAAGTTGACACCTGACAGGTCTAAAAACCTGAATGCGCACACCTTCGAAGAATTATCTACCGGTTTCGATTCTACACTTTTTGCCGAGAAATTGCTAGTTTCTGAGGAATCCGTGCTGACAGATTTTGGAGGGGTTGTTAAATGCATATATCGGTTGAAAACCGATCACTGAGCAGTATAGCGTCAGTGGTCAGTGCGTTTCCCCGATTAAAAATGAATTTTGATAGTTATGGATTCCTTACCCTCTGGTGCTAAAATACCCAAATTTAGCTCGTAAAAAACTATTATATTATTTAAAATGTCTTAGTTGTGAAATAAAACCAACTTATATATTGAGCCTAGCCATTGGCCAACTCCGTAGTCTCCCCAGATCTGGCGTGTTCTCTTATTTACTTAAAACTTAATTTATGCACAGCTATGTGGAACTTACTGCGGAGTTATTTAAAGTAGTCTTGTATAACTAAACATGTGTATTCTCTTCTATTGCCTTCTACTTTGTTTTCTTTTCTTGTAGCTTAGATGTAGACGATTAAAATATTTATGACTTTAGGCTAAACCGACTTTTCTAAAGAACTAAAAGCCTTTAAACTTGTATTTCTACTAAATGTTTCCATCGACTCTAATTAGGTAGTTGGCAGTAAGTTCCACGTAGCTGTCCATAAATTATTTTTAAAGTAAATAAGAGAACACGCCACATCTGGGGAGACTACGGAGTTGACCAATGGCCAACTGGCGTCTTTTGCAGAATATTCTATCGCAAGCCTTCTCTCAAACACTGCCTGCTATTCTTATAAATAATATTTCTAATTTTGAAAAAATTGCTTTTCAAAAAATCATTACTGCAATGTAACATTTGATAAAAATTACAACAGTTACTATGGCTGCAAAATACATCCCAGTTATTCTACTCTCTGTCTACATCTTGACTGCACAATGTCAAGATCTGTCCCAAATGGCAAATTATGATTTTGACATTGTTCTGTACCGCAGTAACTTGACGGATTACGTCTTTGAAAAAATTGTATTCTCACGACGAACCATAATTGTTGATGCAACTGTTAATTATACGAAATGGAAAGATAATTACAAAGGAGGAAGGAAATACCCAAGTTCATTGTCAAACACAAATGGGAATATCATAACACTAGTGGAACCACCTGAAGAGGAAGTAAAATGGATTCCAGAT
Source organism: Yoshiicerus persimilis (assembly GCA_020352615.2). Taxonomy (NCBI): domain Eukaryota; kingdom Metazoa; phylum Arthropoda; class Collembola; order Entomobryomorpha; family Tomoceridae; genus Yoshiicerus; species Yoshiicerus persimilis. The sequence continues at coordinate 5,140,243 of CM036943.2, forward strand.
TTTCCAGTTGACTTTGGCAGAGAAAGGAGTCGACCCAGCGACAAGTATCTAATAATTAGCACAAAGAATAAGTTTGAGAAAATGAAAGACAAGTTCGTGGATCAATGGAAATGGAGATTGACGACTGCAATTTATTTTATGGTCATCAATTCCAAGGAAGACATTCAAGTACTCACACTGTCAATATTCACCAAAGAGGTTGGAAAGATTGATAGCATAACATCAGAATTCGAACAGAGTGGAATGGCAAGAAAAGGGTTACTCAGAAATCTTCATCAAATACGTATTGCTGTACCGTACAGGACTGCAATAGGACGAGAGTGTGGTTCGTCCCCATACGTTCTCATTGACAAAACAATATTTAGAAAATGCATTAACATTGCTGTACAGTATCCACTCTTGGAAGTACTGGCTGACTATTTAAATTTCACGGCTAAATACGGACCTAGTAGGGACAGTCATTTGTGCGGTTTGATGTATCCGGAAAAATCTTACGTAGATGTATTTCAGTACCGGAGGAACAGAGTTATCTACATAACATATCCTGGGAAGTGGACATTCCTGTACTGTGTGGAGAAAGAGACTTATTTGGATAAGCCTCTGGCTATCTGGATGAAGATAATGGACAAAAGTACCTGGCTATTGTTGCTACTCTCTTGTCTTTTAGGCAATTGTCTAATATTTCGATTCTCAAAAGAAAAACTGACATTTGCATCTATTAGTAACTTGTTCCTTTCGGCCATTGCCATTCTTCTCCGCCAAAACCACAACCAAAGGAAACTCCTCCTCTACGGAATTCTCTGCTTGGTCTTAAATATTCTCTTAACTGAGTATGAGAGTTACATCACAAATGAAGTTGTGGCTCCTGTGGACACAAAGACAATGAACAGTTTCAAAGAACTCATTGATAATGACTATAAAATAGTTAGTGAAATTGGACATACAACTAGATTATCTCAAAGTTCCGGCTATTCTTCTGTGCGTCCTTATTTCGCACAATATGGACTGAAGGACAAAGAAAACTCGAGTGTTTATATTTATGATACTGATAAGGCTGATGTGATTGATTACTATGATGTAAGAATATCGTGTTTGTTAGACAGTAAACTTAAACTCTTTTTTGAAGTAGGAAATGATGGGGAAATCGTTCTATACAACATACAAAAACAACTTCCCTCAATGAAATGCTTCACAACAAAAGAACATGCAAATTTTGTTCCCCTTTCATGGTTGTTTCGCGGATGTTTTCGGCATGAAGTTCGGAATGTTGTCCAAGAACTGAATGAAATGGGAATACTCGAACTTTGGAGACTACTTGGACATTTCTATCCTCATATGACGAGATTCTTCGAAAAGAAAAAAGAATCAGAAGAGCAAGTTCGGAGTCTGAGCTTTGACATGAAAATCGGTGCAATTTTTCCTGTATTTGGATATCTGGTCACTCTTCCTCTTTTCGTATTTCTAATTGAACTGATTGGAAGATTTTTGACAAAGATATATCAAAATATACGTGAGGTTTATACATTCTGGTTGTCTTTCAGAGATGAGTACCGCAGCAAGCGAATTAATAACCCGAGACCAAAGAATACCCCCGTCGTTCCTTTTACATACGTATCTTCATCAGAATCATAGGTTTGAAAGAATAATATTGAATCATTTCTGGTTGTCTTTGAGAGATGTTTGAGCCTGCATATGAGCAAGAAAATTATATAACCCAAGGAGTATAAACTTTATTTGTCTTTGATAGGCATTGAGGCATTTCCTTGTTGTGATGAATATTGTAATGATTGCCTAGGAGACAGAGTTAATTGATTTTAAATAAAGTACGTATTGGTGTTTTTGAACGGTACACGAATACAAGAAGACGAGAGTGTGCTTCGTCCCCATACGTTCTCATTAAGAAACGAAGATTTAATAAATTAATCAGTTAGAATGGACAAAAATAATCGTGAAAACCAATGTGCCTATATTAACAGAAATATTATTTAGTTACTATACAGGTGAGGCGACTTGGTTGATTTTCAAAAATAGGCTATCCCCTTAAGGGTCAGGAGAGGAGAGGGTTGTCAGGTGTAACATTGACCTCTAGGTCCCGTCACTTGAATTATACGTCCCGTAGCCTATTTTTCTTTCCCCCGTGTAAAATGACCAAGTCGCCTCACCTGTATAGTAATTAAATAATATCTCTGATACTTTAGGCCCATTGGTGGAAACACATATAAAGTGCCAATAAAACTATAAAACAAGGAAATTACTTTAAACCCTAAAATATTTTATTGCACTACATAAAATTCATCTTTCACTAAAATCGACTACATATTTTTAACGCATTTTCTTTTGTTTCCCCGTTATGCGGACAAAGAGCGATACCAATTACCAAGGTGTTTGTATGGTTACTATGGATTTAAAGGTGGTGAATATTGGAATCTTTTAGCACTGGGTTTACAAAATAGGCTACGGTACTGTTACGTTAACGAGGCAACCAACAAACTCTTCAATTAGTCGATTTTAGTGAAAGATGAATTTTATGTAGTGCAATAAAATATTTTAGGGTTTAAAGTAAGTTCCTTGTTTTATAGTTTTATTGGCACTTTATACGTGTTTACACGATTATTTTTGTCCAGTTTTTAACTGATTAATTTATTTTATAGTTTTACTTTAAATATTTTAGAACGTAATTATTAACATATTAGGAAGGGATAACACTAAGGTTATTGTATAGTACGAAATAATGGAATGGTAATTCTTTTAACATAGAGGAAGGATTTTGTCCGTTTTTGTCCATGAAAGGAAATATCGCAAATACTGCACACAATGGAAATCCTGAACGCTGAATGTTCGTTACTGCCCTTTTCACCAAATCGTCAGAAATATGAAATCGACCAATTTTCCATTTCCCTCTTCCACCATAAATTCCTAAAATACAAAAACAAATATTTGGAACTAGCGAAAAACAAGAAATTCATAGTAGGTCATAAATCTTCTACAAATTAAAATTTTATTCAAAAATTTAAATTATTTCTAAAACTGCAAATTTTATTTCAAAATCTGGAATGTTAACTTCTAAGGAATTTCATTTAACAGCAATTCATAAATCTTTAATAGCAATGGAAAGTTAGCAAAGTTTACATTAACTTTATTGCTTTAACGAATATTTTCCATTGTACGCTTTTATTCAGTATAGTTCGAGGGTTTTCTTGGTAGCTATTAAGCAATTTCTGTTACGACAAGTAACTTTATTATATTTTTACGAGCCGTTCACCCCAAAGCGGCGTTCACCCAAAAGCACCGTTCACCCCAAAGCGGCGTTCACCCAAAAGCACCGTTCATCCAAAATCGCCCTTCACTAAAGCAAATTTTTAAAATTTGCAGAAACAAATCTAGCTAAATTCAAAAAGCCTGGAAAAGTCATTTAAAATTCAACAGCACTAAGGAATTAAGGTTGTGTCACTTTAGTGCAAGGCATGCCATTGTTTATTAGTATGCCTTAACGTAAGAATGTACTCTCCTGGAGATTACTATGAGATAATAAGGCCTGCATACCAACCTCTTGCGGGAGGTGCCAAGCTTACTTTAAAGGTGTTTTAACCTGTAACTTTTTGTTGACATCGCTAAATTAATATTTTTCAGTTTTCTTTACAAATATTATTTGGCCATGTTCAATATTTTTGATGCTGTATTAAAAATAATAAATTTTTCCGTTTCTACGACAAAAGTTTAAAATAAAATAAAATTTAATACTATCAGTTTATATTTGATGCCGCTAATTTTATACTCTGGTTCGCTTCTGTTACGGCTTGCTGTTTGTTTCTATTTTACTCTTTTTCTATAATTGCGATGTGTGACGACGTCAGATGTATTCCAACTTCCAACCCCCCTCTCGTCGTCTTTCGTTGTATTTTGTTGACCCTGGCTTCCAATTTTCTGACGGTGTCCTAACTTATAATATCTTTTTCTGACGGTATCATAATTTAAAATTAAATTATATTAATGATACCATGTTATTTAAATATTTATGCAGTTAAATAGCACCCAAAAAAATCAAGTGAATTTCCACAATAAAACTGCATCTCATTAATTTATGCACCATCTATCAAAACTGAATTTCATTAATATATGAGCCATCAATCGCTCTCCTGTGAATCATTACAACCAGCGCCGCCATTAGAATTCTGAGCATAAAAGAACTTGCTCGAAGCTGAAAATTTTTTTTCGATTTAAACAAATTTTCCTTAAATTTTTTGGAGCACATAAGCACATTATATACCAAATCATAAAAACAATTTTTATAATTTTTTGCATTTTAACAAATTTTACTAAAATTCTCTTATTTTGAACATCAGTTTTTGGATTTCGCGAGTTTGAGGTCCCTAAAATTTTATATGGCCCGGAAAAAGCCAGAATTGCCCTGCCTTAAGGGCGGCCCTTATTATAACATGATATGATGACGTCATTCGGCGACATGGACGACAGATTACTCCTGTTAGTATAAGTAGTATAAGAAATAAGAAATTAGAATCATCAGATGTAAACCATGGTTTCCCTGATATTCGTGGCATAGAAAATAAATATTGGGGAAATGTAATTTAATATTCCTAAACAATGTATTTGAATTTCTGATAGTTTATTAATAATACTATCTTAAAGGATTTTACGATACACTGTTGATTTGTACGTTGTCTTTCCTTTACCCTTATTGTGTACATAGATAGTATCCACAAATGTTATATGAATTCGCCCATGTAGAAATTAAGTTATGCCTCCCTTTGGATGTTCAAATTTATTTCAGACTGTGCGCCGTACACGACAAGGCATAAGACTTATAATAGAAGAAGTTTAAATGTAAATTTAAGTTCAAAAAGCAAAAACGAAATGGTGAGTGAATTAAAATGATTATTGATAAGATATTTTTCTGGTCATTTCCAGTACTTCACATTGTAATGATAACTGAACCCTTGAAAATTGGTCGAGTGCAATTTTACTGATGCTACTATACTCCATATTAGGACTTCTCCTTGAGACATCATCGAGTGAGCACGTACGTCTGTACTGCTCTCCGCAAAAATTGTTTTTAAAGTGGTTTAAATCGGCCGAATTCGGTGAAATTTGTGTTGTGTGGTGACCCTGAGACGTGACCTTTACGGTGAGAGTGACAATAGTGCGTGAAAGTGAGAATTTCTGTCCGTTTTTTCGGTTTTTCTGAAGTGCCTCGCCGAAATATCATAATTGGGAGATGGCTGAACCTTATCGAGAAGAACTTTGCATAGGAATTTGTGGCGGTATGCAAACGAGGTCCTTTTCTACTCTTGAAGACATCGTCTACGTCAACTGCTGTTGTGTTGGGTGTAATCTAATCTGATTCAAGTAATCTTGGTAGGAGAGTCGCTGTACCTTTACGTGCTGTAAGTCGACCTTCATGGGCATGGAATGGCTTCTGGCGGCTTAAGCATCTCCTTCGTGCAAGTCTTACCCATCTGGTCTGTGTCTTCTTATAGCAAACCGACATGCATCAACTCTACACATACTACTCACCTTGGTCAGTCAGACGGGTCACTCGCAATCTCAAATTATCATTTCTACATATTGTAAATGTCTCAAGGAGAAGTCCGCTCATGCACGAGTGTGGGCGAAACTACTGTAGGCCGATAAAGATAAGGGGCCAGGTAAAACGCATATTTACTTAAATATTGTCTTGAACACTCATGTACATGAATTTCTAGGATATAGGATTTATACGTGTCATTGTTAGTGTAAGAGCTGTTGTTTGGTGTCAGCCCAACACACGGGTCTTGGTGCCCGCTTCTAATAGTGTTATGTACCTATAGTTGGGATTAAACAGGTAGTGCTGTTGTAAATGTACCACCTAGGCAAGCAAGGGGGCATACAGAGGTAGTAATCTGTATTTTGTGGAAATGTGTGTCGTAATTGTATTATGAGTTTATGTGTGTTAGTGGATTTTGTGTGTATTTGGAACTATTGGCATAATGAATTTGTAATTATTATTCTGTGATTGATGATGTTTTATATCGATCAATAAAACCCTACTACTACTACTCCATATTAAGCAGTCTAATTAATTATTTTTTTTTTTTTATTTATTTACATCTTTATTGTGTTTCCTCAGACCCACGGTCTATGCACACAAAGCTTTTACATGTTTACAATCATATCGAATTACAGTCCGATTATGGTCCAATTATTATTATTATTATTATTAAGTAGTATTAGTGAGATGAGTTGAGTCCGCTGTGTCCCTTGTAACGTGATGAAGTCTGGAACCTGCTCAGTGCTCCAACACATCCTATGCCATATAGTTGAGAAGACCACACACTGCCGTGCTTATAAACACATGTCCCTCCGTACTGGTACTGTAGGTTATTTAACCCAGGCTGCTATCCACCTTACTTAGAACCCGCAAACTCTGTCCAATTTGTTTATATACGTTCTGATGTTGATAGTCAGATCAAGCCAGAGTTATCTATTCACGAAGACACCGATAAGAGTCTATACCGTCCTTGTACTATCCACAGTTGTTCATAAGTTGCTTTTCTGTTCTTTTTGTATACCCAAGATATCCGTGTGTATGGACATTGCTTGGTAGGTGAGGACTTATTTGCAGGTAGTTGGATTTGAACCAACCATTGCTGCAAGCAGCCGATTGAGAGTCGAGCTCTCATGACACTAAGCCACTTTGCCTCCCCAGTCTAATTAATTATACATTGGATATTAAGAAGATATCTTGATTTATCATTACTGTCACGTAATTTCTAAGCAATTTCGGGAAGTATAAATACCTGGCCGAAAAATTTGGATGTTTATACTGTATTTCTTCTCCTGCTCAATTGATATTGTACTGAAAGTAAAGATTAATAAGCAAAATGCAGAAATTCGTCAGCTTAGCACTTTTCGTGGCTTGTGCCTAAGGAGCCTCCACCATCCAAGGAAACCTCTCTGGAGTTCAAGAGGTCCGTGGCCCAGTCCCAATCACCATTTGCTGTAAGTATTTCTCAATTTTCTTCAAAATTTACTAAATAACCGGAAAAAATGCAGGAAAAAGTATATTTTCCCGTAAAAATTGGAACTAAACTGAGAAATGTTCCCATATTTTTGTTTACAGCTGAAAATCCTGGAAGCGGTGTTGCTCTCGGAATCATGATTTCAGGATGTAACGGAGAAGGATGCATTGTCGTACCCAGTCCAAGGAGACTTCATGTCGTGTATGTAGTTATACGTTTTATAATGGAATATAAAGAATTGGATCACTTGGTATCTTAGTGCACCCAAAAAATCAGTTATCTATAAATGAAAATTTTGCAAATAGTCATTTTTTTAAATTAAAAAAACTGTACAACCAAAATAATATTATTTTCCTCAAAAATCCTCACTGTTTACAAAAATAATCATTTTTCCACAAGTAATATTGCTTTCCCACATATTTAGTTACTTGTTACATTAAATTGTACTTTTTATTCCCCGAATTGGTATAAAATATGTAGAAAGTAGTGCAACATATTGGAAAAGCAATATTTTGAACAACTTGAGACATAAATTTGTATGGAGTGACGACTGCTTTGTAAAAAACGTCATCGTGGTAAAATTTTAATGCGCAGTTAAATATAAACTTAAATAAGTTTTCGTCATCTATTTAGCTTTCTTTGCCACAAACGGGATATTCAGAGCATGGATAGGTCTTGATGCCACGTGGCTCCCAATCGCTGAAGGAAATCTTGGTCCAATCGAACCCAACCAAGAATACGGAGTTACCCAAGTCATCAGAGTTAGCGAGCTTTTGATTGGAGTAAGTGCAGTGATAACTCGATTTCCATTACTTGACCACTATATGAGCATATGTCATTATTAACCAAACATCATTTTATTTAGTTAAGACTTAAGACCGACGATCAGAATTGAAATCAGTTATGGCGGTAGAATAATCTGCTGCATGGAAACTGTCGTCAGAATCGCAAATAATCGCTAATAAATATATTTTTCCATTGTAAAATACAGAAAAGTCGCAAAAATCAAATAAATCGTTTTATTACCATCAATTTCTCTATAGATTTTATTTAATACTTCATTTTTAAGGTTTACAGTTAAAAATGCGAACAAAAATTTCAGAGTTTTTATTTTTCGCATTTCAATTCACATTTATTTCACTTGATTTTGCAATTTACTGAAAATTTCATAGAGTTTAGTAAAATCCGGTTGCATTTCATATTATTTAATATGCCGACGATGAGAGAAAACAAATGCGAACGGACAGAAAATCGCCAACAGGTTTTCCTTAGTTGAATTAGAATGAGTTAATGCAGCGTGTTCTTCGTCTCTTTCCTGTTTACGGGCAAATGATAAGAAAACTTGTTCCAGAGTTGTATCTCCAACTGAGTACTCTTCTATAATTTCGAATCTTCCTTTCAACTCCTCCATGACTTTGAAAATCGCAGCCAAAGAAATCGGATGGTCAAGTATTTGGAATTGAACCACATTCTGGAAAACGAAAATTGCCCACAATTAACACAAATTTCGGTCCGCAATTTATTAATACAAAATGTTTGAAAAGCGAAGCGACTTACTTGATTAATCATTGCAAACTGTTGATCTTTCACAATCACTTTCTGGAACTTGGACACCAAGTCGTCCTTCAAATCCGTCACTATTTTCGTATTCTCCAAGATTTGTGCAGAACTTTCCTTTGCATTCGTTTTCAACTTGATTGTTAAGGAGTGACCTTCACCGAATTTATTTTTCAAGTGTTGAACACCACCAAAACATTGGAATTGACCGTTGACCATTATTCCCAAACGACCACAAAGAGCTTCACACTCGTCCATGCTAACAAAACAAAAACAAACAAAAAATACTTGTTAGTTCTTATTACATAATTCAACCAATTAAAAAAAATTAGTCTTTACCTGTGGGAAGTAAGTATTACGGCCTGCCCAGCTTCTTTTGCAGAGGAAATAATTTTCCAAAACTGCCGACGGCTGATCGGATCAACTAAAATAGCCAATAAAATCTAGAATTATGTATGTTATCGCAGGCTTTTTGTAGAAAAAACTATTTTTTACAAAAGAAACGTCATATTTTGAAGAAGAAAACTAATATTTTTCTGAAGAAACTTAATTTATTGAAGATCAATCTACTTTTTCGCAGAAGAAACGTCACCTACTAACGAAAACTCTAATTATTTGTAGAAGAAAGTAATGAAACTTAAATTACTGAAGAAAACTAAGTATTTGCAGAAGAAACCTAATTTACTGAAGAAAACTCTAATTTTTTGCAGAAAACTCTAACTTTTTGCAGAAAATCCATAATATTTTGCAGAAAATCCTAGTTCTTTGCAGAAAAAAAGCAATTTAAAAAAGAAAAACTCCTATTTTTTATTCCAATAGCAAAATAAACCTCCTGATGTAGGATCATCCAATAGAATTATGGGAGGGTGTCCCAACAAGGCCATTCCTGCACCCAATCTCCGTTTCATCCCTCCACTGTACTTCTTGGAAATCACATTAGCACTTTCCGTCAAACCTACACGCAATCCCAAACATTTTAAATTGTCGCCCACACAAATATTTTACACTGAAGAATATTTTTATTGTTGTAACCTAATTTAGCGATCCACATGTCCACTTCTCTTTTCAGGGCTTTAGGAGGAACTCCTCGAAGCCTGCCGTAGAACATCAACATCTCCTTACCAGTCATAAATGGTACAATCGCATCAAACTGGGGACAATACCCGAACTGACGGAGGAAATCCGATTTGTTATTTCCAAGAGTGTACCCTTCAGCAATTGCGTTTCCCAAAGAAGGAGTTTCATCTCCCGTTAACATTCGAAACGTCGTTGTTTTTCCTGCTCCGTTAACTAGATGGAATTTTAATTACAAAATATTACAACTTGGTTTCAAAACAAGCACAATAAATTTTGAGAAATTTACCTCCCAGCAAACCAAAACATTCTCCGTGCTTGACCCCAAAACTAATATTTGACACGGCAGCAAAACCTTTGTATTCTTTACACAGATTTTGAACAACAAGAGCGTCCTCCCATTCTTCCGCTGCAATCAGAAAGTCATAAGTAAATAAAATGCAAAAAATTTCAATTTACTAATAAAAATAGACAGAAACTGACAAGTACCTCCGACTATTTCTACTGCAACAGCATCAGTTTCCACTTTCTCAGTAGACTGATTAGCATTTTCTGTTTCCAATCCCCCACCAACTTCATTATTTCCTAAATGTTTGTAAAATCAAGTTAAAAAACACATTTACTTTCCATAATTCATATTTCTTGCATCGTAAAAACGAAAGTTAAGAAAAAAGATTCCCAGTTTAATTAGTAAACAAATTATTTTCTAAATACCAATAGGAACTTCTGAACCAATAACTGGAATCCCCACATCCTGATTGTTGTTATCCATTGGAGCCTCTGTAAATTGTTTTAAAGAAAAAATTATGTCAAATTGTGTAATAAAAATATATGTTATGAAAATTTTTAGGGGAATGTAGAACGTCTTTTAACGAATTCCAACATTTACCTTGTGAAACTTGTGCATGAACTCTTAAGGCTTCGTTTATAACATCGTCATCTGAATTAGCTGCAAATGACGCCAACGACTTAGAACTCTTGAAGACTTTTATGATGTCCTTTAAAATTCCGTATTCGACAAGAAATAGCAAAATGTAATAAATGATGCCCACAATAAACATGGCAAGCAACTCTTGTCCGATTCCTGGTAATTTTTCCGAGTAACACGTAAGAAAACCTAAGAAATCTTTAAGTTCCCACGCTAAATATTTTTCCTTAACGTGACAGTAATCCTCGTTGTTCTTAAAGTTACAATCATATTTGTAGCAGGACACTGTAAAAATATTTATTTAAAAATTTAATTATTTACAAATTTATTTAAAATTTATTTAAAATTTTAGCTCATTTAAAATTGAATGATTCCGCCTAAATAAATTACAAGTTTCGACATTTGATGTTAATTACCATTTTGGCAACATCCTGAAAATATTCTCGAATTTTCAAAAAATTCCGGATGTTTATTGCAGAGAACTTCTTTGTCGGGAAGTACATTGCATTTGTTGATCCTTAGTGCCAAAATTGCAAACTTGATAACACTTAGTGCAAAACCGAATGTAGGATTAATGCTGTAAATGATCCTTGACATCAAGGCTGCTATTGCCACAAACTGAAAATTTGTCCCAAAGAGGTCCATCATAAACGTGATGGGAGCTGACAACAAAGCTTCAAATAAATAAATGAATTATATTTAATACATACCTATTACATAATACAGTGCTGCGCATAAATCAAGCACCATAGGGTAATGACATTAAATAATATGTTTGAAAATGCATGCATTTATATGCATATTTCTATGGTGCATGACGTATGCTCCAAACCCTATGCTATTTCCTTATGGTGCGTGACTTTAGCGCATCACTGTACATTTGTATTAAGATTTAAAAAAATAATTTACGGTTAAAGTATTATAATACCAGTATTTGCGTGGTATTTGACAAGTACAATGAATCCGTGGTCCTCGGTTGAACAGAAAGTGCTCATAAGATATGAAAGTGGGATTACAGAGAAATAGTAAACAACAAATATTAGGAACAAAGCACCTGTAATCAGTAGAAAAAACAAATTAAATATACAATACCATTATTAACAAAATAACTAATTTCTTTAGTGTATAAAGTTGTAAACTGGGTTAATAAGAATAAATACCAGCAGCGTAGCCATCTGTAAATATTTGGTAGGGTTGGAAAATGTAAATACAGATCAGCATAACAATGGCGATCAAACTCATCAATACGAAATCCCATAAAAAGGCACAAGTCCAATAAAGAAATGGACTTACTCCAGCCATTCTCTGTAATTGCTTGCCCTGTGAAAAGAAATATTCAATTTCAAATATTTTCTAAATTTTTAAAAGATATTCATATTTTGGGATACTACAGTATAGCGCTTAAGTGGCGCACCATTGGAAAATGCATGCAATGTTTGAAAATACCTCTAAAACTGTTTGAGAGACATTTTCAAACATCGTACCTAATGCCATTTCCCTATGGTGCGTGACTAATGTCCTCTACTGTATTTACTTACATTTGATAACCGTTCTTCAGTCGGGAAAATGACGCTGCTTGCTGTCAGCAATACTAAGCTAATGGGTACCAACAGACCAAATAAGGCAATAATAAGATACATTGACTTATATTTATAATACATAAATAAATCTGCAGCAGCGTCAAACACTTTTCGGGCTGTGACAGCATTTAATGGATGATTGGTAACTTCAATTTGTTTTCCACTATTGTTGGTTAGCAATTTTAAGACGGTATTCGAAATAGCATTAATTGCCAACGGCTCCGAGTGATAGAAATATGGAGAATGCATCATTTTTATTTTCATTTCTGTTCCGTTTTTTGTCATTTCTGCAGCGATCACGTACTGAGACCTAAATTTCTCCGAATTCATTTGCAATTTATGCATTAGGAAATCTACTAGAGGTTTTTCATTAACAGGAAGGATGTCTGTAGTTCTAGTTCCACCAATAGCTAGGGCAAAAGACATGCACATAATTTTTGCTTCCTGAATGAAATCAAATGCAGAAGTATTTATTTACTTTTAATTAATTTGCTTCTATTTAATTCGTTAGTAATTACTAAAAGCTGAAAAGTCATTTTTCCACTTACGCTAGTCATGGGCTTGCAAATAGAAATTGGGTGTGGATACGATTTACTAGAAATCCATCGTGAAGCGTAGCCAGGCACTGATACCCGTAAGATACTACTTGTTATTGAGCAAACTAATATGATGGCAATTATTGGAGGTAAAACCTATTTCAATTAGAAAATACACATAAATATTATTCTTTGATATTATTTTACTTTCTTAACAAACGAATTGACTAATTGCATTGCCAAACCTGAAAAATTATCAATTTTATATTTCGCATATTTCGTATAAATAGTTTTATCATTAGTCCCCAGAACATCAGCCCCAACAAATAAATTCCTTTACAGTTATTAGCACCGGTTTTCGAAACGTCCTCTGATTATTGTAACAGAAAATAAGAAAGTAATCAATATAAAAAACCAAATCAGAGTCAAAACTGAATTTTATATAAAAAATTAGAAGTACAGCAACATATTTTAAATTCTTTACCATATTTTTCCATGTTATCCTCCGTTTCCGCTGGATGACTTAATTCTCCAACTCTGCAAATAATATAGATATTGTGAATTTTAATTGTGGGATAATTAAAATTATAGAACTTTATAAGTTTCCGATTCAATTAAGTTATTTTTATGGTAAAGGGAGTTTTTATTATCTTACTTGACAAACACATCGTCCATTGTCGCTATCTTGCAGCCTATCGTCAAAATGCCAAGTTCTTGCTGCTTCTTGACTAAATTTTCGAATAAAGGTGGAAATACTGAAGAACTTGTAAATTCTTCAGGTAGGGTTATAATAAATTCAGATTTCGACGATTGTTCTCTGCTGACGTCAATAAAAGCTTGGGGGATGTATTTCTGTACCACAGAGAGAATCGTCTGTGCATCAGCCCCTTCCTTGGTGGTCAATATTATAGAGTACCCATTTCCTGATCAAATTCAAATGTAATTTATATTACGGAACATCCTAGCTTACAAAATATAATTGGGACACTGTTAAAGTATATTACACAAATATACGTACCATATAATTTCTTCAAGAATGGAGACGTTCCAGAACACTGGATTTTTCCTTCTGCCATTATCACAATGCGATCTCCCAAAACGTCCGCTAATTAAATCAAAGAATTTTAAACGGTTTTATTTTTTTAAGGTGAAGTTTGTGACAGGAATGTCTACAATACCTTCTTCCATGAGATGTGTAGTCAAAACAATAGTTCTTCCTCCACGAAAACGCTAATAAATACAAGTAGAATCCAAAAAGTAATTATTGGTTGAATTAAATGTACAATCTTTACCGAATTGTTACTTACCAACAACATATCCCATACTTCTCTGCGGGCTTCAGGATCCAAACTACAAAAAGACAATAAATTGTGGTTATTTCGTTGTTAACTCAAGAACAAAAAATAAATCAATACTGACCCTGATGTAGGCTCATCCAAAATAAGAACCTACCAACGAAAACAAAATTTCGACAGTTTAAAAAAGTGCTTCAGTTATGTTTTACGTGTAGAAAAAAAATTTTTTAACAGAAAACAGAACAAATTCTTACAGACGCTTTTCCAATAACGGCATTTGCTAGGCAAAGTCTTCTCTTCTGACCTCCAGATAATTTCTTGGACTCGACGTCAGCTTTTTCACCCATTTTCAGGCTCCATATAATTTGGCTAGCTTCCCCCTTCGCTTCTTGTGACGTTAGCCCTCTCAGCTATGTAAATAAAAATATTAACTTATCATTCCTTAATCCGGAAACAATATAGAAAAGTTATTACGTACCCGTCCAAAAAATTCCAAATGTTGTTCCACAGTGAGTTCATTGAAAAGCATATTTTGCTGCGGACACAGTCCCAGACTTTTCCTAATTTCTTCCATACTCTTAGTAATATCGTAACCATTGATAATGGCTGTTCCACTCGTGGGGCGGAGAAGTCCTGCGATAAATAATCAAATAGGAGAAAAATAAATGGCTCCCTTAAGGTATCACCAAAAGGCTGAAAGTATCACCAACGGAAACCTGAATGTACAAATTATACATGAATTGACCACCTTTATTAAATCTTATAGACAGAGAAATCATTCCTCAGTGCCAGAAAAACTCAAGTTACCACCTTTTAAACTGAAATTACCACAAGTTTTATAAATTTTCCCAACATGGTCATCCATAAAATTACAAATTAATAATACAAAACTAATAAAACCAAGGAAATTTCAGTTTAAATGTGGCAACTTCAGTTTTTCTGGTATTGAATAATGATTTACCTGGTTATATGATATAAAGGTGGTCAATTCATATATAAGTGGCACATTCAGGTTTTCAATTAGTGACACTTTAGTTTTTTGGTGGTGCATTAAATTTTCGCCAAAAATCTGTTATTCCAGGCTATTTCAATACATTACCTGTTAGAATAGACAAAGTTGTTGTTTTTCCAGCTCCATTGTGGCCTAAAATAATTATAAAATTACAGAAATGTTTGGGAATACAGAGGATAAAAATTTTATTATCGCGACAGGTATTATTATCAATAACCACTATTTTAGCTTTTCTTTACCTAACAATGCAGTGATTTCTCCAATGTGCATTTTAGCAGAAATCCCATCCACCGCCATTTTATGACTGTCAAACCTTTTTTTCAAGTCACAAATTTCTATTCCGACTGCCAAACCAACAGGGTCCTCTTCGAAACCTGGTCGGTTATCAGAAACCTTTGCATCGGCCTCCTTTGCTAATTCCTCTTCCTTTACAGGTTTTTCGTTCTTAAGAATCCAAGTTGAAGGCTAAAATTTTTTGCAAAATGAGAGTAAGGAATAAAGGACCCTAATTTTAATATGTAATTTAACCAACCTGGAAAATGTAATACCAAGGCTTTCGAAGACCATATTCTGATGGAAGAATCCTCTCCAGATACATGGTTAGTGTCATGTAAACTATGATATCCAAAATAAGCATTCCACAAACAGGTAAGAGACTTAATTGGTTTGTTTCACTGATGGGATCCGCTATGGTTAACCAACCAGCACCTTCCCCTGTATTTATTAAATGGTCCCACAACTCATTTTTAAATCGATCCAAAAATACTTATGGAAAGTCAATATATTTTCGAATAACAAACAAACTTCTTTCTTCAAAAGATAGTATGACTTCGAAAGCCCAGTGAAAAGCCATATTTGGGAGTAGAGATGAAGCCATTTTCTCTCCTAGTGTAGATCCATCCATTGTGAAAACAAGGCCGTAGTAACTAGCCAAATAACAGCAACATCCTATCGATGTCGCAAAGAATGCTATAGTAAAACAAAATAATAATAATAATAACTTCAAAAATACTAAATAGTTTTTATATATTGAGTATTCACTGCAAAAAGGACGTGAAAAGGTGGTTAAAAAGAGAAAACGTAAAAAATTATGGAGATTCTTGGCGGAAAATCTTTTTTTCCGATTGTTCACCAATTTTTAGCAGACTTTTCTCGTGTAAACCCAATTTTCTCAGATAATAAGCCTTTTGCACCATTAAATAAATGTAGATGACTAACCTTGGTTGAAAAATACTGAAATAAAGAAGCAAAATGATAAGATGGCCATTATATACAGGATGATGACGAAAAACCACAAAGTAACTGAGCAAAACTGGATAATTCCCGGGTTGCTTAGTGGAATAAACAGAAAGAAGGTCATGAGGATCGCAGATATTCCCAAAATGGACAGACAATCCAGCATCCATCCCGTCCAGTGCATCCAGTTAGATAAACCCAGAATTTGCATCAACTCCTATTTATAAATCATACCGGTTTTTTAAAATCTTTACTAGAAAGTTATTATTATTACAGAAAAGGCGCTGAGAAAACATTTAAAGGAAACCATTACGCATTTACCTTGATACCAGATTGCTTTTCAGAGATTACTCCACGGATAATGTTTGGAACACATAAAAGGAAACCAACAATAATGCAGTGCTGCAGATAATAAACGTAGGATGGAACTGATGATTTTGATTTAGGGTGAAAATCTTCTCTCCTTGGCATTTTTTGAACTTTTCTTGGAAATTCTTGCAGTTCTAACTTTATCTATAAAATAAAAAAACTGTATTAGTTTTGGTTCAGGCGTTTATGTCTCTGAAGCATTAAATGCTAATTTTTTCATCAATTTTCAAAATATGACCCTTAATAGTTAGACCCTAAAATTCTTACATCGTTTATTAGTCCTCTAGTCATTTTTTCAATTAGAATTTTATCTGTCAAGACTTGCAACGCCGTAAATCCCCATTTTCTGTAGCTATCATCTGACCGATAACCGTCGACTCCTGAAAAAACATAATATATTCTGAAGGAGATTGATCCTCGTTAATATTTTCTTAACAACAGCTGTTCTCTGTAGCAATTTTGTCTTACGATGCAATACATCTGTGGAAAGGTCCTCGTCCACAAATCGTATTTTATATCGAACTGTCCTATCAGCTTTCTCGATCATTTCTAACTTATCTTGGAAATTTACCGCCACTCGGAAAGGTTTCCAATCCTTCGGCTTATCCTTCCAAGACTGCAAGTACTTTTCCAGTGTAGATTCGGAAGGAAAGCTTCTTAATTCTTTTGAATGTTTAAAAAGTGCAATTTAAGGTTTAAAAAATCTTACTGTCTGGATTTTTGCATAAAAACTGGAATAGAAATAAAAATTGATGATTATTTCTTGTACACTGACTTACCTGTTGATTTGCTGTTTCCTTTAGTATTATGTTTAATGAGATTTGTTGCGAGTTCATACATAACCAGAGAAGTTTTATCACTCCTGGGTGAGTATGCTATGTCCTTTGTAGTTGCTGACCTCTCACCAGTTAAGAATTCCACTAAATTAGGCTAAGAATTACAAAGTCCAAAAACCTCTGTCAAAAACATCCGTTCGTCTCTGCTTAAATTCAGTTCGAATAGATTAAAAATATAAACTTACAATCTTACTCGTACTTGTACCAATATTGATATCATAAGGGTCGGAAATTTCGAATCCATCTTCCAAGGCAGCACTATGCTCAGTTGATGAAGGAGATTGATGATCAACAGTGGACGAGGAAGGGAAGGCGTGATGAACAATGAATATATGAAAAACAATAAAATAAATTGGGAAACAAATCATCCCCAGTGTTTCCCAACAATGTTTTCTGCGGAGTAACAAGTTTTTCCACATCAGCAATCGTATCTTCCTTCCCAGGAAAACCATTTCCAGATTTGTAACAGTGAAACAAGAGGTTAACCTCTAAGATTGAGTTGTTTGGATTGGCTGGACGTCTGGAACAGCTGAGCTACCTGTTCTGTTTAAATAAATGAGTAGGTAATTGGTGTTCAATATTATATCAAAGAATAAAATATTTAATTTGACGACTGACTACTGAGAAAACAAGATTTTGGACACTTCGTCAATAATAATTAATACGATGAAGAATGAATACAATGCAGAAATCGGAAAAGCACAAAAGATATCAATAATATCAAAGAGTTAGGGATAATCAACCAACGCGCGGTTTCTTTGATACACTTTCCAATGGTTACCTACCAACTAAAGATATCCTTGCCTATTTGTACCAAATTCGTATTGGAAATTCTCCAGGGGCCCATGGGAATATTAATAAATGAATCTTAAACAAATGGTACTCAACTACTCAAGACTTCCACATTGTATTCATTTTTCATTTTCGATCGTGCTAATTGGTATTGACGAAGTGTCCAAGATCTTGTGCTCTCAATAGTCTTCAAATTAATATTTTTCTTTGATATATATAATACTGAACACTAATTACTCATTTATTGAAACAGTAAGAACAGGTAGCTCCAGCTGTTCCAAACGTCCAGCGAATGCCAGGAATTTAATCAAACGTTAATCTTTTGTTGCACTGTTACAAGTCTGAAAATGGTTTCGCTGGGAAGGAAGATACGATTGCTGATGTGGAAAAACTCGTTGCTCCACAGAAAACATTGTCGCGAAACAGCGGGCATGATTTTGCTTCCAATTTACTTTATTTTTTGTATATTCCTTGTTACTCTCCTATTCCCTTCCCGATCTTCCGAACCTAGTTTTGATCATAAGTCTCGTTCTCCAACTGAGCGTAGTGCTATTTTTGGCCGAACCTTACAAGATGGATTCGAAATTTCCGACCCTTATGATATCAATATTGGTACAAATACCAGTAGTGTTGTAAGTCTATATTTTTAATGCCATTCGAAAACTGATTTTAAGCAGAGACGAACGAAATGTTATTGACAGGTTATTTTACTGTGGAATTTTTAGCCCTTTTTAGTCACATTCTTAACTGGTGAGAGTTCAGCAACTTCAAGGGACATAGCATACTCACCCAGTAGTAATAAAACTTCTCTGGTTATGAAAGAGGTATTAAATCTCATTAAAGGGAATTCTAAAGGAAGCAGCAAATCAACAGGTAAGTCAATTTATATGAAATAATCATCAATTTTTATTGTTATTCAATATTTATGAAAAAATCCAGACAATAAAAAATTTAAGCCTTAAATTGTACATATTAAATGTTCCAAAGAATTGAGGAGCTTTTCTTCCGAATCTACACTTGAAAAGCACTTGCTGACGTGGCAGGATAAACCAAAGGATTGGAAACCTTTGAGAGCGGCGGTAAATTTCCAAGACAAATTAGAAAAGATTGAGAGAGCTGATAGAATAGTTGGATATAAAATACGATTTGTGAACAAGGACTTTTCAACAGACAAATTACAGCGTAAGAGAAAATTGTTAAATTTGAGAACAGCTGTTAAGAAAATATTAACAAGGATCAATCTCCATCAGAATAATATGTATTATGTTTTTCAGGAATCGAAGGTCATCGGTCAGGTGATTTCTACAAAAACTCGGGATTTACAGCGTTGCAAATCTTGACGGATAAAATTCTGATCGAAAAAATGACTGGAGGACTACAGAGCGATGTAAGAATTTTAGGGTCAAATTATTAAGGGTCATCTGTTCAAAATTGTTGAATAATATCAGAATTTAATATACTCCAGAGGTAATTGCACCTGAGCCAACGAAATTAATACACTTTTTTATTGTAAAGATAAAATTAGAACTGCAAGAGTTCCCAAGAAAGGTCCAAGAAAAGTCAAGGAAGGCGAAGGCTAGGAATGCTGAACCTGTATCAATATCAACACGTCCGTTCTACATATATTATCTGCAACACTGCATTATTCTAGGTTTCATTCTATATGTCCCAAACATTTTTCAAAGAGTAGTTTCTGAAAAGCAATCTGGCATCAAGGTAAATATACAGTGAAGGGCCCAACTCACGCACCATAGGGAAATGATATTACGTACGGTATTTGAAAATACCTCTCAAACAATTTGAGTGGCTTTTGAAAACATTACGTACATTTTCCTATGATGCGTGACTTATGCTCTTCACTGTACAACTTTCAGTTGTTTCCTTCTGTTTTATTCATACTACTGTGTTAAAAAAACAAATGACATATATTTTTATGGGAAATAGGAGTTGATGCAAATTATGGGTGTACCTAACTGGATGCACTGGACCGCATGGATGCTAGAATCCTTGTTCATCATGGGAATCTCCACGATCCTCATGGTTATCGTGTTGCTCCTTCTTCTTTTCTTCCTCGTCACTAACCTACTTTGGTCACTTATTTTGTGGTTTTTCGTCATGTTCCTTTATATAATGGCCATTACATCATTTTGCTTCTTTATCTCCACATTTTTCAGAGATGGTTAGTATACTACCAATTAATTGAGTAGTGCAACCCTTAATATCTGAGAGAGCAAGTTTTTTTGAACTAAAATAGTATACAGTAAGGTTCAGAAATCACGCAACATAGGCACAGGGTGCTAAAATTTCCGAGTTCTTTTAAACACTTGCAGTTTTTACTCGTACACATATGCATTAGAAACATGTCGCAAACTTTAACACCCCGTGCCTTTTAACCTATGTTGCGTGACTTTAGAACCTCGCTGTATTTTTTATTTGAATTGTATGACAATTGTATAATTTTTCGGTATTTTTTATTTTACTGCAGCATTCCTTGCCACATCGATAGGAACAAGTTTGTATTTGGTTAGTTACTACGGTTTTGTCTTCACAATGGATGGAGAAAAGTACTTTTCTACATTTGGAGAAAAAGTGGCTTCATCTCTGCTCCCAAATATGGCACTTCACTGGGCTTTAAAAATCATATTTCCTACCAAAGTTAAAGGTATCTCAGAAATATATTTGGGATAATATTCCACAATTCAAAAAAAAGTTGGATATTTTAAAAACTTTTGGGATTTTTTATAAATGCAGAGCAGGATTATGATCATATTTGGCGTAATGTAGCGGAACCAACTGATGAAATAAACCAATTAGGTTTGCTCCCTGTTTGCGCAATGCTTATTGTGGACATCGTACTTTACTTGACACTGGCCATGTATCTGGAGAAGGTTCTTCCATCAGAATTCGGTTTGCGAAAACCATGGTATTACATTTTTCAGGTAGGTTATTAGTGATTTTCCCTTTTTTGTATTATAGTAACCTTGTATGCATATTTTTGCTTTTCTGTGCGGTTTTCTATTTTCTGAACAAAAAGTTATTTCAGTAAAATTAATTATTACAGATTAAATTATGTTCCTAATAATAATAGTAATAATTAATTCTTTTAAGCGTTCAACTTGGACTACTGGCAAGACAAGAACGTTTGCAAAGATCAACAGATCAACTGCAGTGATGAATCCAGAGGGAGATGGAAAAGATTCTTCTGATCGTCGACCAGGATTCGAAGAGGAACCTTTGGATCGTGCAGTTGGAATAGAAATTTGTGACTTGACGAAAATTTTTGACAAGCACAAAAATGCGGTAGACGGGATTTCTGCTAAAATGTACGTTGGAGAAACTACTGTATTATTAGGTAAGATAAAGCAAAAATATTCTTAATGTATTGATAATAATATTTTTCATAATAATAAAATATAGCCCCGTAAAATTAAATACGTGTAAAATTTTTATTTATCTTTAGGTCCTAATGGAGCTGGAAAAACGACAACTTTGTTTATGCTAGCAGGTAATTGAATTATGAGACAGGAATTAAGAAATTGTCAAAAATTTGTTTATTATACTGAATGCATATTTAATATACCTACATTATTTCTTTATTTTTAAAGGACTTCTCCGCCCCACCAGTGGAACAGTCTTTATCAATGGTGACGAAATTACTACGAGTATGGAAAAAAATGGAAAAAATCTGGGAGTGTGCTTGAAGCATAATATACTTTTCGATGAACTCACTGTGGAAGAAAATCTGGAATTTTTTGGTGTGGTACGTAATAAATACTGGAGAAAAACTCCATCTATACCCCATATGGATATTTTTCTGCATACTGGGATTAAGGAATGATAAATTATAGTTTTAATTTTAATCCGTTAAATAGCTCAGAGGGTTAAGTACAGAGGAAGCGAAAAAGGAAGCCGAACAAATTATTCTGAGTCTGAAATTGGACCAAATAACTAAAGTTGTGTCCCAGAACTTATATGAAGGTCAGAAGAGAAGACTTTCCCTAGCAAATGCCGTTATAGGGAAACCATCTGTAAGAATTTTTTTTTAAATAGTCTAATCTGGGAAAAGGAAACTTAGGATACGGACATTTTTTGAAGCGAGTCATAAAAGTATTTGGATGCAAATTTCTTGAAATTTTGTTCTCTTTTTTGCAGGTTCTTCTTTTGGATGAGCCTACATTAGGGTCAGTGTTCAATAATTTATTATTTATTCATGCATTAATAACCAAAGAATTACAATTTATTGCAATTTATAGTTTGGATCCTGAAACCCGGAAAGAAGTATGGGATATGCTGTCGGTAAGTAATAATCTTAATAATGCAATATATACTGCATACTACACAATTGCAATTTATTAATTTTACAGTCAATTAATAATTTGAATGTTTTTGGATACGAATTAGGTTTTGCGCGAAGGAAGAACGATTGTTTTGGCTACACATCTTATGGAAGAAGGTAATGATACTTCTATGCCTATTTTAAATACTGTTAGTAAAAATCTAGTAAATATTTACATTTCACCATATTTTTATTAAAAGCGTTTAAAATTCTTGTTGTAATTAGCTGACGTTTTGGGGGATCGAATGGTGGTAATGGCCGAAGGAAAAATTCAATGTTCTGGAACTTCTCTTTTCTTAAAAAAATTGTATGGTACGAATATTTATGTAAATAGACCTTAAGGTGCCCCAATTGTATTTTGTAAGTTAGGATATTCCGTAGTATAAATACATTTGAATTTGAATAGGAAATGGCTATTCTATAATATTGACCACTAAGGAAGGGGCTGATGCACAGACGATTCTCTCTGTAGCACAGAAATATATCCCTCAAGCTTTTATTGATGTCAGCAGAGAGAAACCCGCAGAATCTGAATTTACTATCACCCTACCTGAAGAATTTTTAAGTACTTCAGTATTTCCAGACTTGTTCAAAGATTTAGCCCAGCAGCAAGAAGAACTTGGAAATTTGAAGATGGACTGCAAGATAGCGACAATGGACGATGTGTTTGTCAAGTAAGAGAAAAAATATGTTATTTTCGTTTCTTTTGGCTATAATCCATAAGAAAAATTCATTTTACCATAAATAAAACTCATTTGGTTCATAAATATACAAAAATGACAGTAATTTTCAAGAGCAAATTGATACATTTCTGTACTTTGCAGAGTTGGAGAAGGAAGTTCTTCAGCGGAGGCTCAGAACTTGGAGAAATATGGTAAACATTAAAATAAATATGTTTTACATTTTGAATTTGGCAATTTCTTATTGTCGTTGCAATATTCAGAGGATATTTCAAACCCTGGAGCTAATAATCGCAAGGGGTCTAATTTTTTCTCGGGACTGATGACAAAACTATCTTTACGAAGCATTCGGAATATAAAATTGACCCTCTTCCAGGTTTGTTTTATGCAATTAACTAAAACGTATCTGAAAAATGAAGAATGATACTTTAGCAATATAATAATAATTTAATTGCAATTGTAATTGTAATTTAATTGCAATTGTAATTACAATTGTAATTCGATTAAAATTTTTATTTCCTCAACAGCTTCTACCTCCAATAATTGCTGTCATCGTAGTTTGTTCAATAGCAAGTAGTATCTTACGGGAAGCTCCTATGCCTGGCTACACTTCACTAAAGATTTCGATGGGGTCGTATTCTGACTCAATAACGATTTGTAAACCTATGTCTAAAGTAAGCATAAAATTAAATGTTCATTTTTAATAATTATTTATGAATTAACAACATATATAAATTAACATATTTCAATATTTTACAGGAAGCAGAGAATATGTGCAACGCTTTTTCCTTGACTATTCTTAGAGTGCACGTTCTCCCTGCTGATAAAAAGTCTCTAATAGATTTCCTAAACGATGAATCGCGAACGAATTTTGAGAAATTAAGAACTCGGTACGTTATCGCTGCAGAGATGACAAGAATCGGACCTGAAATGATAATAAAAGTGATGCATTCTCCACATTTCTATCATTCAGAGCCGTTGGCAATTAATGCTATTTCGAATACCGTCTTAAAATTGCTAACCAACAATAGTGCGAAGAAAATTGAAGTTGCCAATCATCCATTAAAAAGTGTCACCGCCAGAGAAGTGTTTGACGCTGCTAAAAACCAATTTTCATTTTATCACTATAAATCAGTTTCTCTTATTGTGGGTATGTTTTGTCTTTTGATACCACTTGGATTAATATGCCTTGTAGCAAGTTTCGTCATTTTCCGACTCAAGAACGGTTATCTAATGTAAGTAACTACAGTAGTAATTTGTTTTAAGAATTATGGTTATTTTTTTCATTACGGACATTTTTTTCACCATCATAATCACAATTTTCTTAATTCCCATTTATTTAAATATCCCAGAAAACCTATATTTTGCTATTTATGAAATTTTGAAAAGTTTGAATGAAAAATATGCAATAATATTTCATTTCAGAGCAAGCTATTGCAAAGAATGACAGGAGTGAGTCCCTTTCTTTATTGGACCTCCACATTTCTATGGGATTTCATAATGATGATTTTGATGACCCTCATTATGCTGCTCTGTGTTTTCATTTTCCAACCCTACAAAATATTTACGGATGGCTACGCTGGTGGTAAATTATTTATTCCTAATTTAACTTGATTCCCGTAAAAATGGTATTATTTTGCATTTTTTTGTGCATATTACAGGTGTTTTGTTCCTGATACTCGCTGTCTATTATTTCTCTGTACTACCCCTGTCCTATCTTACGAGCATTCGCTGTTCCACTGAAACCCAGGGATTCACAAAACTTGTTAAATACCACGCTGTTCAAAGTATTTGAATGATTTAATTAGAAAATAAGTATTGTACAGGGTGTAGCATAATGGTTAAGCAATTTATAGATCATAGATTATAATATTATATAAAATTATTATATTACTATATATTATATTATTATATTATTATATTACAATGATAGATTAGCGACAAAATCGGTAATCTTTATGTTACACCCTGTATATTATGTGTAGACTTTGCAGTATTAATGATTTACTTCAATTTGTATTTGTTTTCATTTGTAGTTTTGGTTTGCGCTCCCACCGCGTGTATGTTGGAAATTGGTGGATTGTTCTTAAAGTCTATGGCAATTGCAGGATTGGTATTACGAATCGCTTTGAGCTTGAATCCTACTTTCGGCTTTGTACTAAGCCTTCTCAAGTTTTCAATTTTGGCACTAAAGAATAACAGATGCAATGTGCTTCCTGATAAAGAATCTTTCTGCAATAAACATCCGGAATTTTTTGAAATATCTTCGGTATTCTTAGGATGTTGCGAAAATGGTAATTATATATCAAATCTGTCCAAAATAAAAGTGCAACCTGAAGTTATTTTGTATTTTCTTTTACAGTTCCCTGCAACTGGCCAAAAGGCAATTATGACGATGATAATTGTGAATTTAAGAAGAATCAAAATTACTGTCACGTTAAGGAAACGTATTTAGGTTGGGAAT
Source organism: Yoshiicerus persimilis (assembly GCA_020352615.2). NCBI lineage: Eukaryota > Metazoa > Arthropoda > Collembola > Entomobryomorpha > Tomoceridae > Yoshiicerus > Yoshiicerus persimilis. The sequence continues at coordinate 5,165,954 of CM036943.2, forward strand.
TTACAGATTTAGGTTTTAGTGCTCAATGTGACCTGGGATAGTTACCGGGAATCGGACAAGAGTTGTTTGCAATGTTTATTGTGGGTGTCATTTACTACATTTTGCTACTTTTGGTCGAGTATGGGATTCTGAAGAAAATCAAGGGAGCTTGCAAATCTTCTACGTTGTTGTTATCCCTCGAAGCTAATGACCTTCTAGAAGAAGACGTTAAAATCGAAGCCGAAAGAGTTAATGCACAAGTTTCAAGTCACCAGGGTAAGTTGTTCTAATGGACCATAGTAATTAATTAGTCAGTCCATTAGAAAAAACTTGGGATTAAGATATTTTTATTGTAAAATCTTATGATTTCTTTGTTCTTGGAACTTCGTGATTATAGCCGAGATTTTTCTAGTGCAAAATTTGTGTAAAGAATCCCCGGATTATGTTGCGGTGTCAAATATTAGTTTTGGAGTCAAGCACGGAGAATGTTTTGGTCTGCTGGGAGGTAAATCTCTCAAAATTATTCTAAATCGTGTAAATTAGAAATAAAATTGTAATATTTTGTATTTAAATGTGATTTAGTCGACGGCGTTGGAAAAAGAGCGCTGTTTCGAATGTTAACTATAGAGGAAACTCCTTCTATGGGAAATGCAATTGCTGAAGGGTACACTCTTGGAAATAACAAATCGGATTTCCTGCGCCAGTTCGGGTATTGTCCTCAGTTTGATGCGATTCTTCCATTTATGACTGGAAAGGAGATGTTGATGTTCTACGGCAGACTTCGAGGAGTTCCTCCAGGCACCCTTGAAAGAGAAGTTGACATGTGGCTGGAAAAATTAAGTTCGACCAAGAAAAATATTCTTCAGTTTAAAATATTTGTGTGGGCGCTAATTTAAAATGTTTGAGATTTTGTGTAGGTTTGACAGAAAGCGCTAATGTGATTTCCAAGAAGTACAGTGGAGGGATGAAACGGAGATTGAGTGCAGGAATGGCCTTGTTGGGACACCCTCCCATAATTCTATTGGATGATCCTACATCAGGAGGTTAATTTTATTATTAGAATGAAAAAATTAAGAATTTTTCTTTCTAAAATTACTTTTCTTCAGCAAATTAAGCATATTTTGCGAACAAGTAGACTGTTCTTCAGTAAATTAGATTTTTTCTGCAATAAATTAGATTATTTCTGCAAAAAATTAGTTTTCTTCTTTAAAAACTTAATTTATTCTCCAAGAAATTAGGTTTCTTTTGGAAAAAATCGTTTTTTCTCTAAAAAGCAAAGGATACCATGAAATTCTAGATTTTGTTGTTTATTTTAGTTGATCCGATCAGTCGTCGGCAGTTTTGGAAAATTATTTCATCTGCAAAAGAAGCTGGACAGACAGTAATACTATCTTCACAAAGGTAAATACTTATTTGTTTCAAAATTCATTTATAAGAAATAATTACTACTTATTTTCATTTGTTTCTATTTAATTAGCATGGACGAGTGTGAAACCGTTTGTGATCGGTTGGGAATAATGGTGAACGGTCAATTCCAATGTTTTGGTGAAGTTCAACATTTGAAAAATAAATTCGGCCAAGGTCATTCTTTAACAATCAAGTTGAAAACGAATGGACCGCGAGAAAACGCTGAGGAAGTTGGAATAACCTTACAAAATCCGAAAGTTATTGTGACGAATTTGAAGAATGATTTGGTGTTCAAGTTTGTCAGTTATAACTGTCAAGTCTTTCTGAAACAATACGCTGTAATTATGATTACTAAATATACCGAGCATTTGCAAACACTTTTTCATTGGTTCAACATAATTTCAAATGCAGGATTTTTATTTTTCTAGAATGTGCTCCAATGTCAAATACTTGGCTCTCCGATTTCATTGGGTGAAATTTTCAAAGATATGGAGGAGTTGAAGGAAAAATTTACAATTATAGTGGAATATTCAGTTGGAGACACAACTCTGGAACAAGTATTCTTATCGTTTGTCGATAAACAGGAAGGGAGACGCAGATCTGCAGTCCCTCTTTCTGAAGTGATTAGGAATAGTTTGTGGGCCTTTATGTGTCCATTTGCATTTGCATTGTGTGGGAACAGGCACCATCAACGTAATTAAATCAATAATTAAGTAATCAAATTTTAAATTAACTGAAACTGAATGTTATGCATAGAAACTCCTTTAGTAACAGTTATCCGTGATCAATTTGAAAACACTTTGCCCTTATAATATTACCATATACATGTTTTTATATAAATAGAATGATTCCCATGGTTTATTTAAGTCCGTTGATAAAACTACTTATCCCATGAAAAAATTGTATCTCTGTATCTAAAATGAATTTTGGATTGTCGTATATTAAATATTTGTAAACGCCATATAAATTAAAATGTACATGTTAAACATTCAGAAGAATTGAGGAACTTTTCTTCCAAATCTACACTTAAAAATAATTCATGTCTTGTATGTATTTATGCTCTTATAATGGAATACAAAGAATTACTTTATTTTATAGTATATGCAAACTCAGCACTTCAAAAATAATCAGTTGCCCGCAAATGAAATTTTTCAACAACTATAAATAAACGAATTATTGTACCTTAGCAGTATAATATTTTTTAAAAGGCGTCACTCCTTACAAAACATTCATTTTTCCATTAATAATATTGTTTTTCCATATATTTCCAATACTTGTTACCTATTAGATTGTACGTTTTATCCCCGAATTTGTTATACAAATACAAAAGGCGTTATGCAATAGTATGTAAGGGGAAGACAGTTTGTGAACAGTACTTTTGTAAGACCTTTGTTGTGGCAAAAGAGTATGGCAAAATAAATAGTACATTTTAGCGCACAGCTTGACTGCATGAGTAACAGCTATGCATGAAATGTAAATTATGCATGTTGGTTAAAATGATTTTCATGCCCAATACATTGATCTTATTATGCAACATTTTTATTTTTATTTCTAGAATTCAGAAAATACATCTTTAACACGAATTTGTTGAAATTTTGTAAAGTCTTTAGGCAGAAAATCAAAAGATAATAAAATGAAACATTTGTCGCCAAAGGACTGACATAAATTTAAATAAATTATTCTTCAGCTTAACTTAGGTCTACCACGATTCTACGAATTTCTGAAATTGTTCGTATTCAATTGCCTTCCCCCTCCCTCCTTCAAATAAATAGTATCCTGATTCCCTGTCCACGAATTCGGCAAGAAGGGTAAAATTAACATTTTCCACATCAACTGCCCCGACTGCAATTGTTTCTATTGGTTTGTTTATCAACTGAACTATGTGTTTTGGTAGATATCCATGTTCATTATAAATGTAGAGTCGTTTGGGGTGCAGGACACTCAACACTTGCTCCACACGATAGAAAGGGTAGTTCCACATGATGAGTTCGTCCAATTCCCTCACGGCACCAATTACTGTTAGTTTACGTAAGAAATAATTAGTTAGTTTAATGTTTCTTACACTTTTCGGGAGGATGTCTAAATTCAGTATTTCGCTCGACACGAAGAATTTAATATGAGTCAATTTCGGTGACTGGATTTGAGAAAACCAAGACGGATCCATGTCCATCCATCCTAGTTCCAAATATTTCAATTCTAGTAAAAGAATTTCTCCACTCACAAATACTTCAGTTCCCACTATTCTGAGTTTTTTTATTGTTGCTGGCAAAAGAGAAAGATCCAAAGAAGTAGAATATTTAACTTCTATTTCATTCAACTGCAATTGAATTCCCTGGAAGTGGGAAAGACAAGAAGAATTCATCGAGGATAATTCCAAGTGTTTCAAATGGGGTAAGTCAATTTCCCCACTCACAAATACTCGTGTATTACTCAATTCAAGTTTTTCAATTGTTCGTGGCACAGTGGAAATGTCAATGGAAATGTCAGATATGCTTAATTCATTTAACGGTGCTGACTGGAAGTAGGACAAGTATGAAGAAGACGTTCTATATAATTCCAAACGTTTCAAGTTAGGCAAATCAATTTCTCCACTGGCAAATACTTCCAAATCCCTTAAATTGCGATTTTTTTCTATATCCCAATAGTATTCAAAATCAAGAAACCAATGTAAGTATAATGAATTATATAAATTCAATGTTCTGAGTGATGATGGCAGAAGAGAAAGATCCAAGGAGGAATTTCCTATTGATATTTGTTCCAATTGGAGTGAATGGAGGAAAGACAAAGAATCAGTGGACATATATGCTAAATTCAAATATTTCAAGTTGGGTAAGTCGATTCCTCCACTGACAACAACTGTTGTTGAGCATAAACTTAATGTTCTCAAAGATTGAGGGAGGAGTGAAATATCCAAGAGAGAATTAGATATTTCTATTTTCTTTGTTATGTTCATGTCTTCTGAAAGAGTGAAACTTATTTTAATATTTTTGTTCACACTGAGAACATAAAATAGAGGGTCAGTTACGGATATAATTTCCAAGATTTGGTTGTAACCCGCAGTTTGTTCGAGAAGCGATACAATATTTTCCCTCTTTCTCAACCGGGAATACAACTTCAATAAAAATCTCTTAATTCCTTTCTCTGTTGGACTCTTTTGCAACAATTGCGGACCTTCTGCATACTTTGAGTTGAATATCATCTCGAGTATTGGCAGTGCATTTTCTGCAGATTTCTGAATTTCATCTTGAGTCATGTTCCTTTCATTTCCTATATTTTTTTTAGAATTCAGTTTTGTCAACAATTTTTCAAGGATTCCTGCTCCTTCGTTGAATTCTCTACTCCTTTCTAAAGCAATGGTCAAGTTGTACGAAGAGATATCCGTATTTGTCTTATTGTCAATCACTCTGGCCCATTGGACAGCTTCGTCACTTTTTCCTTCTTCAAGTAATCTCTCCAGTTTCTTGAAATCCAATAGATCCTTATTTTCAGTTGCATCATTTTCGGTTGCATAATTTTCAATTGTGTCATTTTGATCCAAGGCTCCTTTTTTTGGAAAAGGAGAAGAATTGCTTTTCGTTGCCAATATTACTGTTATTACTACTAATGCAACCACTATTATTGATACTACTGCAACAATTATGTATTTTTTGCTACCACATTCCTTCAGGGAAGTCCTTTTATCGAAATCCTGTTTTGAATCCTGATTTTTCTTATTCAACGGCTCTGTGACTTCATCTAGTTCCATTTCATTTCCCTTGTCCTTCTTTGCAAGTTCGAGAGTTTCCATTGCAATCACTTTATTTTTCGTTCTTGACAATAATCAGATGTGTTTGCTGTTTTGATGTACTATCATGTATACCCATCAATTTGAATGTTCCAGAGTTGTTCAGTTCTTACATATACTGCATGGCTTTCGTCTTCAGAATAATCTCCGTTTGTTTAAATATACTACTCAAATATTTCAGCTAGAAATAGTACAAAAAATTATTTTTAATTTCTTTTAATGCAGAATTCTAAATTACCTAAATTGATGTATGTTTTAAATGCGTACTACCTGTCTTTGGATGTTTAGCGAAAGCCTTTGGGATTTATTGCTTGCAGTGCTGTTCAGTGATTGCATAGGGACAATTGCACTGTAATTTTAATCTATGAAGTTCAATTTTCCGTGGTTTCTCTTATCATTCTTATCATAATTAATAAATGACGATAGTCGCGTGCCATCGTAATATCATTTAATTTCAACTTTTTAACTAGCTGACGGAGAGTACCACCAAAGCAAACCCGGAATTTTTATAAAACAAAGCCTGTTTTAATCTTCATTTGATTACAAAATATATCGGCTGTGCATTCGTAAAATGTTTCAGATTACTGTAATACAAAATGTGATGTATTTTCGAAAGGCAAGCGATAACACTAAGCTTTAAAATCTCCCAAATAAATACGATGAACAAATTATACTTGTAATGTAAATTTAATTCTAATCTATGAAGTTCAGTAGTCCGAAGGTTTATCTCATCAATCTTGTCAGGATTCGTTTATGACGATAGTCGCTATCGGGATTCTCTATATTCTAAGCGTAAAGCATGTAAATGTAAAACACGAAAAAGGTATTAATTACATTTGGAATGTAATTGGAAAACTATTCAGGTTACTTGCTTTTGTTTAAATTGTCCGCATTATAATTTCATTGGTCAAGAAAAATAGTTAAGGTTTAAGGTTACAGTTTCTAATCTGAAAAACATCTTAAGAGTGATCATTTAAGTGTCAATCGTGATTTAATTTTTTGGTATCAACGTCCAAAATATTTACTCGATTGAAATTGTGATTATATATTTTGAATTCTTAAATGTAAATCTTCGAATCGTATTTTTAAAATCAATGGTATATAACATCTACTGTTTTTTAAATTAGGACAAAAATTGAAGGATATTTCACATATCATAAGAATAAATTGGTGTAGACAATTTATTTCTAGACGTCTAGATGATAAAGTGAAAATCCTAAACGTTCAAAACAAATACAACACTTATTCAGTAGCGGAAAGCTACTGTAGGTTTTCGGGATATCTGTCTGTCAGGGTGTTAGTGAATATTCTAACATCTCAGGAACGCATTGACATATTTTGATGAAACTTTTAGTGGGTCTTCTAGGGAGTAAGGGGAGCATCTCTTTCAAAAATGGGGTTCATCGGGTACATCATTGGGACTTTTTATCTCGTTTTAGTCCAAACTTCTGTTCTGTTAGTGTTGTGTGTATGTCGCGGTATGTGTCATAGTCTGCAATGGTGGCGAGTACATGTCGTTCCTTGAATACATTCAAATGAATTCAAGCAATTTTTAATAAATTCAATTAAATGAAATGTACAGGAATTACTTCAGTTGATCCGATCTGTCTTCGACAGTGTTGAAACATTATTTCATTTGCGAAATAAGCAGGAAAGACAGTAATACTATCTTCACAAAGGTAAATACTTATTTGTTCCAAAATTCATTGATCAGAAATAATTATTACTATATACTTTGTTTACCTGTTCAGTTCACTTACATTTGTTTCTATATAATTAGCATAAATAGCATAGCACAAAGGTGTGAAACCCTTTGTGATCGGTTGGGAACAATGGTGAACGGTCAATTCCAATGTTTTGGTGAAGTTTGGCAAGATCACTCTTTAACAATCAGGTTGAAAACGAATGCACTGCTAGAAAACGCCGAGGAAGTGGGAACAATCTTACAAAATACAAAAGTTATTGCGACGAATTTGAAGAATGATTTGGTGTTCAAGTTTGTCAGTTGTCACTGTCAAGTCACTTTGAAACAATACGCTGTAATTATGATTAGTAAATATAGCGAATATTTACAAACACTTTTTCATTGGCGCAACGTGATTTCAAATGCAGGAACTTTTATTTTCCTAGAATGTGCTCCGATTCCAAATACTTGGCTCTCCGATTTCATTGGGTGAGATTTCAAAGTCATGGAGGAGTTTAAGGAAAATTTACAATTATAGAGGAATATTCTGTTGGAAACACAACTCTGGAACAAGTATTCTTATCGCTTGTCCATAAACAGGGAGGGGGACGCAGATCTGCAGTGCCTCTTTCTGAAGTGATTAGGGATAGTTTGTGGGCCTGTATGTGTCCATTTGCATTTGCATTGTCTGAGAACAGAAAGCGTAATCAGATCAATAATTAAGTAATCAAATTTTAAATTGTAATCTGAAACTAAATGCTATGCATAAAAACTCCTTTAGTGATGAATGTGGAAATGCCTTGCCCTTATAATACTATCAAGTACAAGTTTTGTAAATTAATAGAGTGATTCCCATTTTATATAATTTTATATAATAGAGGATTTTAATTACGGAAGACTGATTATTTGTATGGGTTGTTAAATTCATGTCATTAATAAATAAATTTTTGAAAGGGAACGTAGACTATTTACGAAATCACCTTTTTGCCGATTTTTGACCCCATCCCCATTTGAGGACATTAAAGGCAATTGCAGTACACCCCCTACCCTGTCTTCGAAGACCTATAGCCTTTTTTAACCTGTAATAAAATTTTGCTTTAAAATCATCCATGATCATTATTGAATTTATTATCCCACGAAAGCAAGTATATGGAATTTGAGCGGTACTGGGTGTAAATGGGTGTACTGTACTGTGTGTAAATAAACTAAGGTGGCCCCTTGTACCGGGAGAACCGGAGATAGTACAGCAAGACAGTTTACACCATTCGAAAACCAGTACAAAGCTACTGTGAAATCCGTAGTTTGGTTAAAATCGGTTGAAGTTAAGTTGGCCAAATAATTCGGCAAAAAGTAAGAGTACAAAAATGTGCCCGGTCAGTGATTCGGATTTTTCCCGGCCGAAAAAAATTCTTTTTTGAAATAATATTTTTACAGCTGCAATTTCTGTAATATCAATGATTTTTCCTGAATTTTTCATAATAATTGAACATTGTTGAATTTTTAACTTTTCTAGAATTTTCTTTCAAAATCCAGGAAATTCCGGAAAAGTTGAAAATTCAACCTTGTTCGATTATTATGAAAAATGCAGGAAAAATCGCTCACATAACATGGATTACAGTTGTAAAAGTATTAGTTCAAAATTTTTGTAAAAATCTGAATCATCGAAAACAGGGTATATTTCTATACTTTTACTTTTCACCGAATTATTTGATCCACTTGCCTTCAACCAATTTTGACAAAACTAGAGATTTTACTGTAACTTTGCAATGGCTTTCAAATGGTGTAAACAGTTTTCATTGCTGTACAATCTCCGGTTCTCCCGGTACAGGGGACTACCTTAGTTTATTTACAAAAGGTAAATAATAAACACAGTCGTCAGGAAATACGTTTGCCAAATTCTATTAGAGCTATAATTATGTGAGCATTTTTTTAAATTGCATATTTTAAATGTAATTTTAATGGATAGCTTGACTGAATGCGTAAAAGTTATGTATGAAAAGTAAATTCTGCATGTTGGTTAAAATGATCGAATGGGCAGTACTATTGATCTTATTACGCAATATTTTTATTTATAATTTCTAGAATTCGTGCTTACACTTACGTAAACTTACTTACATTTCTAAAATACACCCTTAACACGGAATATAGAATAGTTGGAATTTTGCAGTTTTTAAGCAGAAAACCAGAAGACAATAAAATTAACATTTGTTGCCAAAGGATTGACAAAAATGTTAGTAAAATTAGTACCACAATTCCAAGAATTCGTGAAATTGATCGTCTTCAATGGCCTTCCCCCTCCCTCCTTGGAATAAATAGTATTCTGATTCCCTGTCCACGAATTCGGCAAGAGTGGTAAAATTAAAATTTCGCAAATCAAATTTCCCGACTGCAATTATTTCTATTGGTTTGTTTATCAACTGAATTAGTTGTTTTGGTAGATATCCATCATCATTATAAATGTAGAGTCGTTTGGGGCTAAAGACAGTCAGCACTTGCTCCACATTATCGAAAGGATAATTATACATACAGAGTTCGTCCAATTGCTTCAGTCCACCAAACACTGTTGGTCTAGGTAATATATAACTTAAGTATATGTTTCTTACACTTTTCGGGAGCATGTCCGTATTCAGGGCTCCGCCGATCCAGAATTTAATATGAGTCAATTTCGGTGACTGGAATTGAGAAAACCAAGAGAGATCCATGTCCATCAAATCTAGTTGCAAATATTTTAATTCTGGTAGCAAAAGTCCTCCTCTCACAAATACATCAGTTCCCACTATTCTGAGTTTGTTTATTGTTGCTGGCAAAAGGGAGAGATCGAAAGAAGTAGAATATTTAATTTGTATTTCATTCAACTGCAATTGAACACCCTGGAAGTGGGAAAGACAAGAGGAATTCATCGCACTTAATTTCAAGTGTTTCAAACGAGGTAAGTCAATTTCCCCACTGAAAAGTACTTGTATGTCTATTAATTCAAGTTTTTCAATTGTGCGTGGCACGGTGGAAATGTCAATGGAAAGATGATGTACCCATAATTCATTTAATGGTGCTGACTGGATGTAGGACAAGAATGACGAAGGCGCTCTATATAATTTCAAGCTCTTCAAGTTGGGTAAATCAATTTCTCCACTCGCAAATACTTCCGAATCCCTAAAATTGAAATTTTTTTTCCCATCCCAATAATATATTTCAAATCTTTCAAGAGTATAAAAATCCAGTGTTTGGAGTGCTGATGGCAGAAGAGAAAGATCGAAGTGAGAGTTTGTAATCCGTATTTGTTCCAATTGGAGTGAATGGATAAAAGTCAATGAATCAATGGACATATATGCTAAATCCAAGTATTTCAAGTAGGGTAAGTCGATTCCTCCACTGACAACAACTGCTGTTGAGTACAAAATTAATGTTTCCAAAGATTGGGGGAGCAGTGAAATGTCCAAGAGAGAATTATATATATTTATTTCCTTTGTTATGTTCCTGCTTTCTGAAAGACCGAAACTTACTTTAATGTTTCTATTCACACTGAGTACATAAAATAGAGGATCAGTTACGGATATAATTTCCAAGATTTGGTTGTAGCCATCGGTTTGTTCGAGAAGCGATACAATATTTTCAATCTTTCTCAACCGGGAATACAACTTCAATAAAAATCTTCTAATTCCTTTTTCTGTTGGACTCTTTTGCAACAATTGCGGACGTTCTGCATACCTCGAGTTGAATATCATCTCCAGGATCGGCATTGCATTTTCTGCAGATTTCTTGATTTCATCTTGAGTCATGTTTCTTTGATTTCCATTATTTTCTTTAGATCTCAGTTTTGTGAACAATTGTTCAAGGATTCCTGCTGCTTCGGTCAATTTTCCATGTTTTTCCAAAGAAACGGCCAAGTTGTACGACGAGGTGTCCTTATTTGTCTTTTTGTCAACCTCGCTGGCCCATTCGACAGCTTCGTCACTTTTTCCTTCTTTCAGTAAACTCTCCAGTTTCTTAAAATCCAATAGATCCTCATTTTCAGTTGCATCATTTTCGTTTGCATCATTTTCGGTTGCATCATTTTCATTTGGATCATTTTTAGTTGCATCATTTCCGGTTGCATCGTTTTCAGTTACATCATTTTCTGTTGTGTCATTTTGATCCAAGTCTCCTTTCTTGGTAAAAGTCGAAGTATTCCTTTTCGTTGCCATTATTACTGTTGTTGCTATTAATGCAACCGCTATTATTGATACTACAGCAGCTATTATGTATTTTTTGCTATTACATTTCTTCGGGGAAGTCCGTTTATCAAAATCCTGTTTTGAATCGTGATTTTTCTTATTCAACGGCTTTGTAACTTCATCAAGTTCCATTTCACTTGCCTTGTTCTTCATTGCAATCACTAGGTTTTTCTTTCGCTACAACAACAATCCGATTTGTTTGCAGTTTTGATACACTATCAGTGTATATCGTTCAATATAAATGTTCCAATTTGTTGATCAGATATTTTCTTACATGTACTGACCTTCGTTTTCTGAAAGAAATCAGTTTGTTTAAATATACTACACAAATGTTTCAACTAGAAATAGTACACAAAACTGTTTTTAACTTGTTTTAATGCAGAATTTTAAATTGCCTAAATTAATGTATGTTTTAAATGCGTAGTACCTATCTTTGGTTGTTTTACGAAAGACTTTGGTTATGAATGCTCGCAGTGCTGTGGACTGTGGACTGCGGAGTGATTGCATTGGGGCAAATTAATTTTAATCATTTAATCTATGAAGTTCTGTAATCCTTGACTTTTCTTATCAGTCTTATCATAATTCCTTTTTAATGGTAGTCTCCATCGTGCTTCTCCAATTTCGAAGCGTAAAGCATGTAAGCAAAACACAAATATAATATAAGGGTAGTGATAATTACATTAGGAATCGCACTTCTTTCGTGAATTAGCTACGCCGATTACATTTGGTGAAAACATTATATAAACATTGATTTTAATAAGGCACCTTGAAACCATGGTTACCGGGAGTTATATACCAGGTATGGAGGTAGTTATTGCAAAATTCACTCAGAACCGCTTGTGAGGTTTATAACATTATAGTAAACAATTGAGTCTCTTTACTTGTTTGTATTTCAAACTCTATGGCATTGGAGACATCATGTTATAATCCGCATAAGTGTTTCTGTGTGCATTTTATAAAAAGCTATCTACATACCTTGTATAATTCCTGGTAGCCATGGTTTCAAGTTAGGTACCTTGATTGGTTTCTTAGGGAGCGTTCATATATGACGTCTGCATTTTGGGTGTTTTTGGCTTCTACCCTCCCCTCTGTCTGCTAGCGTCTGTTTTCTGGTACTTCCTCAATCCCAAATTTTCCAATGTAATGACTAATTTAAATTATTTTTGCCGAGTTTGAGAAATTGGACGAACTTTTAAAATAATGTCGTAACTTAACAATGCAATAATACCCCTTTATGAAGCACTCGAAATTTTTTCAATGGAAAATAAATATGACAAGTTATTTTTTTCTTTATTGACAATTTTAATGCTCATTTTTAATAATACGTATATTTTTAATAATAATTTGCGCAAAATTGGATATGAAATTGTATTAAATTATATCCCGACTAATGCCAAGATACTGAGTTTTCCAAAAACGTACCTTATAGAAGTCCAAAATCCCGCAGGTGGATCTACTCGATACTCCTGATCATAGGCAAGAGGAAACCAGGGCAACAGTTGAATCTTCATGACAAACATAAATCTACATTACTAAGTAGCGGAAGCTACTTTATAAGAATGTCCGGAACAATCTGTCTGTCTTTCCGTCAGTCTCTCTAGTGTTGGTGTTAACTTGCATAGGGGATATTATTTTGCATGGGTGGTATTATTTTGCATGGGTTTTATTATTTTGCATAGGTGGTATTATTTTATATGGGTGGTATTATTTTATATGGGTGGTATTATTTTGCGTGGCGGTATTATTTTGCATGAGTGGTATTTTTTTGCATGGCGGTATTATTTTGCATGGGTGGTATTATTTTGCATGAGTGGTATTGTTTTGCATGGCGGTATTATTTTGCATGGGGGTATTATTTTGCATGGCGATATTATTCTATATCGGCGTATAATTTTAAATGGGGGTATTATTTTGCATGGGGGTATTATAATTTTAAATCACCTCTAGCAAACCTCCCATTTTCGGCATAAACTCCCCAATGAGGGTATCAGTTATTTTGATCGGGGGTATTAATTCGATTTTTACCACTTGTCTTGTATTTTATAGTAGGCAATGCAATGTACTTTGGATAGTAAGCCAACTTCTGCATTACATTACATTGTAGTGATAACAATACCCTTGAAAACTGATGACCCGTGCAATTTTACTGACGCCAATAATGTACTCTGCGTAGTCATTTATTGCATATCAGATATGAAAGAGATACCTTGACTTATGGGGACAACTACCTAATTTTGAATTTTTTGTGTTCATTACTGTACTCATCTCCTGCTAAATTGATATTTGTACTGAAAGTAGCGATAAACAAAAAGACGACAATTATATATATTTAAAGCTATTCTCCACTGCATGTCCTAATCTTAAAAATGTTAATAAACACGGTAAACTTTTGTCCCACGTATCCAAGTAGAGTGTCGCAGGAGTGGAAATATTGGTATAGTCTATTTTAATCGCATACATATGTATATTCCTTTTTTTCAAAACAGGTTACCTAATTTATGTGTAGATCTTAAGGTTCCCATCATTATATTTGCCATATTAACCATCTCCTCCAAGTCTAGACATCTGGACTTGCATTGCAATGGAACTTGATATTCTCTTTCCACATTGCTTATGTATACACATTTTTAAAGTGCATTTATACAGTTTGTACTATTTATATGTTCCACTATCTAAAGCTGCAATAAAGTCGTATTTAATGGATTAGTGTGCCAAATATTGCCTAATAAATTATGATTATAAATGTAGCCTACATCAGTAAAGCTTTAGTAGATCCTCTTGGTCGCCATCGCTTCCTTTTCTGTCCTAACGGAGCATTTATCACCGCTGCGCTGCTGGAATTTTTTTTATCCATTGAAATTGTTATTACGTACATATTATGAATTGTTTGTGGTATATTGGACATGTGCACATAGAAGAAAGCCAGGATATTACAAAGTGAACGTAATTTTGTAAGAACTTTGTTGTTGCAAATAATATCAGTATGGCAAAATGAGGATTTTAATTACGGAAGACTGATTATTTGTATGGGTAGTTACATTTATGTCCTTAATAAATAAATTTTCGTTATCTACTTAGTCAGCTCCCCCACAGCCGGGAATCGGCAATCGAATGAATGAAGCAAACAAAGAAACCAATGGAAAGTATCCATTTGTTTTATTGCTGAGAATTAGTGTTGGTTACGTAATTGTTATTGCACGCTCATTAAATTTACATGCCCCGTTAACCAGAAGTCTAATAAATTTAATTTACCACTACAAAGCAATATTCTTCGAATAATTCTCTATTATCTATGTATGCATAGAGAATGGCATAACATTTCCTTGCTCGGAAATTTCGAAAGATTTTCTTGTTATTTTGCCTAGCATTTTATGATAATTTCACATTTTAATGGAAATCTTGGCTGCGCGCGTAAAAATTATGCAAGAAAAGTAAATTTTGTATGTTGGTTAAAATGAACGAATGGACAGTACATGGATCTTATTACCCAGACCCCCGATATGTATGTATTAACATATTCACAGTGGTTGCTCTTAGCCCGCAGAGACTTCGTATCTATACTTTTGGGTATCAGAAGACTTCATACTAAAAAAAATTGCTAAATATAAAAAAAATATCTAAAATAAATAAATATCCTAGGTATTTTTATGCACCATTTTTATTTATGACTTCTAGAATTCGGAAAATACATCCTTAACACGGAATATAGATTATGGAATATAGATTACAGAAATATTATAGAATACAGAGTAAGTTCTTAAGCAGAAACCCAGAAGACAATAAAATGAAACATTTGTCGCGAAAGGATTGACAATTTTTTACATTAATTCCACGAATATCTGAAATTGTTGGTATTCAATGGCCTTTCCCCTCCCTCCTTCAAATAAATAGTAGTATGATTCCCTGTCCACGAATTTGGCAAGAGTGTTAAAGCTAAAATTTTTCAAATCAAGTTTCCCTACTGCAATTATTTCAATTGGTTTGCTTATCAACTGAACTATCTGTTTTGGTAGATATCCATAATGGTCATTATAAATGTAGAGTCGTTTGGGGTGCAAGGTACTCAATACTTGCTCCACATTATCGAAAGGGTAGTTCCACATTGTGAGTTCGTCCAATTCCCTCACGGCACCAAATACTCTTACAGGGGAGAATAAATTATCATTTAGGTTAATGGTCTTTACACTTGCCGGGAGTTTGTCCGTATTTAGTGTTTCGTTTCCCCAGAATTTAATACGAGTCAATTGCGGTGACTGGAAATGAGAAAACCAAAAGGAATCCATGTCCATAGATTCCAGTTCCAAATATTTCAATTCTGGCAACAGAATTCCTCCACTCGCAAATACTTTAGTTTTCACTATGCTGAGTTTTGTAATTTTTGGTGGCAAAAGGGAAAGATCCAAAAAAGTAGAATATCTAATATCTATTTCATTCAACTGCAATTGAACTGTCTTGAAGTGGGAAAGACAAGAAGAATTCATCGAAATTAGTTTCAAGTGTTTCAAATGGGGTAAGTCAATTTCCCCACTCACAAACACTAGTGTGTCTATTAATTCAAGTTTCTCAATTGTTCGTGGCACAATGGAAATGTCAATGGAAAGATAAGATATTCTTAATTCAGTTAATTGTACTGACTGAAAGTAGGACAAGTATGAAGAAGACGTTGTATGTAATGTCAAGCGTTTCATGTTGGGCAAGTCAATTTCTCCACTCGCAAATACTTCCATATTCGGATTGTAATTTATATTCCAATAACGAGGAGTTGTAGTATAAATGCTCAGTGTTTGGAGTGATGATGGCAAAAGAGAAAGATCCAAGGAAGTGTTAGTTATTGATATTTCTTCCAATTGGAGTGAATGGAAGAAAGGCAAAGCATCAGTGGACATATATGCTAAATCCAAGCATTTCAAGTTGGGTAAGTCAATTTCTCCACTGACAACAACTACTGTTGAGCCGCCCAAACTTAATGTATCCAAAGATTGAGGGAGGAGTGAAATATCCAAGAGAGAATTCTTTATTCCTATTTCCTTTGTTATGTTCTTTTTCGTAATCCTTCTTCCAGTAAGCGTGAAACTTTCTGTAATGTTTTTATTCACACTGAGTACATAAATTAGTGGGTCAGTTATGGATATAATTTCCAAGATTTGGTTGTAACCCCCAGGTTCTTTGAGAAGGGAAGCAACTTGTTCACTCATTCTCAACCGGAAATACAATTTCAAGAGAAATGTCCTAATTCCTTTCTCTGTTGGACTCTTTTGCAACAATTGCGTCTCTTCGGCATACTTCGAGTTGAATATCATTTCGAGGATTGCCGTTGCATTTTCTGCAGATTTCTTGATTTCATCTTGAGTCATGTACCTTTCATTTCCATTATTTTCATTAAAATTCAGTTTTGTCAACAATTGTTCAAGGATTCCTGCTGCTTCGGTCAATTTTCCATGTTTTTCCAAAGAGACGGCCAAGTTGTACGAAGAGGTGTCCGTATTTGTCTTTTTGTTAATCACTCTGGCACATTCGACTGCTTCGTCACTTTTTCCCTTTTTCAATAATCTCTCCAGTTTCTCGAAATCCAATGAATTCTCATTTTCAGTTGCATCATTTTCAGTTGCATAATTTTTAGTTGCATCATTTTCAGTTGCATCATTTTTAGTTGCATCATTTTCAGTTGCATCATTTTCGGTTGCATCATTTTTAGTTGCATCATTTTCAGTTGCATCCTTTTGATCCATGTCTCCTTTTTTTGTAAAAGTCGAAATATTACTTTTCGTTGCCAATATTACTGTTATTGCTATTAATGCAACCACTATTATTGATACTACTGCAGCAATTATGCATTTCTTGTTACCACATTTCTTCGGCGAAGTCCGTTTATAAAAATCCTGTTTTGAATACTGATTTGAATGATTTTTGTTATTCAACGGCTCTGTGGTTTCATCAAGTTCCATTTCCCTTGCCTTGTCCTTCATTGCAATCGTTTTGTTTTTCTTTCGTTACAACAATCAGATTTGTTTGCAGTTTTGATATACTATCAGTGTATATCGTTGAATCTAAATGCTCCAATTTGTTGATGAGAAATTTTCTTTCGATTTCGATTTCCCAATGCTCTCAGTTTGTTCTAATCTACTACACAAATTTTTCAGCTAGAAATAGTACACAACATTATTTTTAATTTATTTTAATGCAGAATTTTAAATTATGTAAATGAATGTATGTTTTAAATGTTTAGTACCTACCTTTGGTTGTTCTACATAAGCCTTTGGGAAGGATTGCTTGATGTGGATTGGAGTGATGTGTAGTGATTGCATTTAGGATTAGGACAATGCCAATTTAATTTTAATCTATGAAATTCAGTTATCCCAGACTTTTCTTATCATAATTCATTTATGACGGTAGTCGTCATCGTGCTTCACGGTATTCTAAAGCGTATAACATGTATGCAAAACAAATTATATTAGGGTGTTAATTACATTAGGAATCGCACTTCTTTCGTGCAGCTGCTTTGCGGATTAAATTTGGTGGAAATTGATTATATTAATATAGATTTCTTTTAGGCAGTGTCCACATACTATGACGTCTGCTATTTTTGGGCGTAAAATTATTTTTTCCGAGTTTGAAAAATATGACAAGCCTCTAAAATAATGCGGTAACTTAATATTCTTTGATACTATTCTCAAAACATAAGGCTCATTCATGCAATAGTACCCCTTTAGTGAAGCATTCAGAATTTTTTTCGATGGAAAATAAATATCAGAATTTATTTAAATTTCTCTATAGAGATTTTTAATCGAGGGCAAGATAAAAATAGGCAAAATAGGAAATGAAGTTGTATTAAATTGCATCTCGGCTAATGCCAAAGTACAGTTCTCACAAGCATTGTATGTGTTACCGGCATTATGTCAAAACCGGAATTTTGTAAAATGCAGGCAGGAATTTTACAAAATGTCTGTCCTAGGATCGGATATTTGTAGTTATCCTAGATATTTTACATATGGCCTAGGAATTTTGTATCAGGATACGTCATATGTATGTATGGACGTATGTATGGACGTATGTTAATTTGTTTTGCATACATCTGTAAGACTATATGGTGTCATGCTCAGTGCGACAAGCGCTGTGTGCAAGGCGGAGACTCAACTGGAGTTGCAAGTTGAGTTCGACGTGGCAAAGAAGAACCTTGCCGACCTCCGAAGAAGAAGCAGATCTTAATTTCGCTCTCTTACCTTTCCTTTTGTATTAAATCTCTTATGTTTCATTTTTGTATTTAAAATCTTTCTTTTATTTGAGCATTATTGTGTAACTTCATTGGTACTCTTAATTGGTGAGATCGTTCCTTTGTATACATCAATAATTTAATTGGTTTATTTTGGTTATGTAATATTGTGAAATTGATTTCTTTATTTTTGTGTATATTAGAGTAATTAATAAATACTATATTTCATTCTTGTAGCTACCTCTGGTCTGCCACATTATATTTTTCATAGTATTACAATCAGATAAGCAGAAAATTCATTAAAAAGAGGACAATATCGAACCTCAATCAGGAGTAGGAGTTAGGGTGTGAAATAAAACCCTGACTAAGACTGAAAAGCCATACTTAAGGCCTTACGTTTACTCCTCACACATCTTAGGAAGTATGCAGAATGTATAGAAATCGGTTTGTAGACACTTTGGAAGACCGGTGGGAAAAAATTGCACTTTGCCTGGCAGATGGTGTCATGGAAGCGGCAGGTGAGTGGTCAAAAATTATCTAAATATTGGCGATTTGATTGATCGACTTTTTTTTCGAAATAATTTGTTTTCGACAGGGGTGTATTTTATATTTCCACACTGTTAGCGTCTACTCATTATCATGGAACGCCATATGTATGCAAAATGTATACTAAATTTGCGCTCCAAAGGGAGAAAATCATGAGATAATACATATTGTGAAATGGATTCAAGAATTAAATATTTTATTCCTCTGTAAGCCATTAACAAACAAGTGTGTAGTTAAATTCACCTCAACATATAACAAAAGTGAAGGAATAAATGTAAACCGAGCAAACTAAACTTGGCAGACTGATCTAATATAACACACTTATCCATATTTACAAGCCAAATTAGTGATAATGACGAGACTTTACAGTAACGGATTATCTTACTAGGATGATAAACAAGTAATTAGTAAATAGGGAAAACCTTTGCCTAAACAATTCTCCATTAAATATTAAATATCAGATAGCCTACTAGACATTAGCAATTACTTAAATTCATTAAATAAATATTTAATAAATATATATTTCGTCAAAGTAACTATTACCGTATTTATCGAAATAATTGACCGACACATTATTCTATCAAGCAATATTTTGTTCCGGGCAATGTGCATATTATAAGTAATAAGCTTCTAATGGAGGATTAGTGAAGGTTCATTTTTCAATGCATGATTTATTTGCTATTTTAGAAAAAATTGTTTACTGACTACTTTATTATTATTTATTATTTAAAGGGGGTGACGCCTCCCTTGGGCTATTGCCCATGAAGCCAGGAAAGGGGTAGGACAAGCATGATTACAAATGTATAGTTTGATTACAAGTTTTTGTTTAGAGTGCCTGGTTTTTGTACGCAGACATGACCAGGTCTTTACCCTATTACATATATAAATTAGGCCCCTACTACTTATTCTCCAAGCCAGAGCGAGTGTACACAAGCTTTGACCTAGATTTTTATTTATTATTAGTTATGATTAGTTAAAGTAATAAAATGTGTTAAAGTAAAAGGATATTTATCATAATGCTTATTATGTATTATTTTAATCTACGGAGTCAACCTCAGTTTCCTTATCTTTTAGGCTTCGATTTCCACGTACTAGACTCTGTTCATGTTTAACTACCGCTCTATATTGACATTTTCTCTTATAAGCTAGGAATTCAGCTTTAATGTTAAGCCAGCATATTATTATTAGTGTACAAGTAATAAGACTTAATAGTGAAATTATTATGTGGAAATAATGCCTTGTGGATTCTACACTTATTTTGTTATCATCTCTGTTTTGCAGCTGCAATTGGAGTTCTTGTTCTTCGTTCTCTCGTTGTCGCATATTATTATAAGCGTTTATAGCCTGAAACATTAACTGATTGTTGTAGATATCCCCGTATCCAAGACTGAACTTGTTGGAGAATTCAGATCCCGAGCCGAATGCCGCCTTTACTGCAGAGATAAAGCCAGATACCGCTCCTGTGTTAATCATTGTAGAGAGAGTGCCGGGGATGCTGGGTAACGGTAGTGGTGCTGGGGTGCAGTTATTAATCGCAGTCAGCGTGATGACCAGTAGCCACAAGAGAGACATACTTATATGCAGGCTGTAAAGAGAAGTATAAATGTATATATATATATATAGCTATACTGAGTACGGGGGGCTATGTTAGAGTCGTACAAATACAGATCCCCATGTTATAGGATTACTATGAGTTGGTTAAGTTAATAATTTACTTACGTGTTATTTAAACGAGCGTGTTAGATAGCACAAGTTTTCGTTATGTGAGACTACTTTGAATTTGTTTTAAAGACTTTCCTCTTTGTGGTTTTGGTGAGAACTAGCTACTGTGGTTATGCTTGGGCTGATATTTATATAGGTTAATCTTGCGACATAAAATCAAAGAATTTGCGCGTCCTGAGTGCTTTATTTATTTTTTCTACTATGTTTTTATGTGTAATAGGATCGTTAGTGTTTAATGCCTCGTAAAGTTGTAATGCATTTCCCGTTACGTTATTGAATTGTTTCGTGACAGGGCATTCATATGTAAGATGGAATAATGATTCAGATTTGCCCATGTTGCAATAGTTGCATATTTTGTCCTGTTCCAGATAGCAGGCCCAGTTTCCCAATCGAAAATATCTATTATTTAGCCGGGCTTTTGCTAATACTCGCTTGGTGTTTAAAGAAGTTGCTTGATGGAGGTATGCATTTCCTAGTATTTCCCCATAAGTATTGATGAATGTCCTGTAGAATGAATTCCTTACAGAGTTATTTAGATGTGAAATATCTTTCTGTCTTAACTTATTAGTAATTACTTCAAGAATGTGGTTAAACTGCTGTCTTATCTGGTATACGCATTGTGATGTGAGTAGTTGTTGCAACCCAAATTCTTCTAAGCCGTGGCGGAGCTGGGTGACCCAATTATTTTTATGCGGAGAAGTGTTATCGAGGTGTCTTAGTGAGTCATAACAGATTCTAGGATATCTGGATGTGGACATGTTTAGCAATTTTTGCCAGTATGTTATGGTACGTCTCCAGATTTTTTCGTCCGTTCTAATAGTTTCACATTCCAGTCGTACAAGATAGCCTGCTGTGATGGTGTCTAAGCTAAGGAATCGCTTAAGAAAATTTGTTTGGATTTGTTCAATGTACTCCATATGCCTGAGGCTCCAAACTTCGCAGCTGTATAAAGCTACAGCGGCTACAGTTGATGTATGTTACTTCATAGCCGCCGAAAAAGAGTTCATTTTTCCTAGTTTTAAAACATTCCATAGACTGTGGAGAGCGCATGTTGCTTTTGTCTTCCTGTCCTCTGCAGCTTTTTTGAATGACATATTTGTACTAAATATTATGCCTAGGTATGTATAATGGTTTACTATTTCTAGTTTATGGCCTTCGAAATAAAAATTTAGTTGTTTTTTTGTTTTACCTCCTTTCTTGAAAATCATTACCTTTGTTTTATCTTTATTGACTTCTAGTTTTAATTGATTAAAATATTTCGCTAGAATGTTAATTTTAACTTGTAGAGCCCTCTGTGTGCGTGCTAAAACCACTGTATCGTCTGCGTAGAGTAGGATATGTATTATTTCGGTGGTGCTTATCTGTATTCCTCCAATGTCTTCTTTGATTAGGAGGTCCTCGATGTCTGAAATGAATAAGCTGAATAGGAGGGGGCTGAGGGGATCTCCCTGGGCCAGACCCTCAGTTAGATCTATGTGGTCCGTATGTGATGGTGTGGAGTCAAGTCTTATTTTTGTGTAAGCTTTTCTATACATGGACTTGAGAATACGGATGAAATTTCCACTAACCCCCAGACTAAAGAGTTTTTGTCATAGCAGTTGATGGTTGATGGAGGGGAAAGCACGCTTGAAGTCTATAAATAGGGCGAATACTTTCGAATTCTTAGGTTTTGTCCCTATATGTAGTGTACTTTGTAAGGTGAAGATATGATCCGTGCAGCTTCTATTTTTCCGAAAACCTGCTTGCGCTTCCGGGATTATATTACACTTGTTTGCCCAGTCGTTCAATCGCCTTTCTAACATGCTAGTAAATATCTTCATAGAAGTGTTAGCTAACGCTATAGGCCTGTAGTTGTTGGGGTCCTTGGTCGTGCCCTTTTTATAGAACATAACTGTTTCTATTTCGGCCCAGTCTGTGGGGGTGTTTTGTGTGTGTAGAATCATGTTAAATATATCTTGAAGTGTCATTATAATATCTTCGTCCAGTCCTTTGTAGAATTCGTTCGTTATACTGTCGGGTCCTGGGGCCTTATTACTTTTAAGTTTTTTGATTGCTGTTTTAATCTCCCAGGTTTTTCTGACTACTTAATTATAGAAAAGGTAAATTATTTTGCAAGGAGGTATTATTTTGCATGGAAGTATTAGTTTGCAAGGGGGCATTGTTTTGCAAGGGGGTATTGTTTTGCAAGGGGATATTGTTTTGCAAGGGGGTATTATTTTGCATGTGGATATTATTTGGTATGGTAGTATTATTTTGCATGGATGTATTATTTTGCATGGGGGTATTACTTTGCATGGGGGTATTACTTTGCATGGGGGTGTTATTTTTCCAGGGGGTATTATTTTTCTTTGGGGTATTACTTTGCATGGCGATATTATTACTTTGCATGGCGATATTATTATTTTGCATGGGGGTATTTTAATGTTAAATCACCTCAAACTTCCAATTTATCGACATAATACCTCTAATGCAGGTATCAATTATTTTAATTGGGGGTATTAAATCATTAATTCCACTTTTACGATATGTCTAATATTAATAAGTATTGCATTGCGATTGTGTAATACAGGTATTTGATTGGCAATCCAATATGTAATGCACTTTGGATCATAAACCAAATTCTGCATTACATTACATTTTAGTGATAACAATACCCTTGAAAACTGCTGTCCACACTGTCCAGTGTAATTTAACTGTCGCCAACATAGTACACTGCGTAATCAAATTAATTGTACACCCTGACGATAAATTAAGGTACAAATTTTCAACTTTTCCGGGATTTCCTTGAAAAACATGAAAAATTTAAAGAAATTGCAGAAAATTGATAAGTTGAAAAAACAGAAAAGTTGAAAATTCAACCTTATTCGATTATTATGAAACATTTAGGAAAAATCACTCATATAACATGGATTGCAGCTGTGAAAATATTATTTCAAAAAAGTTGTTTTTTCGGCCGGGAAAAATCCGAATCACCGAAAACCGGGCACACTTTCGTACTTTTATTTTTCACCGAATTATTTGACCCACTTAACTTCAACCGATTTTAATGAAAACTTGGATTTCAATTTAACTTTGGACTGCCTTTCGATTGGTGTAAGCAGTTTTGCAGTGCTACTTACGATTCGTCCTGTATAGGGGGTACCTTAGTTTATCGTCAGGGAGTATAATATCAGATATGAAAAAGATATGGACTTGACTTATGGATATTACTACCTAATTTCAAATCAGCTTTGTTTTCATTGCAATATTCTTCTCCTGCTAAATTGATATTTGTACTGAAAGCAGCGATAAACAAAAAACTGCTGAAATTCGTCTGTTTAGCACTATTCTTAGCTTGTGCCTTATGCCGGAGACGTATTCATCACCCATAGAAGGCTCTCTGGACTTCAAGAAGTCCCAATCACCATTTGCTGTGTAAGACCATCCATTTGTTTTATTGCTGAGAATTAATGTTCACTACGTAATATTTTCGTACACTGATTAAATGCACGTGCCCTGTTGATCAGAAATATCCCGATAAGTCCAATTTGCCACTATAAAGCTATTCCATCAAATACTCCATTATCTATGTATAGAGAATGTAATAGAATTGCTATATTTTTAATTTCGGTTGATTTTTTTGTTATTTTGCTTAGTATTTAATGATAATAAAATTGTTCTGCACATTTTAATGGACAGCTTGAGTGCATGTGTAAAAGTTATGCATGAAAAGTAAATTCTGCATGTTGGTTAAAATGAACGAATTGAGAGTACATGGATCTTATGAAGCAACATTTTTATTTATGACTTCTAGAATTCAGAAATACATCCTCAACATGCAGAATAGAATTGTTGAAATTTTGTAAAGCTTTTAAACAAAACACAAGAAGATAGTAAAATGAAACATTAGTCGCCAAAGGACTGACATAAATATAAAATAAATAAATAATTGTCCACAATTCCACCAATTTCTGAAATTGTTGGTATTCAATAACCTTCCCCCTCACTCCTTCAACTAAATAGAATCCTGATTCCCTGTCCACGAATTCGGCAAGAGTGGTATTAAAATCAAAATT
Source organism: Yoshiicerus persimilis (assembly GCA_020352615.2). NCBI lineage: Eukaryota > Metazoa > Arthropoda > Collembola > Entomobryomorpha > Tomoceridae > Yoshiicerus > Yoshiicerus persimilis. The sequence continues at coordinate 5,190,552 of CM036943.2, forward strand.
TTTCAAATGAAATTCCCCGACTGCAATTACTTCTATTGGTTTGTTTATCAACTGACTTAGCTGACTTGGTAGATATCCATGTTCATTATAAATGTAGAGTGGGCAGTTCCACATGGTGAGTTCGTCCGATTGCCTCCCGGCACCTATTACTCTGACAGACAAGAATGGGAAGGAATTGCTTAGGTTAATGTTCTTTACACTTTTCGGAAGGATATCCATATTTATTATTATTATTACCCTCCCCCAGAATTGAATATGAGTCAATTGCGGTGACTGGAAAAGAGGAAACCAAGAAGAATTAATGTTCGTAGATGTTAGTTCCAAATATTTCAATTCTGGTAACAAAATTCCTGGATTCACAATTACGTTACTTGCAACTAATTCGAGTTTTGTGATTTTTGGTGGCAAAAGGGAGAGATCCAAAGAAGTAGAATAAATATTTAAATTCTATTCCATTCAACTGCAATTGATCTCCCTGGAAGTGGGAAAGACAGGAAGAACTCATTTGCAATAATTACAAGTGTTTCAAATGGGGTAAGTCATTTGCCCCACTCACAAATACTTGTGTATCCGTTAATTCAAGTGTTTCAATTGTTTGTGGCACAGTGGAAATGTCAATGGAAACATCAGATATTCTTAATTTATTTAATGAAGCTGACCGGAAGTAGGACAAGTATGAAGAAGGTGTTCTATATAACGTCAAGGAGACGGAGCGGGAGACTCGAACCACAAGGACGGGTAAAATTTTTCCGGTACGATTATTTTAGTTTCCAATTAAATTTCACTGCCAAAATCTTTTATTTTTTACTTCGTTTATACTCTCCTCCCGTCCTTAGCACTCCTTCACCCTGATTTCACCCAAAAATAGCATTCAACTAAAATTTTAAAGCTATAATAGACCTTTTTGTGAAGCAAAGAAAATTGGTACTATTTCATCACAAGTATTTCAGCCTGAAGAGATGAGTGGCAACGAGTCAGACGGAAATCACGTGGGTAATAACTCACAACAGCCTCCAATCCAGGAACCGTACAACAGATTCTCTGGCATATTCGACAAATATAAAAAAATCGGAGAGGCTGAAGGGCAACCACAGGGAAAGCGCACAAGGACTGAGTCAGAAGCAAAAAATATATTAGCAGAAAACGAAAATTCTTTTCAACTTCCACACTTCGGGGAATGCGACGATACCACCCTCAACCTACGTTTATTCAAAGAAGGATTAAACGCTCTGATAAATCCGCTAAACTCCATAAAATCAGACATTGGCACTATTGTTAACTTTGTACATGAACTTCAAAGTAAAACAACTTTTTTGGAATGTGCAGTTGAAAACCTACAAAAACAATTAAATGAACAATCTGATCAAATCCTTTTGCTGCAGAAGCAAACCGAAAACATATTGGCAGGCTCTAAACGGAAAAACATAATCATTGGAGGGTTGGATATACCGAAGGAAAAGTTTACTTCAAAAGAAGAAGCAGTTAACACTTTTTTCCTACGGGTTATGAACATTAAAGTGCAAGTGGAAGATGTAATCCCATTAAAAACGCGTAATCCAGGAACACCCTTACTCCTAGTTAAACTTAGCCATGTTTCCGAAAGACGTACTATCCTCAAAAATGCAAAATCACTAAAAAGCTTCAACGCTCTGAGAAAAAGGGAAGAAAAAGTTTACATATCCCCTGATCTCACTAAAGAAGAAGAAAGGCAAAAGAAAATTCTCATTGACGAAATGAAAAAAGTCCGAGATGGAGGTAGAAAAGCATCCGTTTTTGGACAACGCCTTTTTATTGACGACAAAGTATACACTATCAGCAAAACTGACGAAATTCTCCTCAGCGACCGCCGCCCCACAAACTCTAGTGGAAGGCCACAATGATGGAATCCGTCCAGTTCTGTATCTATTCCTATTACTACTCCATACACCTCCCTCTCCTTTTCCCTCAAAAAACAAAAGATCAAAAATAGTGTTTGTGTAATATTTTGGAATTGCAATGGCATAGCTAAATTTTTTAATCTTGATGCAAGTGAAAAACAATCTATTGCAAATAATCATATAATTTGTCTTTCTGAAACATGGTCTACGGTAGAAAAGCTCCCACTCCGTCCGCCTTTTAACGACTTTGTTGCTGTCTGCAGTAAAGCCGTTAAAGATAAACAAAAAGGTCGAGCTAGCGGTGGATTGGCAGTTTTAATTAATGTAAGTACTATAAATATAATTGAAGTATTCGAAAACACTAATCTATGGATAATAATTGTTGTAAAAGAAAAATCATCAAATAATGTATTTATCGTTGTGTTTGTATATCTAAATCAAAAAACAGATGTTAATCTAACAATGTCCTCATTAGAAGAAAGTATTTTTGAAATAGAATGTAAGTACACTAATGCAAAAGTTCTGTTAGGAGGTGATTTTAATTCTCGAATAGGTTTGGGAGGCAGTTGCAGCCCTGAAATCTGCGAAGGTACAAATGTAAGGGAAGATAGACAATCACAAGATACAAAACTGGACGTAAGAGGCAAGTCTTTATTAAAATGGTTAGAAAAAACGAATTTTGTTGTAGTAAATGGTAGGTGCAAATCCGACTCTCTTGGGGCCTACACTTTTGTTGCCCCCAAGGTAAAAGCGTAAACGACTTAGTATGTGTCAACAATAACTTTATAGCAAATATAATTGATTTTAAAGTTATTGATGACATGGGGCTGTCGGACCACAATATATGTCAAATCCTCATTCAAGGTTGTCTTCAAAGTGTACACACAGAAATACTAAAGCCAGTACTTAAGAAGGCATTTTTCTGGGATAAAAATAATCTTAAACAATACTCTGACACTCTTTTAGAATGGTCTTTAGCAAACACAGAGGAGACAACCTCGAATGACGTCAACTCTATGTATAATTTTATCAAATCCGGAATTTATTATTCAGCAGAAAAATGTAATATGGTAAAATCGGTTCCTGTTTTGAAGTATACCAACATAAAAAATCAAATCTGGTTTGATAATGAATGTAGAAATAAAAAGAAAGAATACGTATTGGCTAGAAGGAAGTGTAGAAAAGCAAATTTTCGCCCTGAATTATTTGATAAGGCAAATACTATTAAAAAGGAACTGAAATTACTCTGTGCCTCAAAAAAGTCAATACATGAATCTGGCGTTAAATTGAAATTGTCTAATTTACAGGACAATACTTCCTTTTGGAAATGTGCTAATACTTTCAGGCCTAAATCTTCGCAAGACAACATCATTGGAAAACACGAGTGGGAAACATTTTATAATGAAGTAATGCCGCCAATCAATAACCATTTATTCATCCCCACACCTAGAGAAGTGGAAGACCTGGATAGAGATATTTTTATAGACGAAATTGAAGTCTCAGCTGCACAACTCAAAAACAACAAATGCCCTGGCACAGATGGAATAAAAAATGAATTTCTGAAAAACCTGAACATTGAAATGAAGGAAAAGGTTCGTAGCTTATTTAACAAAATTATGACAGATGAACAAATGCCAGATGAATGGTCTGAAATTGAGGTCGCTCTGCTATTTAAAAAAGGAAACCCTGAAAACCCACGAAACTATAGAGAAATTTCTCTTTTGAACACTATGTTGAAATGGTTTACAATAATTATTGTGGCAAGGTTAACATTGTGGGCGGATAGTAATAATATAATTCCTGAAGCCCAGGGGGGTTTTCGAAGAAATAGAGGGTGCGACGACCACATTTTTACACTTAATGGAATAATTCAATATAACTTAAAATATTTAAATACGAATGTATACGCGGCATTTGTAGATTTTGAACGCGCGTTCAATTCCGTGACATTTAACCTCCTGTGGGCAACGTTAGACAAAGTGGGAGTAAGTAGTAAGGTTATAAATATATTACAATCCTTATATAGTAAAGCTAGAATGAAAATTAGAACTGCGGAGGGCCATACTGACAGCATAACGGTATCCCAGGGTTTATTGCAAGGGGAAGTGAGCTCGCCACTGCTTTTTTCTTTATATATCCACGATTTGGAGACATTTTTTGAAAATACTTTGCTTTCAAAAGTAAGCATTGGGGGAAACAGTGGCGTGCACATCCTCATGTACGCTGATGATCTGGTGGTCCTCGCCCCATCCCCAAGGTCATTGCAACTAAAGCTAAATTTATTGAAAAAATACTGTGACAATAAAAAGTTGGTAGTTAATATCGCTAAAACAAAAATAATGATTTTTAACAAATTGGGTCATCTGATAAAGGGATATAAGTTTTTCTTTGGTGACGCGGCACTAGAAATTGTGAGCACATTCACATATCTAGGTGTTGTATTTGCAGCTTCCGGTTTATTTGGGAAAGCTGCTTTAGATTTTTGTAGAAGAGCTGCCACAAAACTCGGAATTGTCTGGTCAATCACCACAAAATCTAAAATGGATAGTTGGGACTCTAGGCTACGAATTTTTGATTCTATTTGCCAATCCACCTTATTATATAGCAGCTCAATCTGGGGATTGGCTTACGAATCCACTATTGAGAGTGTTCAGCTACGGTTTTTAAAAAACCTTCTAAAACTGCCAATGAACACCCCGGATTATGCTGTCAGACTGGAAACCGGTAGGTGTAAAACGTACGTCCACGTTTTCAAATTTGCTCTAAGAATTTGGAAAAAAATCCTAAAAATGGAAAATAATCGTTATCCGCGTATTATATTTAACGCACTACTACAACAAGACAATCTTTACAATAATGAAGATAAATATAATTGGGTATCTCTTCTTAGGTGTACCATAGAAAATATCGGGTTTGGGTTTGTATGGTACTCTCAGTCGGTAGATCTTATAGATGAACACTGTGAAGATATGGTAATTCGGCTAATTGATATACAGAGGCAAGCTGATCTAGAAAAAAAAGCAAATTGTACGTCCTGTGTTATTTTTAAAGATTTAATTTGTGATGGAGTTATGCCCCAACTTTATTTGCGATTCAGATTGCCTCTGGATAAAATCCGTGTAATAAGCCAATTAAGATTATTTAATAAGCATTCCCCTAGAATTATAGTACATGGTATAACATACGATCTAAAAATAAATGAATTTTGCACAATATGTCTCAACCCCGCAAACGAATATGAAAGTATTACGCACATTTTGTTTAATTGTCTAATTTATAAGCCTATACGACATTCAGTTTGGTTGACAAGCCTTAATAATTTGGGTGCGCATGACTTTCATACTCTCTTTGAGGTGAATAACTTGGAAAAGTTGTTAAATATGTATAATTATTTTTCAAGGGTCCTGAAATTGCGATCCTGGGTTCTGAATGAGTAATATACGTTATAATTTGATTTAATAAACTGCCAATCCTCTGCTCGTCACCAATACTATAATTATAAGTTAACATGTTAAATGGTAATTAATTAGTTAAACGATCAGTTCATACCTGTAATATGTTATTCTACAAAATTAATTTAATATAATTTAGCGATACGGAAATTTGAAACTGGTAATATTATTCTTGTGTAATGAATGTTAATTCAAGAAGCACAATAAAGTTCTATTCTATTCTATTCTATAACGTCAAGCGTTTCAAGTTAGGCAAATCAATTCCTGAGCTCGCAAATATTTCCATATCCCTTAAATTGGGATTTTCTTCTTATTCCCAAAAATATTTTTCAGGAGTATCAAAAATCAGAGTTTGGATGATGGCAGAAGAGAAAGATCCAAATGAGAATTAGGTATACATATTTGTTGCAATTGTTGGGAGTGGATGAAAGACAAAGAATCAGTTGACATATATTCTAAATCCAAGTTTTTCAAGTAAGGTAAGTCGATTCCATGGCTGACAACTGCTGTTGACTCCACTCCAAACGTAGTGTATCCAAAGATTGAGGGAGGAGTGAAATATCCAAGAGAGAATTCTTTATTGGGTTGAAAACCTTCAGGGTGGATGAGGTAAGCGTCAGGAATCCAACAAAAATTATTTCGTGAATATCGGCTAAACTTTTGAAAAGATATATATATTCATGGATATTAAGTAGACACCAAATCCGCGCAATTATAATATAGAGTAGACACCAACATTTTGCCGTTCTCTACTGGGAAAAAGAACTAGGTACCATTTTCCAAAGATTTGTTCTTCCATGAAAAAATTTGAATTTTTTATATGTTGTAGCCCATAAAATGGTGAACAATTTTGACCCTTACAATTTTTTTCCTAACTCACTTAGTTTGACCTCCAAAAATCATCAAAGGTCAGCATTTTTCATTGTTGAAATGTATATTTTTGTGTAACTTGGGTTCCATCCATTTTAGGGATGACTAAATACAGGTAAAAACTAAATACCGGTAATGACTAAACATCAGGAATGACTAGACACCGGCATTGACTAAATACCGGTAATGACTAAACACCATGAATGACTAGACACCGGCATTGACTAAATACCGGTAATGACAAAACACCGGTAATGACTAAACACCGGTAATGACTAAACACCGGTAATGACTAAACACCGGTAATGGCTAAACACCGGTAATGACTGAGCACATGTAAAACCGGTAGTCTTGCGATCTATTTTGTGATCATAATGCCACAACTTGTTTTTATGAAAATATGAATGATTTTGGTCAATGTTGACCCTAAGGGGTGGGTTTCCCCTAGTGGGCGGTATGCCGGAAACTACATATGCACCATCTACCCTATTTAATAATGTGTCAACTAGAATTGATTTCAATTCCCTAAAATGGATGGAACCCAAGTTACACAAAAATATACATTTCAACAATGAAAAATGCTGACCTTTGATGATTTTTGGAGGTCAAACTAAGTGAGTTAGGAAAAAAATTGTAAGGGTCAAAATTGTTCACCATTTTATGGGCTACAACATATAAAAAAGTCAAATTTTTTCATGGAAGAACAAATCTTTGGAAAATGGTACCTAGTTCAGTAAGATTATATTGTGAATAGAAAGTTCATGCGTCATGTATTAATGCCTTTAATTTTTTCGAATATAAAGAATTATTTCATTTTATATATGCAATTTCGGGAACTTTTTAATACTCCTCAGAAATAATCAGCTATTCGCAAATGAAAGTCGTACTTTTTTCTAAACTGCGAATGCAATAATTTTGCCTTAACAGTATAATTTTTCCCAAAAGTCGTTACTCATTACAAGTATTCATTTTACCTTTCCCAAGCAATATTGCCTTTCCCACATATTTCAGTACTTATTACCTTGGACTCTACTTTTTATGCCAATATAGTTATGTAAATACACAAAACGTTATAAGTAAACTGTGCATGATGATTAAAATGATTCAGATTTTCATAGTACATTCATATTAATTATACAGCATTTTTATTTATGACTTCTATAGGTAGAATTAAGAAAATCCTTAACACGAATTATAGAATTGTTGGAATTTTGTAAACCTTTTAAACGAAAAACGGAACACAAAAAAATGAAACAATTGTTGCCACAAAACTGATATAAATTTTAATTAATTATGTACCACAATTCTACGAATTTCTGAAATTATTCGTATTAAATGGTTTTCCCCCTCTCTAATAAATAAGTCTCAGGCAGTCCCATTCAGCCATGGTATAATTAAAACTTTCCAAATCAAGTTCCCCGATTGGAATTATTTCTATTGGTTTGTTTTTCAACTGAATCATCTCATTGGGTAGATATCCATATTCATTATAAATATAGAGTCGCTTGGGGTGCAAGACACTCAATACTTGTTCCACACCATCGAAAGGGTAGCTGAAAATGATTAGTTCGTCCAATTCCCTCACGGCACCAAATACTCTTGCAGGGATACGGAATATATTACTGAGGTAAATGTTTCTTACACTTTTCCGGAGGATGTCCGCATTCAGAATTTTGCTGCTACCAAAGAATTGAAAATGAGTCAATTGCAGTGACTGGAATTGAGAAAACCAAGAGGGATCCATGTCCATACATCCTAGTTCCAAATATTTCAATTCTGGTAACAAAATTCCTCCACTCGCAAATACTTCAGTTTCAACTATTCTGAGTTTTGTGATTTTTGGTGGCAAAAGGGAGAGATCGAGAGAACTAGAATATTTAATTTGTATTTCATTCAACTGCAAATGAACTGGCTGGAAGAGGGAAAGACAAGTAGAACTCACCCCCACTAATTTCAAGCTTTTCAAGTTGGGCAAATCAATTTCTCCACTCGCAAAGACTTCCATATCCCTTAAATTGCGATTTTCTTCTGTAATCCAATAAAAATAATCTGAAGTATAAAAACTCAGTGTTTGGAGTGATGATGGCAGAAGAGAAAGATCCAAGTGAGAATTTTTTATTGATATTGTCTCCAATTGGAGTGAATGGAGGAAAGACAAAGAATCAGTGGACATATTTTTTAATCGCAAGTCTTTCAAGTTGGGCAAGTCAATTCCCCCACTGACAACAACGGCTGTTGAGTCCAAACTTAATATTTCCAAAGATTGAGGGAGGAGAGAAATATCCAAGAGAGAATGCTTTATTTCTATTTTCCTTTTTCTGTTTCTTTTATCAGAAAGTGTGAAATATACTTCAATGTTTTTATTCACACTGAGATCATAAAATTGAGGGTCAGTTACGGATATAATTTTCATGATGTGGTTGTAACCCCCAGTTTGTTTGAGAAGCGAAACAACTTTCTCACTCTTTTTCAACCGAAAATACAAACTCAATAGGAATCTCCTGATTTCTTTTTCTGTTGGACTCTTTTGCAACAATTGCGTCTCTTCAGCACATTTAGAGTTGTATATCATTTCGAGTATTTGCATTGCATTTTCTACCGATTTCTTTATTTCATCTTGCGTCATGTTCCTTTCATTTTCATTATTTTCTTTAAAATTCAGTTTTGTCAACAATCGTTCAAGGATTCCTGCTGCTTCGGTCAATTTTCCATGTTTTTCCAAAGAAACGGCCAAGTTGTACGAAGAGGTGTCCGTATTTGTCTTTTTGTCAATCGCTTTAGCCCATTCGACAGCTTCGTCGCTTTTCCCTTCTTTCAGTAATCTCTCCAGTTTCTCAAAAGTCGAAATATTGCTTTTCGTTGCCAATAGTACTATTATTACTATTAATGCAACCATTATCATTGATACTACTGCAGCAATTATGTATTTTTTGCCACCACATTTCTTCTGAGAAGTTTTTTTATCAAAAGCTTGTTTTGAATCCTGATTTTTCTTATTCAACGGTTGTGTAGCTTCATTAAGTTCCATTTCACTTGCTTTGTCCTTCATTGCAATCACTTTGTTTTTCTTTCGTGACAACACTCAGATTTGTTAGCAAATTTTGTTCCAATTTGTTGTTCAGAAATTTTCTTACATGTAGTGGCTGTCGCCTTCTGGATAATCTCCGTTTGTTTCAATATACTATACAAATTTTTCAGCTAGAAATAGTACATAAAATTATTTTTAATTTCTTTAATGCCGAATTTCAAATAACGTAAATTAATGTTTGTTTTAAATGCGTAGTATTACCTGTCTTTGAATGTTTTACGAAGACTTTTAGTAATGATTGCTTGCAGTGCTGTGGAGTGATTGCATTGGGGACAGCGTCAATTTAATTCTAATCACGTCTATTTGCGAATTAAGAATTTTTACGATTGTATGCCTTTTTCTGAAAAAATAGTTTTATTTTCTCGGATCTAGGGGGAGCACGTGCCCCCGTGCCCCCTATAAATACGCCCTTGATTGTGGTGTCCCTGCGAACAATTTAATTGTTCCCTAAAAAATAATTTTAAAAGTCCCCTTTTTCATTGAAGTTATCCCTACATGTAAATGATCAAAATACTGATGTTTAAGAACTTATAAAGTTCAAATACAAGTGATATTGTCCTAGGTACTTAGGTCTGAGTGCAAGACAATCCATCTTACTCTTTCGGCTATCTATGGCTAAGCTATGAGGCTTGAATTTATTTGAATTATTACAAAAAACGACATGTATTGGTCACCAAAGCATTCTACAACATATTATAGTGGTCACAAGTGCAGACAACGACACCAGGCACGTATCCAGAATAATCATCATGGTGGGGCTTAACGAAAAATATGTTCGCGAAAAATTTTTGGGATTTCGATGAAAAATTTCCTCTTTTTCAAGAATTTAGGTGGGGCTTCAGCCCCGAAGCCACCCCCTGGATACGTGCCTGAACGACACATACTACAACATGTATACAACATATTTACAGGCCAAAAAACAATTTCGGTCAATTTTATTGATAACAAGAAAGCATACTGAAAGTGAAATAAGACATAACACCAGATATACCACCCATAATACTGGTATATCTGGCTTACGTGTGTGGATCGTGTACTTCAACCTGGTGATATGGATTTTGGAATTAGAACGTCATCACCATTTCTCTGACTAGGTATTTTCTATTTAAAAATTCTTTAGGAATATGAATATTATCTTTGACCTAATGGGACTTGACCTGTATGGTACTTGACCGTTATGTCCATTTTTTACCTTTAAGTCTGGTAACCTCACCAACTGACTAAATAGCAGACAGATAGACAGACAGACATCCCGATGTCAAAAAAGGAAACTTCTTTCCTTTAATTCAGGACAGGACATTAATACAGGACATCTACATTTTTGAAAAATCAAGACAAAAATTGGCAAATGACTATTTTTCATTCGTCATCTAGAATACAATAGTGTAGAAATAAATGCTGCACCTCATCGCCGTCATAATAAATAGGAAAACCTTTCATATATAGGATACTTACATTGTAAACAATGTAAGGCATATTCAAAAAGCAAGTAAAAGTAGCTCATTGGATTCCACAAGTTGACATTTGTCATCAGTAAGTCAATACTGAAAGCTCTCCGCCCATTACATTTTTTGACAATGTTAAACTTAATTTAATTTGAAATTGACAACCTTTTAGGAAGTAAATATGACGTTTTGAGAGACAAAATAAAGGTGTAATTATCGCTCCACCTAATTTAATAAAAAATACCGCCATAATAAATGAAAATCCCTACAAAATTAGGAAACACTACCAGAAGAATTATATACAGAATAATAAATTACTAACTGTTAATTAAATGATTGCTTGCAGTGCTGTGGAGTGATTGCATTTGTCATGTCATTATGTCATGGGGACATGTCAATTTAATTTTAATCTGTGAAGTTCAGTTATCCGATATTTTTCTTATCATTTAATAATGCAATAACAAGGTATTGTTTTGCGGAGAGTCATTTTTTCCATAAGCATATTATTATTTTGCATGGGGGTATTATTTTGCCTGGAGGTATTATTTTGAATGGGGGTATTATCCTGCATGGGGGTATTATTTTGCATGGGGATATTGTTATTTTCATGGTGGTATTATAATTTCAAAGCATCTCAAACCTCCCATTTGTCGATATAATGCTCCCAATGGGGGTATTAATTATTTTGATTGGGGGCATTAATTCGATTTTTATGGTGTCTGGTATTTTATAGTAGGCAATACATTGCACTTTGAATAATAAGCCAACACCTGGATTACATCACATTACTTACAATGATAACTATGCCCTTGAAAACTGATGTTCAGTGTAATTTAACGGACGCCAATATTGTATACTGCGTAGTCAAGTTAATTGTTTTTCAGAAATGAAAAAGATACCTCGACTTATGGAAACTACAGCCTAACTTCAAATAAAGTTTGGAATGTATCAACACCTAATCGAAAAATTTGGGTGTTCATTGCAATATTTTTCTCCTGCTAAATTGATATTTGTACTGAATTAGCGATCAACAACAAATGCTGAAATTCGTCTGTTTAGCACTTTTCGTGGCCTGTGCCTCAGGAGTATCCACCACTCAAGGAAGGCTCTCTGCACTTCAAGATGTCCCAATCACTATTTCCTGTACGTATTTTGCAAATTTCTTTCAATTCTAGGAAAAAATTAAAGTTAGTTTCATGTGTGCTGTATATTCTCCGTAAAAAATAAACAAAGATGGGAAATTGTTTAATATTTTTGTTCGAAGCTTAGAATCCTGGCAATTATTTATTTTCCATAATCGAAAATAAAAAATATTTTATTTCATATTTAAAATTACTGGAACTTTTACGAAGACGATTATTTCTTTGCTCCCCAGAACTGATCATGAGGCTGTCCGCAGTGAAATTCGTCATTTTTCAGGAGTAACATTTATAGCACTTTTATCTTTGCAGTACAATTTTGCCCAAAAACGTCACTCCTTATGAAAGCATTCATTTTTCCATAAGTAATATTGATTTTCCTACATATTACAATTCTTTTTACGTTAGACTGTACTTTATAATAATGTGTAAAATGTTATGTATATGGGGAAAGCAGTAGTATTGTGAGTAGTTTTTTTGTAAATATGACTTTGTTGCGGCATTACCATTACGGTAAAATAAGGATTTCAATATGTGGAAGACTGATTATTTTATGGATAATGAAATACAGATCTGAAATAAATCACTTTTCGTTATCTACTTAAAGATCGCGGTCCATACGGGAAATTCGCAGCCTTGGCTGTGTCAATGACACGTAGAAACGAATCTCTGAAGGAAACATTGGTCTATTGCAGCCTTTTCAAAACCACTGACTATTCACAGACATCCGAGTTAGCGTCCCTTGGGTTGGAGCCAATGCATTTCATTAGTTTTCACCTATTGTAATCTTACAGATCATTAACAAAACATCTTTTATTTAGTTGACATCCACGATCCGAACTGAAGTCACTGATGGTGCCATCAGAATTTGCTGCGTAGAAACTATCGTCACAATCGCAGTCCCTAATAAACAGTTTTCCATTTTATAATCGCAAAGTCACAAATATTTAATAATAAGTCGATTCTTGTTTAAATACCACCAAAGAAATTTTTCATTAATTACTCTATAAATTATCTTTAATATGTCGTAGTTTTAAGGCTTATTTAAAAATATGAAAAAAATCATGGTTATGAAGCAATCAAATGAACTAAATAAGCAAACAAACCAATGGCATTTATTTCTGGGAATTTGTGTTGCTTGCGTAATTTATATAGTACACATTTGAAGTGAAAGGCTTATTAGTGTATTAAGGAGATTAATGAGAAAGTAGTAAACACGAACTGTTCCAGGTGAACGCTAAATTTATGCCTTGATAAAACCGTTTCAGAATAGCAGTAAAACTTTCTTGGCATAGTATAGCTGAGTAGGGAAATAGCAACGGTATAGTATTTCCCTACTCAGCAATTTCGATCAACATTTATTTTCAAAAGAATAACAATAGAAAACTGTAATCTTTCTTGTAAATCTCGATTCTTTTTCTAAAATTACTCTTTTCCGAATCAATTTTATCAGATGGATTTTCTGTAATACAATATGCTGAAGTTTCGCCAGCATAACAGAATTTGTAATTTTTACGTAGCTTTGGCTACTGAATAAGAACGGCAGTTCCCGATTATCTATGTATAGGTGTTACAGGTGTTATGCAAAGTCCGGAATTTGGTAAAATGCTTGGACATTTTGTAATTTTTTTCCCAGTTTTTGAGTAACAACTTTTTTTGCAATTATTTTTCAATAATGATACCCCACAACATTACTGAAAATTAATTTCTAAAAAAGTTATGGCTCAAAAACGAGAAAAAAATAATAAAGTGCCTAGTCATTTTACAGAATTCCAGACTTTGCATAAACCTGTAACATAGATAATGACAAAGTATATCCCTACTCAACAATTACACTCGACTTTTATATATGCAAGAAATTCCTGTAAGTTTTTTATGTACGTGACTTTCCCTTAATCTAGTAATAAACCGTGGAACAACGAGGTGGAAAAATGTAGCGGTGATGGTCTGCAATCATGGTTGATTATCTCGGTTGACTATCTGTTGATAATCGGTTGACAAACGGTTGATGATCGGTTGGTAAACGGTTGATAATCGGTTAATAAACGATTGATGATCGGTTGATGATCGTTTGACGGTCGGTGAATGATCGGTAATCATTCGCCCATCATCGCCGCGTTCCCTGGGGTACCGTTTAGTATTCGTTCCTGGTTTAAGATACCCACTCCTAGGATTGTTTCAAACGTTATTGCGGTTCACTTTTGGTTTCAGTTCTGAGATGCCCACCTCTAGGCTCATCTCAAAGATTAAGCCATGCAATACTGTAAGCTCTATATTTGGGACTCTATTTCTAACCCATTGACCGATCCGATCTTCTAGCTTTACCTAAGTGCTCTAAGTTTGAATTCATTGTGTCAAAGCGTTCTCGAGTTATAGTGGATATAGATAGACAGAGCATAAACATAATGTAGGTATGTAATAAGCATTCAGGTTTATCTTGCTTATAGGTTTTATGATAATGAGAAATTGTTCTGCACATTTTAAAGCAGCTTGACTATCTGCACTGTAAAAGGTTACACCGGAAAAGTTAATTCGGCATTCTGGTTAAAATGATCCAGATTAATATACATTATCTTATTATGTAATACCTTTGAGTAATGATTTCTAGATTTCAGGAAATACATTCTATAAATATAAAATTGTGGGAATGAGAACACTATTTTATATTCATATTTTTAATGTCTGCATTTTCTAAAAAGAAGACCAGAAGATTGACAATTTTAATAAATTAATAGTTAATTAATTTGAATGCCACAATTCCATGGATTTCCAAAATTGGTCGTATTCAATGGCCTTCCCCCTCCCTCCTTCGAATAAATAGTATTCTGATTCCCTGTCCACGTATTCAGCCAGAGATGTAAAATTAAAATTTTCCACATCAAATTCTCCGACTGCAATTATTTCTATTGGTTTGTTTATCAACTGAATTAACTGCTTTGGTAGATATCCATCTTCATTATAAATATAGAGTCGTTTGGGATTCAAGATACTCAATACTTGCTCCACACAATCGAAAAGGTAATGCCACATGGTGAGTTCGTCCAATTCCCTCATAGCGCCAATTACTGTTGTGGTGGAAAATGTATTATTACCTAGCTTAATGTTCCTTACACTTTTTGGGAGCATGTCCAAATTCAGAATTCCGCCCCTCCCCCAGAATTCAATATGAATCAGTTGCAGTGACTGAAAATGAGAAAACCAAGAGGGGTCCATGTCCATAAATCTTAGTTCCAAATATTTCAACTCTGGTAACAGAAATTCTCCACTCACAAATACTTTAGTTTCCACTATACTGAGTTTTGTTATTGTTGCTGGCAAAAGGGAAAGATCCAAAGAAGCAGAATAATATACTTTTATTTCATTCAACTGCAATTGAACTGCCTGGAAGTGGGAAAGACAAGAAGAATTCATCGTAATTAATACCAAGTGTTTTAAATGGGGTAAGTCAATTTCCCCACTCACAAATACTTGTGTATATGCTAATTCAAGTGTTTTAATTGTTCGTGGCACAATGGAAATGTCAATGGAAATATCAGATATTCTTAATTCATTTAATGGAGCTGACCGGAAGTAGGACAAGTATGACGTAGACGTTCTATATAATGTCAAACGTTTCAAGTTGGGCAAATCAATTTCTCCACTCACAAATACTTTAAAATCCCGCAAATTGGGATTTTCTTCTATTTCCCAATAATATTTTTCAGGAGTATAAAAAATCAGTGTTTGGAGTGATGATGGCAGAAGAGAAAGATCCAAATGAGAATTAGTTATAAATATTTGTTCCAATTGGAGTGAATGGAGGAAAGGCACAGAATCAGTGGACATATATTCTAAATCCAAATATTTCAAGTTGGGCAAGTCGATTTCTCCACTGACAACAACTGCTGTTGATTCCAAACTTAATGTTATCAAAGATGGAGGGAGGAGAGAAATATCCAATACAGAATTCATTATTTCTATTTCTTTTCTTATGTACTTTTTTTCAGAAAGAGTCAAATTCGTTTTAATATTTTTGTTCACACTGAGAACATAAAATAGAGGGTCAGTTATGGATATAATTTCCAAAATTTGGTAGTAGCCTCCAGTTTGTTTGAGAAGTGGAACAACTTGCTCACTCTTTCTCAACAGGGAATACAATCTCAAGAGAAATCTCCTAATTCCTTTTTCTGTTGGACTCTTTTGCAACAATTGCGGACCTTCTGCATACTTCGAGTTGAATATCATCTCCAGGATTGGCATTGCATTTTCTGCAGATTTCTGGATTTCGTCTTGAGTCATGTTTCTTTGATTCCCACTATTTTCTTTAGAATTCAGTTTTGTGAACAATTGTTCAAGGATTCCTGCTGCTTCGTTGAATTCCCCACTCTTTTCCAAAGAAAAGGCCAAGTTGTACGAAGATGTGTCCGTATTAGTCTTTTTGTCAATCTCTCTAGCCCATTCGACAGCTTCATCACTTTTTCCTTCTTTCAATAACCTCTCCAGTTTCTTGAAATCCAATAAATCCTCATTTTCAGTTGCGTCATTTTGATCCAAGGCTCCTTTCTTTGTAAAAGTCGAAGTATTCCTTTTCGTTGCCAATATTAGTGTTATTACTACTAATGCAACCACTATTATTGACACTACCGCAACAATTATGTATTTTTTGTTACCACATTTCTTCAGGGAAGTCTTTTTATTCAAATCCTGTTTTGAATTCTGTTTTTCTTTATTCAGCAGCTCTGCAACTTCTTCAAGTTCCATTTCACTACCCTTGTCCTTCTTTGCAAGTTCAAGAGTTTCCATTGCAATCACATTTGTATTTTGTGGCAATCTGATATGTTTGTAGTTTTCATATCATTCATTCAATTTGAATTTTCCAATGTTGTTCAGAAAATTTGTTACATGTACTGGCTTTCGATTTCTGAATAATCTCAGTTTGTTTAAATATACTACACTTATGTTTCAACTAGAAATAGTAGACAAAATTATTTTATTTTCTTTTAATGCAGAACTTTAAATTACGTAAATTAAGTTTTAAATGCGTAGTACCTTTCTTTGGATGTTTAACGAAAGCCGTTGGGATTGATTGCTTGCAGTGCAGGGATTGCATTGGAGGCAATCTCAATTTAATTTTAATCTATGAAGTTCAATTATCCGAGGTTTCTCTTATCATTCTTATCATAATTCATTTATGACGACAGTCGCCATCGTGCTTCTCGATATTCTCAGCGTAAAGCTTGTAAATAATACATATATAAGAGTATTAATTACATTAGGAATGTAGTTGGAAAACTATTCAGGTTATTCGCATTTGTTTAAATTGTCCGTATTCTAATTTTATTGACCATGAAAAATAGTTTAGGTTTAAGGTTACAGTTTCCAATCGGAAAAATCATAGGGGTGCTCATTTAAGTATATATCATGTTTAATTTTTTGGTATCAACGTTGAAACTATTTTCTCGATTGAAATTGTGTTTATATGGAATGTAAATCTTCGAATCGTATAATTAAAACAATGATACTTTTCCATTTCTTGAAAAATCAGAACAGAAAAATTGACGAAAATTTCATACGTCATCGGAATAAATTGGTGTACACAATTTGTTCCTAGATTTTAAATGACAAAATGCAAATGTTAAACTTTGAAAACAAATACAACGCCTTATTCAGTAGTGGAAAGCTACTGTTAGTTTTTTGGTTGTCAGTCTGTCTGTCTGTTAGTTTGTTATTGAGTATTCTCTCTTTTCAGGAACGCATTGAAATATTTTGATGAAACTTTCAGTGGGTCTTCTAGGGACTAAGTGTAGGTTTCCTTTCAAAAACGGTGTTGCATTGTTCATTTGTGTTTGTCCATAAAACTACTTATCACATGCGAAAATTGTAGCTCCGAATCTAAGATGAATTTCGGATGTACGAAATTAAATATTTGGAAACTGTGTATAAATAAAAATGCATGTATTAAACATTCAGAAGAATTGAAAAACTTTTCCTCTGAATGTACACCTGAAAATTATTTGCATTCTTGGAAGGATAAATCACAGGATTGGAAACCTTCAGGATGGTGGTAAATGTCAGAAATCGAATAAAAATTATTTACAATATTAAGAATAGAATGTTCGTGCCATGTATGCATTTAGCCGAATGTAACGAGTTTCTTTATTTTACACATGCAATTTCTGGAACTCTGAATCCACACTGTTTTTGATACATTGCACTCAAGATTTTTATTATGGAAGAAATAATTTTAGTGGAATACGACGGAAAACTTTATAAAAAATTAAGATAAGGAGGTTTTTCTCCGAAATTTTTTTTTATTGGGGTGTAACCCCCCTCTGGGGGTAACTCCGTCCCCTTATGGGAGAATTTTCTGAAACCGATACCAGACCTTCCTTATTAATAGGAAAGCTTAACTTCTGAGTTTCACTGCGGATTTCAAAACACTTTTTGAGTTATGACATTTCAAAGCCAAAAATTTGTCGTTTTATGACCCCATTTGAAACCTTATATCTCAAAATTGTGCAACCGCTTTTCAGCTTTCGTATTTTTACGTAACATTAGGCATATTTGTACACATGTTGGCGTTGGCAGTAGATCGGCGTCAAAGCAAATTTCGAAGATATATCACTCCAAAGTTAAGGTAGTAATGGGTATCACTTTTTAGCCGAAGCAGTGTTTTTCAGGTAGCCGAAGTATCCTCTAACTAGAAAACTCATGACTTGTGAGTTTATATGGAGACGTAAAATGATACCCCAGGCTTTAATTTAAAATTTTTAACTTAAATTAAGCAATTTAAATTCAAATTTTAAATTAAATTAATTTTTTTTAATTAAATTTAAATTTAAAAAAATTAGTTTAAAGCTCAATTTAAACTGTAAAGGTTTGTAAAAAGCTTGACTGCACATTTGTACGTAGCAATCAATTCCGCGTTTGCTGTGAGTTATCTAGTGTCGGGTACTTCGGCTACCTAGAACAGGCTTCGGCTAAAAAGTGATACCCATTACTACCTTAACTTTGGAGTGATATATCTTCGAAATTTGCTTTGACGCCGATCTACTGCCAACGCCAACATGTGTACAAATATGTCTAATGTTACGTAAAAATACGAAAGCTGAAAAGCGGTTGCACAATTTTGAGATATAAGGTTTCAAATGGGGTCATAAAACGACAAATTTTTGGCTTTGAAATGTCATAACTCAAAAAGTGTTTTGAAATCCGCAGTGAAACTCAGAAGTTAAGCTTTCCTATTAATAAGGAAGGTCTGGTATCGGTTTCAGAAAATTCTCCCATAAGGGGACGGAGTTAAAAAATTTCGGAGAAAAACCTCCTTATCTTAATTTTTTATAAAGTTTTCCGTCGTATTCCACTAAAATTATTTCTTCCATAATAAAAATCTTGAGTGCAATGTATCAAAAACAGTATCCCAAAAATAATCAGCTGCCGCAAATGAAAGTCGTTACTTTTCCACAACTACAAATACAATAATTTTTCCTTAACAGTATAATTTTTCCAACCGGTCGTCACTCCTGACAAATTATTTATGTTTCCAGTAATAATATTGCCTTTCCCACATTTTTCAATACTTGTTACCTTAGACTATATCTTTTACCCCCGAATTTGTTATAGAAATGCACAAAACGTTATGTACTATAAAAGAAGGAAAGCAGTGTTGTGAATAATACTTTTGTAAAGACTTTGTAGTGGCAAAAAAATTTAAAATTACCAAAGACCGATTATTTTTATGGGTAATAATAAATACAGGTCTTAAATAAATAAATTTTCGTTATCAACTTAGTCATCGCTGCCACAAACGGGAAACAGCATCGAATGAGTAAAACATTAAACAAAGAAACCAATGGAAAGCATCCATTTGTATTATTGCTGAGAATTAGTTTTGGTTACGTAATTTTTATCTTACACTGCTTAAATGCATGTGCCCTGTTGACCAGAAGTAACAAAATAAGTCCAATTGTGCACATGCAATATCATCAAATTCCATATTTTCTATGTATAGATGTATCTATGTATTTCCCTTCTCAGTAATTTCGGTAGATTTTATGTATGCAAGAAATTAATTTATGTGCACTCCCTTATTTGTATTAATATTAAGCATTCAGGTTGCTTTTATGATGGAAAATAGTGCACACACGCAGATGAAGAGATGTTTACTTGTTGTAGGCTGACCACAATTTCCTGGCTCAAAAGAAGGACACTTTGACACAATAAAAAACGTAGGTTGTGGGTGTGGTTTGTTGATGTAGTTCGCGGGAGGTGGTTTTCTGGGGTATTTGCAATAGAATCCACTTTTAGAATTGTGAAGTCCCCGCAAAATGCCGAAAAATATTTTTTTAAAGTTGCACTACAATTTTTTTTATATATTAACAAGTTTACTAAATTTTTGAACATCAGTTTGGAGAAATGACCCACCATCACAATGTACATAAAGTCAATTTTTTTCAATATTAATAAATTCTTTGTGAAAGTATTCTTCTTGGGAGTCGATATTTGAGTCTGAAATGAGGTTCGAAATTATGACTAGCGCGAAGCGAGAAATTCTATTTGTTTACAAACTATAAAAAATTAAAAACTGTAAATACTTTAACGAATAGGTATATGAATGACAGTAGTACAAAAACACGAGGGAACTATTTTATCATTTATAACTTGTAAAGGCTTTAGCTTTCTAGTCGTATTCGGAAAAATAATACGCAACAATGCTTTCAAGAAGACTAAGAAATGCTGCAAAGGTCAAAAATAGTTCACTGTGAAAAGAAAAACGTATAACAAAAAATTATAAAACGAATCGCACGGAGTGCAATAGTTTTGTTCATTTTTTGGGAATTTTACAACTATCTGTCCTTATTTTTCCACCTAAACCTCCTAGAAAAAAGGTAAAAGAAGATATTTTCCCCAAAGAAGGAATTTTTAGGACGGAAGGACAGGTTCCAAAAACAAGAACGCCTGGTCAGCCTAATTGTGGTCTGTCATGCTATTTCGCTTATTATTTTGTGATAATAAAATTGTTCTGCAAATTTTAATGAACAGCTTGACTGCATGCGTAAAGGTTATGCATGAAAAGTAAACTCTGCATGGTGGTTAAAATGATCCAGAGTTTCATGACAATATCATTGATCTTAATTATGTAACATTTTTATTTATGACTTCTAGAATTCGGAAAATACATTCTTAACACGAAATATAAAATTATTTTGTAAAGTATTAAACAGAAAAGCAGAAGACAATAAAATGAATCATTTGTCGCCCAAGGACTGATATAAATGTTAATAATTTATTCTTCAGTAACTTAGGTGTACCACATATCCATGAATTTGTGAAATTGATCGTGTTCAATGGCCTTCCCCCTCCCTCCTTCAAATAAATAGTAATATGATTCTCTGTCCACGAATTCGGCAAGAGAGGTAAAATTAAAATTCTCCACATCAAATTCCCCGACTGCAATTGTTTCTATTGGCATGTTTATCAACTGAATTAGTTGTTTTGGTAGATATCCATCTTCGTTATAAATGTAGAGTCGTTTGGGGTGCAGGACACTCAGCACTTGCTCCACACGATCGAAAGGGTAATTCCACATGGTGAGTTCGTCCAATTCCCTCACGGCACCAATTACTGTTGTGGGGGAGAATATATTACTTAGGTAAATGTTTCTTACACTTTTCGGGAGCATGTCCGCATTCAGTATTTCGCTCCTCCCCCAGAATTTAACATGAATCAGTTGCAGTGACTGGAAATGAGAAAACCAAGAGAGATCCATGTCCATAAATCCTAGTTCCAAATAACTCAATTTTGGTAACATAATTTCTCCACTCACAAATACTTTAGTTTCCACTATTTCGAGTTTTGTTATTGTTGATGGCAAAACAGAAAGATCCAAAGAAGTAGAATATTTTACATGTATTTCATTCAACTGCAACTGAACTCCCTGGAAGTGGGAAAGACAAGAAGAATTCATCATAAATAATTCCAAATGTTTCAAATGGGGTAAGTCAATTTCCTCCCCACTCACAAATACTCGTGTATCACTTAATTCAAGTTTTTCAATTGTTCGTGGTACAGTGGAAATGTCAATGGAATTACCAGATATTCTTAATTCATTTAATGCTCCTGGCCGGAAGTATGACAAGTACGAAGAAGACGTTCTATGTAATGTCAAGCGTTTCAAGTTGGGCAAATCAATTTCTTCACTCGCAAATACTTCCAAATCCCTTAAATTAAGATTTTCTTCTGTACCCCAATAATATCTTTCAAAATTAAGAATAATCAGTGTTTGGAGTGATGATGGAAGTACAGAAAGATCCAAGTGAGAATTTGTTATAGATATTTGTTCCAATTGAAGGGAATGGATGAAAGGCAAAGAATCAGTGGATATATATTGTAATTGCAAGTATTTCAAGTTGGATAAGTCAATTCCTCCACTGACAACAACTGCAGTTGACTCCAAACGTAGTGTATCCAAAGATGGAGGGAGGAGAGAAATATCCAAGACAGAATTCATTATTTCTATTTCTTTTCTTATGTACTTTTTTTCAGAAAGAGTCAAATTCGTTTTAATATTTCTGTTCACATTGAGAACATAAAATAGAGGGTCAATTATGGATATAATTTCCAAGATTTGGTAGTAGCCCCCTGTTTGTTTGAGAAGTGGAACAACTTCCTCACTCTTTCTCAACCGGGAATACAAACCCAACAGAAATCTCCTAATTCCTTTTATTGTTGGACTCTTTTGCAGCAATTGCGGACCTTCTGCATACTTCGAGTTGAATATCATCTCCAGGATTGGCATTGCATTTTCTGCCGATTTCTGGATTTCATCTCCAGTCAAGTTCCTTTCATGTCCTATATTTTCCTTAGAATTCAGTTTTGTGAACAATTGTTCAAGGATTCCAGCTGCTTCGTTGAATTCTCCATGTTTTTCCAAAGAAACGGCCAAGTTGTACGAAGAGGTGTCCGTATTTGTATTTTTGTCAATCTCTGTAGCCCATTCGACAGCTTCATCACTTTTTCCTTCTTCAAGTAATCTCTCCAGTTTCTCGAAATCCAATAAATCCTGATTTTCAGGTGTGTCATTTTGATCCAAGGCTTCTTTCTTTGTGAAAGACGAAGTATTGCGTTTCGTTCCCAATATTAGTGTTATTACCACTAATGCAACCACTATTATTGATACTACCGCAACAATTATGTATTTTTTATTACCACATTTCTTTGGGGAAGTCCGTTTATCAAAATCCTGCTTTGAATCTTGATTTTTCTTATTCAACAGCTCCGTGACATCATCAAATTCCTTTTCACTTGCTTTTTCCTTCCTTGTTAGTTCAAGAGTTTCCATTGCAGTCGCTTTGATTTTCTTTCTTGGCAACAATCAGATTTGTTTGCAGTTTTGATATACTGTCACGTATATCATTCAATCTAATTGTTTTAATTTGTTGTTCAAAAATTTTCTTCCTTGTACTGGTTTTGTCTTTCTGAATAATCTCAATGTTTTCAAAAATTCGCAAATGTTTGAGCTAGAAATAATACACAAAATTATTTTTAATTTCTATTAATGCAGATTTTTAAATTACGTTGATAAATGTCTGTTTTAAATGCGTAGTACCTTCTCTTGGATGTTTAACGAAAACCTTTGGGATACATTGCTTGCAGTTCAGTACAGTCAGTGCAGTGATTGCATTGGGGACAATCTCAGTTTAATTTTAATCTATAAAGTTCAACTGTCCGAGGTTTCTCTTATCATTCTTATCATAACTCATTTATCCTCAGTGCAAAACATGTAAGCAAAACAAATCTCAACACAAATATATGTATAAGTTACACTAGGAATGGATTTTTGTAATTGGAAAACTGTTCAGGACATTCGCATTTGCTGAAATTGTCCGCATTATAATTATTTTGGTCATGAAAAATTAATAGTTAAGGTTTAAGGTTACTGTTTCCGATTGGAAAAAAAATCATACTAGAAGTGATCCTTTAAGAGTAAATCGTTATTTAATATTTTGGTATCAGTATCGACGTCCAAAATATTTATTTGACTGAAATTGTGACTATATATTTTGAATGAGGGAATATAAATCTTCGAATTGTATAATTAAAGTCAATGATACATGGCATTTACATTTTTTAATAAGAAAAATCGGCAAATTTTTTATTTATCATCTAGGAATAAATTGTTGTAGAAATGATTCGCAAAATGTTTCAGAATAATATCATACAAAATGCGATTTATTTTCGGAAGGCAATCTATACTGCTGAGTTTTAAAATCTCTTAACTAAATACGAAAAATGAATCATATTTCAAACATATACACACAGACAGAGCGTAAACATAATGTAGCTGCGGTACTTAATAAGCATTCAGGCTTATCTTGCTTATAGGTTTTATGATAATGAGAAATTGTTCTGCACATTTTAAAGCAGCTTGACTATCTGCACTGCAAAAGGTTACACCGGAAAAGTTAATTCGGCATGTTGGTTAAAATGATCCAGATTAATATACATTATCTTATTATGTAATACCTTTGAGTAATGATTTCTAGATTTCAGGAAATACATTCTAGAAATATAAAATTGGGGGAATTAGAACACTTCATATTTTTAATGTCTGCATTTTCTAAAAGGAAGACCAGAAGATTGACAATTTTAATAAATTAATAGTTAATTAATTTGAATGCCACAATTCCATGGATTTCCAAAATTGGTCGTGTTCAATGGCCTGCCTCCTCCCTCCTTCAAATAAATAGTATCCTGATTCCCTATCCACCAAATCGGTAAGAGTGGTAAAATTAAAATTTTCCACATCAAATTCTCCGACTGCAATTATTTCTATTGGTTTGTTTATCAACTGAATTAACTGCTTTGGTAGATATCCATCTTCATTATAAATATAGAGTCGTTTGGGATTCAAGATACTCAATACTTGCTCCACACAATCGAAAGGGTAATGCCACATGGTGAGTTCGTCCAATTCCCTCATAGCGCCAATTACTGTTGTGGTGGAAAATGTAGTGTTACCTAGCTTAATGTTCCTTACACTTTTTGGGAGCACGTCCAAATTCAGAATTCCGCCCTTCCCCCAGAATTCAATATGAATCAGTTGCAGTGACTGAAAATGAGAAAACCAAGAGGGGTCCATGTCCATAAATCTTAGTTCCAAATATTTCAACTCTGGTAACAGAATTTCTCCACTCACAAATACTTTAGTTTCCACTATACTGAGTTTTGTTATTGTTGCTGGCAAAAGGGAAAGATCCAAAGAAGTAGAATATTCTACTTTATTTCATTCAACTGCAATTGAACTGCCTGGAAGTGGGAAAGACAAGAAGAATTCATCGTAATTAATACCAAGTGTTTCAAATGGGGTAAGTCAATTTCCCCACTCACAAATACTTGTGTATATGCTAATTCAAGTGTTTTAATTGTTCGTGGCACAATGGAAATGTCAATGGAAATATCAGATATTCTTAATTCATTTAATGGAGCTGACCGGAAGTAGGACAAGTATGACGTAGACGTTCTATATAATGTCAAACGTTTCAAGTTGGGCAAATCAATTTCCCCACTCACAAATACTTGTGTATATGCTAATTCAAGTGTTTTAATTGCTCGTGGCACAATGGAAATGTCAATGGAAATATCAGATATTCTTAATTCATTTAATGGAGCTGACCGGAAATAGGACAAGTATGAATAAGACGTTCTATACAATGTCAAATGTTTCAAATTTGGCAAATCAATTTCTCCAATCAGAAATACTTCCAAATCCCTTAAATTGGGATTTTCTTCTATTTCCCAATAATATTTTTCAGGAGTATAAAAAATCAGTGTTTGGAGTGAGGATGGCAGAAGAGAAAGATCCAAATGAGAATTAGTTATAAATATTTGGTCCAATTGGAGTGAATGGAGGAAAGGCACAGAATCAGTGGACATATATTCTAAATCCAAATATTTCAAGTTGGGCAAGTCGATTTCTCCACTGACAACAACTGCTGTTGATTCCAAACTTAATGTTCTCAAAGATGGAGGGAGGAGAGAAATATCCAAGACAGAATTCTTTATTTCTATTTCTTGTTTTTTGTACCTTTTTTCGGAAAGAGTCAAATTTACTTTCATGTTTTGGTTCACACTGAGAACATAAAATACAGGGTCAGTTACGGATATAATTTCCAAGATTTGGTAGTAGCCCCCAGTTTGTTTGAGAAGTGGAGCAACTTGCTCACTCTTTTTCAACCGGGAATACAAACTCAACAGAAGTTTCCTAATTCCTTTTTCTGTTGGACTCTTTTGCAACAATTGCGGACGTTCTGCATTCTTCGAGTTGAATATCATCTCGAGGATTGGCATTGCATTTTCTGCAGATTTCTGAATTTCATCTTGAGTCATGTTCCTTTCATTTTCTCTATTTTCTTTAGAGTTCAGTTTTGTGAACAATTGTTCAAGGATTCCTGCAGCTTCGGTCAATTCTCCATGTTTTTCCAAAGCAATGGCCAAGTTGTACGAAGAAGTGTCCGTATTTGTCTTATTGTCAACCTCTCTAGCCCATTCGACCGCTTCGTCACTTTTTCCTTCTTTTAATAATCTCTCCAGTTTCTCGAAATCCAATAAATCAGGATAATCAGTTGTGTCATTTTGATCCAAGATTCCTTTCTTTGTAAAAGTCGAAGCATTGCTTTTCGTTGCCAATATTACTGTTATTACTACTAATGCAACCACTATTATTGATACTACTGCAACAATTATGTATTTTTTGTTACCACATTTCTTCAGGGAAGTCCGTATTTCAAAATCCTGCTTTGAATCCTGATTTTCTTCACTCAACAACTCTGTGATAATATCATCAAGTTCCTTTTCAGTTGCTATTTTTTTCCTTGATAGCTCAAAAGTTTCCATTGCAATGGCTTTGATTTTCCTTCGTGACAACAATCAGATTTGTTTGCAGTCTCGATATAGTGTCATGTATATCATTCAATTTAAATGTTTTAATTTGTTGTTCAAAAATTTTCTTATATGTACTGGTTTTCGCTTTATGAATAATCTCAGTGTTTTCAAAAATTCGCAAATGTTTGAGCTAGAAATAATACACAACTTTATTTTTAATTTCTATAAATGCAGAATTTTAAATTACTTTGATAAATGTATGTTTTAAATGCGTAGTACCTGTCTTTGGATGTTTAACGAAAACCTTTGGGATACATTGATTGCAGTGCAGTGCAGTGATTGCATTGGGGACAACGTTAATTTAATTTTAATCTATGAAGTTCAATTGTCCGAGGTTTTTCTTATCATTCTTATCAGAACTCATTTATCCTCAGTGCAAAACATATAAGCAAAACAAAGCACAGCACAAATATATGTATTAGTTATATTAGGAATGGAATTTTGTAATTGGGAAACTGTTCAGGACATTCGCATTTGCTGAAATTGTCCGCAATATAATTATGTTGGTCATGAAAAATAGTTAAATTTTAAGGTAGCTGTTTCCGATTTGAATAAAATCATGTGATCATCATTTAAGCGTAAATCATTTACTTTTTTGGTATCAACATCAACATCGACATCCAAAATATTTACTCGATTGAAATTGCGACTATATATTTTGAATCCTGGAATTTAAATCTTTCAATCGTATATTTAAAGTCAATGATACATGGCATCTACATTTTTTGAATAATCAGGACAGAAAAATGGCGATTTTTTCATTTATCCCCTAGGAATAAATTGTTGTAGAAATGATTCGTAAAATGGTTCATATAATACAAAATGCGCTTTATTTTCGCAAGGCAAGCTGTACCGCTAAGTTATACAATCTCTTAAATAAGTACGATGAGGCTGGGGGCTGGGAAGGTGGGGTCTGGGGGCTAGGAAGTACTACTGTTAAGAATTTGAGTTATTTTGTGAATCAATTTATATTTTGTAGTTATCCTTGATTTTGTATTTTGTATAAATGTTGAACGTTTGATGTACGTTTAGATGATAGAGTTGTGTAGATTGAACTCTCTAGAACGAAGAAGAGAGTAGTGTTGTTGAGAACGTTGGAGAGATCGAACGTAAGACCTAGCACTGCTAGCTGTTCTACTGAACCTGATTAATTTTGATAATTATTTCATTTCTGTTGGTATTTGTAGTTTAAATTAACTAAATAAATATAGTTAAACAAGATTCTACTTCCATTCGTTAATTAGTCACTTTTGAATCATACTCAATCACATACATTTAGTTGGAGGAAAGGTCGAAGGGTATTTGGCCATAAGAACCCCAACATTAGTGGCGCGGACTGTAGGGTTAATTGTTGTTTGTGATTGACATTTGACATTCATTAGTCCAAGTGATATCGAAACCTGACAAGAACTGAGTGACGATGGAAGCAACTAAACGAAAACGAGCCGCCATCAGGACGGTTTTTACGAAAACAGCCAATGATTTGGATGACGAACTGAAGAAAACTACAATTAACGAAAGAACAGTCAACATGTTGTTGAGTCGATTAGAGGGTACCGGTCAGCGGCTTCAAGAGGCAAATGAAGAAATTTTGGTTGCTCTTACCGAAAGTGATGCTGGTCCGGATCCTTTCGAAGCAGAAGTGATGACGAGTGAAACATACAACTATCGATTGAGTGACTTGCAGTATCAGGTACAAGCAGTCATTAATAAAACCAAGAATGTCCAGGCTGATGAATTTTTGTCAGTGGCCGGCGATGGAGATGATGCTAAATCCAAAAGAAAGTTCAAACTCCCCAAAATCGAATGGAAGAAATTTGGTGGAGATCCGAAAGACTGGTTAGGATTTTGGGGTCAGTTCTCCAAAATTCACGATGACAAAGAAATGGATTTAGCAGACAAGTTTCAATACTTGTTACAAGCAGTTGAAACAGGAACTAGAGCTGCCATATTAGTTGGGAGTTTTCCCCCAAGTGGCAAATGTTATCCTAAGGCCATTGAAAGCCTTAAAGACAGATTCGGCAACGAAGAGACACTAGTGGAAGTTTACGTTCGTGAGCTCTTGAAACTAGTGCTACAGAATGCTATGAATCCGAAAATGAAAGTTGTGTTGTCTTCACTCTATGACCGTTTAGAAACACAACTTAGAGCTCTGGACACACTTGGAGTCACCAGTGACAAATACGCCTCTATGCTTTACCCCCTAGTGGAGTCATGCTTACCAGAGGACGTCTTAAGAGCCTGGGAAAGAAATCGGAATCGAGGAAGAGAAACCAGTGCTCCAGCAGAAGGATCTACGAAAAATCAATTAACTTTGTTAATGGATTTTCTACACGGTGAAGTGAAAAGCGAAGAAAGAATTTCAGTTGCCAGACAAGGATTTGCAATTGGAAAAGAACCGAAGAAAGAAAACAAGAAAACCGAAGAACAAGAAACTGTTCCTACTGCTGCCGGATTATTTGCAGGCACCGACCAGTCAAGAACAGGCAAGAAATCTTGCGGATTTTGTGATATGACTAATCATTTCACTAAAGACTGTAACCGTGGAAAGAGGATGTCCCTTACCGAAAAGAAAAGTATTCTACTGAAAAAGGGTATCTGTTTCATTTGTTTTGAACGTGGGCATACTGCTAAATTTTGCAAAGCAAAACCGCAGTGCTCAGTGTGTACTTTTAGACACTATACGATTATGTGCCCAGAGTTGAACGCACATAAAACTGAAAAGTCACAAGATAAGAAATCACAAGTGATTTCTGAAAAGACTGAAACGAAAGACAATGTACTTACTAATAATACCAGTTCCCCAGAAGTATTATTACAAACATTGATTGTTATTTTGATTAACGGAAAGAATGAACAGAAAATTAGAGCAGTGATTGATCAGTGTTCTCAAAGATCTTACCTTTCAGAGAGAGCAGCGAAAGCAGTCGGATACGTGAGTACTGGAAAAGAAACTGTAGTGCACAATTTGTTTGGTGGTGTACGCACTAAACCGAAAGAACATTTCCGGTATCAGATTCGATTGTGTGATTTGAATAAGAAATACTACTGCACATTTGAAACTTTGAATGAACAACAGATTTGTGCAGACATCCCGAAAGTCAAGACAGGACCTTGGCTTACCGAATTGAAGTCAGCAAATATTTCTCTCTCAGATATTGTTTCGACTAATAATGACATAGACTTGCTCATCGGTGCTGATGTGGCAGGAAAACTGCTGACAGGAAATATGAAGCAATTAAATGCTGGACCAGTAGCAGTAGAATATCACCTGGGCTGGACTTTGATGGGGAAAATACCGGGTGAGATTGCGAAAAGTAATAGTAGTCTTCTTGTTACTACATTACATGTGACCGATGCCAGTATTCAGGATTTATGGAAACTGGATGCGATTGGGATTTGCGATCCAGCAGAATCTAAATCCGAGAACGAAATTCAAGAGGCTGCAATGAATCATTTTTTGCAGACCGTGAAGATTGATGATGAAGGACGCTACGAAATTGCTTTGCCTTTCACATGCGAACCAGAAAGATTGCCTACCAATGAAAAGATGGCAGAAAAACGAATGAATACACTTACGAGGAAAATGCTCGCTAGTGACAGAATTGAAGATTACAAGAATGTATTCACTGTGTGGGAACAAGAAGGAGTTATTGAAGAAGTTCCTATTGAAGAGTACAACAATTACGGTCATTACATGCCTCATCGTGCAGTGTACAAAGATTATGGCACTACAAAGATAAGACCCGTATTTGATGCTTCGGCGAAAGAAAGATTTTCACCATCACTCAACGATATTTTAGAAAAGGGACCGAACTTGTTAGAATTAATCCCTTCTATACTGACGAAATTCCGTTTGAAGAAAATAGGAGTGTTGGCAGACATAAAGAAAGCGTTCTTGCAAATTAGTGTAAGACCAGAGGATCGTGATTTTTTACGTTTCTTATACTGGAGCAAAACAGAAAACGATTTTGAAAACTTAAGAAAGTTTAGACACAGACGAGTTGTATTTGGTGTGACGTGCAGTCCTTTTCTTTTAGGAGCTACATTAAACTACCATTTTGACAGTGCACCAAATCATTTCAAAGAAACTGCAGAAATTCTAAGATCATCATTTTATATCGACAACTGTGTTACCAGTTTGGACGATATGAAGGATGTTGAAAAATTCAAGAATGAATCAGTGGAATTGTTAGCTTCCGCCAAGTTTGACTTAAGAGGGTGGGAGTGGAGCAATCCAGCCGGAGAAAACCGAACTGTTCCAGTACTTGGACTTGCTTGGGATCTGAAAGAAGATACCTTGTTGTGTGATCTTCGAAATTTCCCTACAGAATTTTCTCCTTTGACGAAAAGAAAAATTCTATCCGCTGCTCATCGGATATTCGACCCCCTTGGGTTTACAGCACCTGTAACACTTCTACCAAAGTTGCTGTTACAGAAAACTTGGACTTTGAAGATCGGATGTGATAAAGAATTGCCAGAGGAAATTAGTAAGCCTTTTACTAATTGGATCCAATCGATTCAGATTTTGAATGATGTGAAAATCCCCAGATGGACTTTGACTGAATCGAATGAAAAGGAGAAGTGGACACTACACGTTTTTGCAGATGCTAGCAAACAGGCTTACGCTGCGTGTGTTTACTTGAGATCGAAAAATTCTAATTCCATTTCTGTTCAGCTTTTGCTTGCCAAGACCAGAGTGGCACCAGTGAAACCGATTACGATTCCACGCTTGGAGCTGTTAGCTTGTTGTATTGCAGCTCGATTGGCAAATTCTGCAAGAAAGATACTAAATTATAATGACATTGTTACTCACTATTGGACAGATTCATCCAACGCATTGTGCTGGATACAAAAGCAAGACCGGTGGGGAACATTTGTCAGCAACAGAGTAAAAGAAATATTGACTTTAAGTTCAAAGTCAAATTGGCAACACATTCCGGGATATCTTAATCCAGCCGATTTACCATCGAGAGGTTGTAGTGCAAAGATGCTTCTTCAAACATCTTGGTGGGAGGGACCGGAATGGCTACGTAAACCGAAACACTGTTGGCCAATAAGTCATGCAGAACCTGATGAAGAAATCGTGAGTTGTGAGAAATTGAAGACAGTAGTTACCCGTTTAGCTACGACCGTAAAAGAAAATTTCTTATCCCGACTTCTGCAAACGAAACGAACTGCTAATTTCAGGAAAGTTGTACGAATTGCCGCTTGGATTCGTCGATATCTTGAAAACTTTTGCAGAAAGTATAACAAAAAGAAAACAATTACAGATGAAGTTAGAAAGAAAACCTTTCTTACTCTTGATGAACTCGAAGGAGCTGAAATGAAAATTGCAAAATTAGTACAAGATGAAGCATTAGCAGAGTATCCAGAATTCATCAAAGGATTGGCTGTATACAAGGATGAAACCGGAATACTTCGAGTGAAAACGAAAATCACACGAAGAGAAGATTCGATGAATTTTAGTTGTCCTATTGTGCTTCCGAATCAACATCCAATAGTCAAGCTCATTGTTTTGGATTATCATAGGCAACTAGGACATCCACCGGCGCAAACTTTACTTTGTGTCCTGAGAGAAAAATTTTGGATTGTCCGATCCAGAAAAATTGTCAAGACTGTAATACGTGAGTGTATTACTTGTAAGAGATTTGATGCAAGAAATATTGAGACAGAGCCTGCCCCATTACCGGCAGACAGAGTAAAGGAAGCAGCCGTGTTTGAAGTGACCGGAATCGATCTTGCAGGGCCTCTGTATTTGAAAGGGGGTGAAAAGTCCTGGATTGTGCTTTTCACTTGCGCCGTGTACAGAGCTGTGCATTTAGAACTAGTGACTTCATTGTCTACTGATGCATTCATTCAGGCATTACGCCGATTTATTTCCCGACGAGGAAGACCGTCTACCATTTATAGCGATAATGATACGAATTTTGTTGGAACTTACAACTTATTTAAAGCTGTGAATTGGAAATCTGTTGAATCATACGCTGTTGTTGAAAAGATTCAGTGGAAGTTCATTCCGCCGACCGGAGCCTGGTGGGGCGGATGGTGGGAGCGTATGGTGCAGATGGTGAAGAAGATTTTGCGACGAGTGTTAGGGCGTGCTTCGTTGGACTACGAAGAGTTAGTTACGGTGCTCTGTGATGCAGAAGCAATCGTAAACAGACGTCCATTGACTTACTTGAGTGAAGACCCGGAGGATTTGATCCCATTGACACCTGCTATGTTTCTCCAAGAGGTACGTGAAGTTGGTGTTCCGGATATTGATCAAATTGACCGAGCTTTTCTGGACAAACGTTTTCTCTATCGTCAACGACTCAGAGATGACCTGCGGAAAAGATTTCGACAAGAATATCTCGCGATGCTGTTACAACCCTCAAAGAACATGAAGAATTGTAGGCCTGTTGCAGTTGGAGATATAGTTTTGATTGAAGCGGATAACATGAAGAGGATCGACTGGAACCTGGCTAGAGTCATGGAAATCTACCCAGGACGAGACGGAATTGTTCGTGTGGCAAAGTTAAAGACTGCTAAGGGGCAGCTTACTCGACCTTTGCAACGACTGTATCCACTTGAAGTTTCACATGAGGATCGTTCGAAGACTTTTGTGAATTTATTCAAGACTACGGAAGAATTGGAGGTTGTCACTCGTAGTGGTCGTAGAGTGAAACCACCAGTGAGATTTAGTTAGACTAGATTAAGTTGTTATTTATCATTTATTATTTATGTGAATTCAATTATATTACAATTTAATGAAATTCCTCATGTTTTCGAAATTCCAGGTGGGAGTAATGTTAAGAATTTGAGTTATTTTGTGAATCAATTTATATTTTGTAGTTATCCTTGATTTTGTATTTTGTATAAATG
Organism: Yoshiicerus persimilis; assembly: GCA_020352615.2. Classification (NCBI taxonomy): domain Eukaryota; kingdom Metazoa; phylum Arthropoda; class Collembola; order Entomobryomorpha; family Tomoceridae; genus Yoshiicerus; species Yoshiicerus persimilis. Next base: position 5,224,212 of record CM036943.2, read on the forward strand.
TTGAACGTTTGATGTACGTTTAGATGATAGAGTTGTGTAGATTGAACTCTCTAGAACGAAGAAGAGAGTAGTGTTGTTGAGAACGTTGGAGAGATCGAACGTAAGACCTAGCACTGCTAGCTGTTCTACTGAACCTGATTAATTTTGATAATTATTTCATTTCTGTTGGTATTTGTAGTTTAAATTAACTAAATAAATATAGTTAAACAAGATTCTACTTCCATTCGTTAATTAGTCACTTTTGAATCATACTCAATCACATACATATTTCGTTGGAGGAAAGGTCGAAGGGTATTTGGCCATAAGAACCCCAACAACTACACTTGGTTCCGTATTATAAGTTCTGTTATAAGAGGCGAACAACCTTCTATAGAGAAGGTGTCCAGGGCTCAGTCCACGTAAATCGGGCTCATTGCCAACTCCTCTGAGACAGGCATTGTTGTTAGTTAATGCCGAGAGGTCAAAGGCTGTCATTAGATGGATTCATAGCCTCACTTCACACACGAGGTGTGCCTGATGGGGTTCTGCCCTACTGTACCCGGAATCCCGGACAACTTGGGCCTCTCAGGTACTATAGTTCCATTATCCCATAGTTAGTTTATCTATCATTCCATTCGTGCGTCGCACAAACAACCTTTGGCCTTATACCCCAAGCGGGATTCGAACCCACTACCCGACAGCAGACATAGAGATTGATTATTCACGTAAGCCGCCTAGCCAGGTATGCTTGGGTTTCCGTGTTCCTGCTAATTTGCACCTGTTTCAGTTTTATCGCGTCAATTCCTACATAGTTAGAACTTCTACTGCATCATTCATAGTGCCCCATGAAATATTTTGTTGTCATTATGAAAACAAAGATTTAGAAAATACTATTAAAACACTAGCAATTTGTTTTAAAACTTGAGGCAAGGTATATTATCAGTTCGGAGTAATGGTACTCGAGACTGGGTAAATATTTGTCAGATAAATGTATGGGTTGAATTTACTACTTTAATTCTCATTGGGGGAAGCTTCAGTACGGCTCCTTTCTTAAATCGAGATAATCTACTCATTTTGTTGTTTGCTTATGAAAAATCCTTTTTCAAATGGAATAAGCTTGTCTTCGATTTAATAAATGGAAAAGTGCATTACGAAACGCTAATGAATACACTACTCATGAATATTGACTATTATTTAGCAGATTTCCATCGGATTTTGGAATCCACTTAATTTTGTTTAAATGTACTTGCTAAAATTTGTTTCTCTTTTATACAAGTGCAGTTTTGGCAAAATGAGCCAAGAATGTTAAATAAATCCTTTGATTAATGAAAGTATCTGTAAGTCTATTAATCATCAGAGCAAATTGCACGGCATTCAGACTGTCGGATATTAATTTTTGAGAGTTTTTATTATGAAGTCATAGATCAAAGAAAGATCAACAAGCAAAGATCATCAAACTAGCTACTTCTATGGTCGATTTATTAAAATAAAGTTTTAACGAATTACCGGAAAGCGTCCATGAATATTTCAGTGATCCAACTCTGAACTCACACACAGACAGACCCAGACCGACAGAACAAAGCCACAAAAAGTAGACTTTGCACTTAACAATATTTTGCTATCATTTTAAAGACCCGAATACTAAGCTGTTAGATTCTTAAGAAGAACATACTTTATACTATCAAATATGTATGTCACTCCAATAAAAATCAATATTTCTGCCTTCGTTCCAATTCTGGACAAATAAGAAATGTCTTTACATAACCTTTTGTAAATCTATACTTTTGGCTTGGAAACCATCCTGTTTAACACGCCATTCTAGAGCACTTAAGTGATTACAGACAAATGAAGTGTAGGTTATTAATTATTTCAAGTCACTTTAAAGTTGGTGCTAATCATTAACATTTAAGGTTGAAATTCGAAATGACTCAAATACGGGTCGGAATCTGGAATTGATGATTGCTATGAAAATTCTCCAAATATTTTCCGAGGCCAAAAGGATTCAAATAAAAATCGAAAACTATAATTTACGTTTCATTTGGAAATTTTAATGCAATTTTTCTGTAAATTTTAACTTATTGAAGTGATTGCTATATATTTTTGTCCTCTTTTCGAATTTGCAAACGATGACTTTCACCATTTCCGAAATATCTCCTTAAAAGTATTAAAAATTACATCTAAAATCTAAGCCAATGATAAATATTTACAAAATTTAATTTTCCACGAGTAAAACTTCTCTGAAAGGATAGCTCAAGCTCAACAAGGTTTCATCCGAAATCCTGTGCACACAAAAACTTTTCTATAACCATTCCAGTCATGCTATCACGAAATCGATAAACAATGTTTGGTCTATCATTTCTATAGATATACATGTCATAGTAGTATAACTTGTCTTTAAAATACGTCTTATACTTAAATATATTTGAAATTTTATTCCTGCTTTGTTTCCTTCATAAGCTCTTCGAATATCAAATAATTATCAGTAGAAGTGAAGATCTAATTTCATTTATTAGAAAATAAGTTTGCAATTTAACAAAATTCATATACTGATGTACGTATACCACTGTGGAATAAAAAAATAAATATTTGTTTTGAAACGTCATTATTGTCAGCACAAGCATCATCATGAACATCCAAATTATTTTTGTTGTATTGAGTTTTGGAATTGTTAAAAGGGCGTTTGGATTGAAATTGAAATATCTACTGGATTTGGAAAAGGACTGTTATACACAAATTGTATTTCACCACAAACATCCAAATAAACCGAATTCTCTGTACGAAGAAGCAGTAACTAGAGAGTTATTTAAAGTAGACAATCCTTACGCAATTACAGAATTCGGTGTTGCTGTTGATGATATACATACACAAAATATTACAACAATAAGGTATGACTTAAGAGATTATCTATTCCCCATTGGTAGGAAGAAGGAAACAATGATTCTACAGTCGGATCTCTCGATTGAATACAAAGAGCAAATCGATTCTCTGAATCTGAAAACTTCAGCCCCGGTTTTCTTATCTCGATTTAATTGTGTGGCAAATATTTTCGTGAATTTGAACACAAAGGACTTGGGAGAAATGATGATGACCAACTACATGAGTGAGGCCTTTAATTACCGAGGTCACCCTGAGAGATACAATTACAGGAGCGCAGAATATTCCTCTGTGTACATATTGGGGGACAAGGAAACTGTGAATCTTCAAAAGTCAAATTCTGTCTATTTCAGTCTAGTGAACGCAAGGGGATTAGAAAGGTACATAAGTTTTCTCCTTCTAACCAAACGATGGTACCTGTTCACATTTGAATCAACGTTGTACTTTCTTCGTCCTCAGTGGAAATATAAATCCAGGGGAATCCGGATTCAGGCGCATCCCTTAATTCAGTTTTCGTTGAATGGAGAAGAATCTCTATCCAGTGACATGCTGAAAACAAAAACTCATCAAGATTTCATTCAGAAGAGCATTGTTCCTCAATATATCTGTATTTGGGCCATGAAATTCTTAGTAGAAGCAGCGTACAATTATTTCGGACCTCCTCTTAGAAATGAATATTTTTCAACTTTTTTTCAGAATGGCCACAAAGATATTGCACTTGCAATCACTTCTATTCTGGTACAACAATTTCCAAATGCATCAATAAAGATAGGGGAGACACCACGGCCAACTGACGGCAAACAGGAAATTTGGAAAGGATTTACACCGCTTATATTATTTCATCCTGGCAAGTCTTTTGCAGCATCAATAACAAAGTCTTACATAGAACTTAATCCGTACAGTACAATAATGGTAACAGGAGAAGATTCCTTCAATTTCATTTCTTGCGTGGTCTTAGAGGACGCAAGACTTTCCTTTGTCGGATACATTCGGCCATTTCAGTGGGACACTTGGTTGGCAATAGCCGCATCAATGACGTCTTTCGTTATATTTCTACACACTGCAATACACCTTAGAAACGATGAAAGCTTTCCGTTTCTTTTACTCTGCTACAGTTATCTTCTACAACATTCCATGGCATTACCCGCAAAAATGTCAAAACTCTTTTGGATAAGAATCGTGATTGGTCCTGCACTTCTGGCACTCATTCTCCTAACAGAAATGTACAGAAGCTTTGTGACTTCAGATCTGACGGAACCACCTCCCAACAAGAAAATCGAATCTACTATTAAAGATTTGATGCATTTACCAGACGTTAAATCATTCATCCCTGAGGAGGGAAATGACGACTTCAGTCAATCTTATGTCTCTCATGAAGCAATTAGGTATGCGGTATACGAGGTTTACGGGAAGAACAAAACCATCTTAAAACACTTTGACAGAGATGGCTGGGTAACCAAAATGGAAGATTTTGATCCTGGATTAAGGAAATATATTGAGGATACTTTTCAATTGTGCAATTCAAATGAAAGTTGTAATTGGTATGCTTTCATTTCGTCAACTCTGCATGGCTACAACAACTACAGATCACCCATAAATGACAGTGTTCTCAGAAAGTCATTTCGCTATCCTCCAGGGTTCCCGACTGTTTCCCCTCAAAAGTGGATTTCCCAGTGCAGAAATTCCATTTTCATTGACAGGAATTCTAACTTGCATCGTTTCCTCAATGAATCCCATTGGCGATCAGAAAGTGGAGACATTATTCCCAGACGAAATCTCTATGTTGGCAAAGATCATTTATTTGCTGAATTTTATACATCAGTGTTTGACAGTAAAGAAGCTCCACTAATGAATTCCTTTGTCCGCAAGAAATCAAGTGTTCTGCTTCACTCGGGTCTTTTTCACGCGTGGTCAAATGCATTTAAAAGGTACAACTTCTCTGAATGCAGAGACTGTTTTGAAAAACAAACGCCAAAACCGGTATCTTTTCGACTCACTAACCTTTCCAGTATATTTTGTTTAGCCGGTGCTGCACTGTTAATTGCACATGTAGTACTGCTTTATGAGTATGTTGATGGATCAGTTATGTATCACATCCAAATGTATAATTATTACCTTTTACCTCTTACTAATCCAAGAAGATATTACTAATTAAAGGGATTAGACGAAGTTCCATTTTCACACCCTACACAGTCACCACAGGAATAAAATTATCCATACTTAAGTGTCAAGCATTGACAATTTATCAAGATGTTTGGAGAATTAACCTTAACGAAATTCTGTATTTGTATAATTCGTAGTTACCAATAGTGTCACTGCCACTATGTATTGGGTTTCAGGCTCTTTTATTACGAAGTCCGACAGGACAACTTGTCAATTCTTTTTGCAAATGAAACCAAACAGCTTTTTCCACAACGGAGAATTGATCTACTGTAGCTGCTAATGTCATAATGTTAATATTGATTGCATTGCTTCTTGTTCTGTCCTTTAAGATCTGTTCTGCTTCTCTCAGGTCTTTTCACGCTTGGTTAAATGCGTTTAAAAGTACAACTACTCTGAATGCACAGAATGCCTTAAAAAAGAAACACCAAAACCTGTATCTTTTAAAAACACAAATATTTCTAGTGTATTTTATTTAGCCGGTGCTGCACTATTAATTGCATTTCTAGTTGCACTTTGTGAGTATCTAAAATGTAATATGGTCAAAGTATGGCCAAATATTGTCGAAAAGTCCTCGTTGCATATGTACACTCTGCGACGTTATTGGCGGACACGTATTTGGAACCCAATGGAATGCAGTATTTTGGAACGGCTCCGTACACTACGCAGGTAGCAATTGCATAAAACGCTTCTTATCCATAAGTTACTAAACAATTGTTCAGACGGAATGCAAAATAATGTCAACGTATTTTTTTGATCAGTAAATGCATTCAACGTCGCTAATCTTTTTCAAATTCTACATGCGAATTTGAAAATTAGCTATTTGAGAATGTAATTTGCCAAACATTAAAAAGAAAAAGAACTACCACTTTAATCTAACTAATGAAAATTGAAAAATTTTGCAATTATTGACTACATTTACAATTATTTCACTTATTACAATATACAATAATTACATACATATATAATATAGCATTACTAAAGTATCTGTTACGTGAAGAGATATAGTTTTAGGATAGTTGTTTTTAAAAGTTGATTTGTCTTATTGCTATAATGTAATGCTATGTAAAAGAATTGATTTATTGTATTTATTGTGGAGTATCTCTAGTTAATGCGATAATTTTGTTAGTAGGTACTCTTTGATTCTCGATAGTAGTTGCAGGTTGAAGGAAGCACATCAAGTTACTACTAAAGTTGATCAAAAGTAATTTTAATTAGTCAATTAGGTGATTTCAGTTCATGAAAGGTGATTTAATTTGACTTTAAAGATTAATAAAATTGAATTAGAAAAGTAAACTTAGTTCTGTCACACCTAAACTGTCCAGTTATTGGTTATTGTCACTAGTAAGTCGATTCACTCCACTTAAAGTAGAACTGATATAAAGACGCGTGGATTCGCAGGTTGTCTCTCTCGCAAAAGTATCTAAATCCAGAAGACACTCATTATCCTTTTCACAATTTATCGTAAATAATCATAACCAACAATATAAACTAGTTAATCTCACATATAGTTTTCAAAATTCTTCGTATTTATTTAAGTGGACCAACCAAGCACTGTGTAGGCAAATTCGAATTTTCTGGTGTGCTTTGTATGCCATTGCCGTGAAACTTACTGAAATGGTTTACTGTAATTGTCGTTAATTTTTAAGGGCTCGTATTTAATGGGCCTCATATAATCGGTTTACCTCAATAAAAATAATCACTTTGCCTCATATAAATACGTTTACCTAATAAATATTTATCCCACAAAAAATATGATCACTTAAAACTGATAATATACCTTCACCTCAAGTTTTAATACAAATTGCTAATACAAAAATACTTTATCCTCAAGTATAGTACCAAATGCTGATTTTGCTGATTTCTTTTAAATTCTTGTTGACCAGACATTCCTTCTATTTTATCAGCGCAGTGCTCATTTTTTGTTTCCCTGAGTATATCTAAAAATATTCGAAGAGGCAAATCCTTCCCTTGTACTACGAACAGCAATTTGGAATTTCTTTCTTCTGTGGTTTTTCCTGATTCCTGCATAAATAAATAAAATGTAGAAGGTTTTATTGTATTTTCTTTAATCAAGCAATCATCTCCGCGATAATTATAATTACATTTTACACTTCAAGATTAAAATGTCTTTCAAAATTGTTAATAGGACAACCTTATTAAAGCATTCTGGATTTCAACTTTTTCTCCCTTTTCGTTATTGGAAATTACGTTTCCTTCGATCAGACAATTCAAGATTCCCAACAAATTTGTCAGATGTTCTGCTAAGTAAGTTAGGTGACGACGAATTACTTCTTTTGTGTCCATCTTAATTTCTGTCTTCAACTGTATGTAATTTATTACCGATCAAGTCAAGAATAAATAAAAACTAAATGACAGTAAATTATAAATTAATTGTTAGGGTATGTCCAGTAAGAAGTAATGCGTACTCTGACGGATGTTTCGTCAAGATATAATCTTTAAGACAGCTTTTCGAAGAAGGGTGACGTTTTGAGCCACAAATCAAGTTTATCACTAGAAGAAAATCCGCAATATTTTTTTCCATTGTAAATAAAACGAATTTTAAAACGATTATTAACTCAGGAAACAATAATTCATATAAATTGGCTGACAAACCTCATGACGACTTAAAATCTTGTGGTTTCCTATTTCTTATCAATAATGACAACAGTAAAAGCCTTGTCTCTATTTAGTTTTAAATAGTGGCTACACTTTTATATACAGGGTGACCATGATATATTAGACCACATTTTGACAGCCAATAAGTTGAGAACGGTTCACTTTAATCAAACGAGCTTTACAGCATTCGAAAGAGGACAAAATTTTGAGTAGATGTCAATAATATTATTGTATAAAACTATTATTATCTGACAATGACAGAATCGTAAATACAAAATAGAAAAATCTACATTTTCTTTACTGCAAAACAGTTTTTATCAACTAACAATTAAGAACTAAACAACATTGAATAAGCAATTTGATGTTAAAAGTGATATTCCAATCACGTTTGACTTAATTATGCACTCGATTTACGAATTTGAAGACCTCCGACTTCCAAACATCTTTGCAATCGAACCGGAACAGAGCGGCAAGTTTTAGCACAGTAATCCTGACCGATATTGCCCATTTCACGAATAAGGATTTCACGTAATTGTGGAATGGTTTTAGGTTTTATGGAATAGATCTTATCCTTCATGATACCCCGACCACTAAAATCCATGGGTGTCAAGTCTGGACTGCGTGGAGGCCAGGCAATGGGATCTTCCAAGCCACTTATTAGGGAAGTTTTCGTCAAACCATTCCCGAACGTCACACCGAAAGTGAGCTGGAGCCCCATCCTGCATTACAAAAATGTTCTCGTGATTGGAAATTCTCCGTATAGCTGGCAGGATTTGATTCTTCAACATCTCCAGATACCTATCTCCGGTACAGCTTCCACTAAACACAAATGTTCCTAAAATTCCCCCAGACCAAATTCCTGCCCACACGCACAAAGTTTTAGATTTTAACTCAGATGCAATTCTGAAGTTCGGGTTGGTTCGGGACCACATACGTGTGTTCTGCACGTTACCAAAGCCATCTAAGCGAAAAACCGATTCATCAGTCCATAGCACAGTATAAAAGTGAAATGAGAAAACGATTTTCACGTTAAGGAAAATTGAGATTTTTCTAATTTTTCTTTTGTCTTCATTCAGTGGCAGATTTTAGTCTGCGTTAGTAATAATATTATTGACATCTACTCAAAATTTTGTCCTCTTTCGAATGCTGTAAAGCTCGTTTGATTAAAGTGAACCGTTCTCAAGTTATTGGCTATCAAAGTGTGGTCTAATATATCATGGTCACCCTGTACATATATTACCGAAAATCACCGTACGATTTATAACACTAAAGTGCTTTGATAACGTATCCTCTATTCAAGTGGTGTCATACTTTGCTTGAAAACTGGATTAGACCACAAATGGAGATACGTGTAACGTTTTCATGTTTTAATTTATTCTGTACCGGATGTCTCACTCTTAAAAATGTTAATTAACTTTGTTCCATGTATCCAAGTAGAGTGTAGGAAGAGTGGAAATATTGGTTTGACCTATTTTTAGTCTCATACACATGTGTTTGCTTTTTTCAAGAAAGGTTACCTGATTTGAGAGTAGATCTCAAAGTTCCCATCATTAATCTTAGCAATAATGCATTAACCATCTCTAAGTCTAGACCTCTGGACTTGCATTGCAATGGAACTGGATATTTGCTTCCCATCTTATTTTTATTTACATTTTTTTAATGTATTAATACAGTTTGTACTATTTATATTTTCCACCATCTAAAGCTGTAATAAAATCATAGGTAATGGATAGGAATGCCAATTATTATGTGATATTACACATTGTGTTTTTCCAAAACTAATTAATGTAGGTATTAATGGTTCTATCCATGTACGCTCAATTATCACATTGAACCTTTGAATAACCTACTAACACTTTTACACTTTTTCCACAGCACAGCACATGCGATCAAGATTACAAGACGTCCGCTGAAAAATGAAACAACTGACGGTACATTATAAATCTTGGATCTATAAAAATCACTTGCCAGGCTACAGGTAATTATAATGGAAATTCCAACCACAATGTTTCCGATTTTTTCGAGGATAATTCTGTTAAGCCGGACTTTAAACTTTAAATTATATTTTCTTTAATTTTAGTTATAAAATGTTCGATTTCACAAATCATGGACATTATTTTTTGAGGTCTCATGAAACATGAATAGTAAAAAAATAATGTTTTGGCCTAACCGATAGGAAAAAATAAATTCATTTGAATTACCAATATATTTTTTCAATAATAAATAAAGAATAACGTATTTTTGCTAAAAAAGGTGTCTTTGCAGATTCAATCCCAGATTTTTAGCAAAGAAATACCGAGAAATAAGAATTTCAGCAAAACTACTTGTTGCTGACAATTAATGAGTCATTTGTATGATTGTTCGTTAAAAAAGTGTATTTTTTCACAGTGTAGAGCTAGGTATCTATTGTTAATGTACCCCAATCCTATGGAATCCCATGGAAGGGAGTACACGCGTTTACATTCAAATTGCCAGCATTGAAAACGGTCTTACACAATAGCAGTGAAGTTAATAAGACTTAAATGTGGAATAATTTTCGTGTAATTTATGGATATGTAAAACATTCAATTGTACAGAAATACTGGTGTCCATGAAAATAGAAAGAACAGAATTACTAGGAAAATCCGTCAGTGTTTATTTCTAGTCTCAAATTAAGATAAGTACAGAGCTATTGAGGAAAAAGAAATCTCTGGTCTCACAATCACAAGAAATGTCTCAGCTGCAATATTGACCTGTGTTAAGCATAGCCTGTGAAATAGTATATCCAATACTACTTGCTTCGTTCTATTCAAGGCTGGTGTAATCATAGTTTGTATCCTATAAGGTTGTCTCATGCAAAAATTTTTAATTTAGAATTTCAGTTCTTTTCGTCGTGGAGCTAAATCCTTCAAATTCAGCACCACAACGTATGGAATCAACATATTTATGGAAATCTAAAATAAATAATTTGGAAGAAACAGAAATCTTGGGTTAAATATTTTTGTTCGAGACAACCTTACGGTAGATACACCAACCTTGGTTCTCATGTACCTGATAATATTATTATACTTAATTTGTTTAACAACCTGAGCCTTTTGGATTTCATAGATCCAAATCTTAGTTCTCTATATTTATAAGTACGCACGTTCCCTCTTTTATTACTTCATTTACTGAGAAACTGCTAAACTCTAACTATCCATCACAATAATAAACTCACTATTCAACCATTACACATTACAATAATATTACTGTTGGTTTGTCATTGACAATTGTTAAGTACTGTCAAAATATTACTGCCAAATCATATTACACGGTTTGTTAACATGAAAAGTAAGTTTTACAACATTTTTTAAAAGAAACGCAAAATAAAACATTTTGGGTTGGCTTATTCAGGAAACCTTAAGAGTATTTTGTTTTAAAAACCTGTTCTGTGTTAGGAATACCCAAAGTTCTTAGTGAATAAGAAATCCTATACCAGAATTCCATTATGTACCCTTAAATAATTATTAAATTGTAAGAAGTTTAGTTGTTGATTTGCTTGCCAAGTTTCAAAAACATTTTAATAATACTTTTCTTTAATACTAAACTAACATAATTTCATGAAGATTATTTATTATTTTTAAAACAATTTAAATTCTAAGTTGATTTAATTCCTGTGAATATTTCTCTGAAGTGATATAAAATATTTAAATGAAGTGAAGATTTAAAAATATGAATACTTAGGGGACAAAACGGCGTGGGTGACCTCGGTTGTTGATGAAACGACGGCTTTAGAGGCGATTGTGCTTGCAAAATCCCTGTCTCGTGTAATCACTGCTGCGGACACAATTGTTCTTACTCCTCATGACATTTCGGTTCCCATCAGGTAATTATACACCAGAAAATTTGTTGAAATATGTCATAAGGTGACCATATCATTTTGTAGTTCTAGCAAAACGTTTATAAACTAAAATTTTCAGGATAATCGCATGTTACATTTTAAATGATAAATTCTATAAATGCATTTTTACAATAGACAGATACCACAATTATGTACTAAAATGCATGCAAGGTTAAAGAGTGAAAAAATTTGTCCAGGGTTACAACATGATAAATTGGTAAATGCTATACGATGAGTAACAAATTATAATAATGACATAGTGGTTTGTAAACTTCCATTTGTGCAATTGCACAAAACTCGTGTAGTTTATGATACTTAAAATTACTGTACTAAAATTCTTGTCTATTTTAAAGTAAAGCCTGTTTCATGGGAACCTACGCCTTTGACAGAACTACCGCGTTTTTAAACATTTACTTATTACTTTTCCTTGTTCTCCAACGTCATGTATTATGCACTTAATTCTAGGAACAGATTTTTTTTACTACTGCACCTTATTAATTATTAATAATCATTTTTAAGGGGAAGATTTAAAGGCACCTTAAAAATAATCGGGTTACCTCCAGAAAAATAATTACTTTACCTTATATGAGATAAAGTAATATTTTTCTTGCGTTAGCTAATAAATATTTATTCAGTTCCAAGTATCATTACTTGATAGTATACCTTTGTCTCAAGTTTTAATGCAATTTTCTAATGTTTTAGTACATTGATCTCAAGTAGCAAAATCCTCATTATTCTTGAGGTAAATGTACTAAAACATTAGCAAATTGCATTAAAACTTGAGGTAAAGGTTTCGGAGTAATGATACTTGAGACTAGATAAATATTTAATAGAAAATTCATTTATATTAGGTAAAGTGATTATTTTTGAGGTACACTTAAATACAAGTCATTTTAAAAGTCAAACTAGAGTATTCATTTACACAAATCATTAATATTTACAGGAATGCACTGACTCATTACTTCGACGTAGTTATTCTTGAAAATGTTTCCCATCAGAAATCAAAAGTCTTGCCTAAAGAAGATTTACTGCTACTTGGAGCATGGAATTTGGGAATGTATTCTAAATGCGTTATTTTAAATTCTAACTCGATGGTGAGACGAAAATATTGTAATCAAAGTTAATTAGATTCCAAAATAATGTTCTTTATTTAACGAATTTTAAATTTTCCATTTTGTTATTTTTTTCTCCCAGATTTTGAAAAATAGTGACGAACTTTTTAAAATTGAGAAGGACGCTGCGCTAGTTTTTGTCAATTGCCAGCAAAATAATCTCGAAGCTTCAGTTTTTGCCATTAAGCCATGCTTGGAAACTTACATCTATCTTTCGAAACTTACTTCCAATGGACACACCTTTAAAAATCGTAAATAATTTACCACAATGAAATTTTAAATATGGAATTGGTTCACCTTTTTAATGTACACATTTTTTAATAGTCACGGAATTTCTAACCAAACTAAAATCCTCTTCGGTTTACAACTTTGATATTTCCCAAAAATACCATCAGCAACAGTAAATTACTTTCTTTTGTACTTACTTTTATCTTACTTTTATGAATAAATTTTGTAAATGTTTTAAAATGAATTCTATTTCTCCAACTAGAAGTCTCCAAGAAATGAAAATCATTTCATTCGGGAAATATGGCGAACCGAGCAGAAGGGAACAGAGAAATGAAAACGATGGCAAGCTAAAGGTCACCATTTTACAAAATAACCAAAATTTATGTTTATTCTGCGTATTTATTTTTTAATAATGTATTATATTATTACATAATTAATACTTTTTATTTTCAGGGTGTATTTTGCTTATGGGATTCCCTGTACAATGATATTCGGTGCGACATCAGATCTGAATTGACGTTTTCGCGAAAAATTTCTGGGCCGAATGATCTTACTGAAATGTACTCGGTGAAGAAAAGTTATCTTAAAGATGCGATTGCAGTTTGTGGTTACAGTTGCCGATTCCCAGGGGCAAACAATAGTAATGAGTTTTGGGACCTGATAAAAAATGGAGGTGACGGGATTTGTCAGGTGCCATCGGACCGACTTTTTGAATTTCAGCGCCACGACCCGCGCTACGCGCAATCGAAGGCGGGATTTCTGAAATGCGCTGTGGATGAGTTTGATGCAAAGTTTTTCGGGATCAGTCCTCGAGAAGCAACTTTCATGGATCCCCAACAAAGGTTGTTGGTAGAGGTCGCTTGGGAAGCTTTAGAAGATGCAGCCATAAATCCTCATTCTCTGAAAGGAAGCAACACTGGAGTTTTTACTGGAGTTTGGACACATGACTACGAAAGATTGATCACAGAAAACCCATCTGGAAAAGATTTCCACCACGTGGTTCTCGGAAATGTATTTTCTGCCACATCATCTCGGGTATCTTACTTCCTGGGGTTGAACGGCCCCAATTTGGCTACCGAGTCTGGATGTTCATCTTCATTGGTAGCTTTACATCTAGCGTGCGAAAGTTTAAGAGCGGGAGAAACGAATTTAGGCCTAGTTTTAGGCGCCAATATTATAATTCTCCAGTTCCCTCTAGCGGAAATCCCAATATTGGCTTCAGATGGTCACTGTAAAACATTTGATGAAAAAGCAGATGGTTTTGGTAGGGCTGAAGGAGTTGCCGTTTTAGTTTTGAAAAGGTTAACGGACGCTGTTAATGATGGTGACAGAATCATGGGTATCATTAGAGGTTCTGCCCTCAGCAACGAAGGGACGACATCCAGTTTTGGGACACCGAGTAAAGTTTGCCAGGAAATTGCAGTTCGAAATGCGTTAAAAAACGCGGGTGTCAAACCCAGTGAGATCGATTACGTTGAATCTCATGGAACGGGTACCCCTGTTGGGGATCCTGTAGAATTCGCAGCCCTATCCCAAGCTTATAAAGGAAAAAGGGATAAACCCTTAATAGTTGGCTCTGTTAAAACAAATATTGGTCACACTGAATCAGCTGCTGGATTAGCTGGGGTCATCAAAGTTCTTTTGTCCATGAAACATGAAATGATTCCTCCTCATAAGAATTTTCAGACTTTGAATCCAAATATCAACTTATCATCATCCCTTGATAACGTGTCCACCGTAATTCCTTTAGAAGCTATGCCATGGCGCCGAAATTCAAACAGAGTAAGGATCGCAGGTGTTAGTTCCTTCGGAATCAGTGGAACGAATGTTCACACAATTCTTGAAGAGGTCCCTGGGGAATTAAATGATTTACACCTTCAGAATAATTTTAATTCCGAAAGAGAAAGGACCCATCACATTCTTACTCTGTCTGCAAAATCGGAAAACGCCCTTAATAGGCTTTCTTCAAAATATGCCGACTTCCTAAAAGAAAATCCAACCGTGAATATTGGGGACGTAACATTTACAGCCAATAACGGAAGGGCTCATTTAAAACACAAGGTTTCTGTAGTAGCCAAAGATATCCAGGAACTTAAATCTAAATTGAACCAAGTAAATTACGTCCCGGGAAAAATTCAACCGGGAAAATCGAAAATAGGGTTTCTTTTTACCGGGCAAGGTTCCCAGTATTTTGGTATGGGGAAAGATTTGTACGATAGTAGTCCGGTATTCCGAAATTCGTTCCAGGATTGCGCCAGGATTTTAGAAAAGAATTTAGGAATTTCTCTAACGAACGTTATTTGGGGTAACGGGAACAATTCGCTTTTGGAACAAAGTATTCACAGTCAACTAACTATTTTCGCTGTTGAATATTCTTTATTAAAACTATGGGGTAGCTTGGGAATAGAACCCGAATTTGTTCTCGGTCATAGCGTTGGTGAATTTGTTGCCGCCACAGCGGCGGGAATCTTAAATCTTCAAGATGCTTTACTGCTACTTGCAGAAAGGAGCAAACTGATTGAAAGTTTGCCCCGCGGAGGAATGTTAGCAATTAGATCTTCTGAAGAAAGAGTTACAAAATTGATTTCGGATTACTTAAAAAACAATTCGGACACGTGGTTAGATATTTCAATAATAAATTCTCATGAAGAAATTGTTGTTTCGGGGAATAAAAGTAGTATTGAGGAATGTCAAAAGTTTTGCACGATAAACGGCGAGAAATCCCATCTTTTGGCTGCAGCTCATCCGTTTCATTCCCGAGCAATCGATGAAATTATTTCCAGGTTTGGAAAAGTGTGCGAAAAAGTTAAATATAAACCTTTACGATGTAGATATATATCGGGAACAACAGGGATGGAACTTTTGAGTGGGGAAATGAACGCCACCTATTGGTTAAAGCATGCAAGAGAAACTGTACAATTTTCAACAGGAATTAAAACTTTATTTGAGGAAGGATGCAACACTTTTATTGAAATAGGGCCCCATCCAGTTTTGTTAGCCTTGGGATTGTCAAATTTGGGAAATTCATGGGATTTTTTGTGGCTTCCTTCGCTGAGGAGAAATGAGGATAATTGGAAAACATTATTGACTAGTGTTGGAACTTTGTTCACGAATCACGTAGAAATCAAATGGAAATCCTTGGATATGTGGACGCCAAGAAAGAAATTACAATTGCCATTTTATCCTTTTGAAAGACAAAAATATTGGGTTAATTTTGAAGGCAAGGAATTTAGTAAAACGATTCATCCGCTTTTAGGTCGAAGAGTATCTCTTGCAAAAACAAAAGATGTGGTGTACGAAAATACTTGGAATTTAAAGGATCTAGCGTATTTGTGTGACCATCAGGTAGCACATACTATCGTGCTCCCAGGGGCAGGTTTCTTAGAAATTATTTTGGCAGCCGGTCGGGATTGTTTCCAAAATTTCTTAGAATCTTCGGAAAATGTTTTGAAAGTGGAGGATTTTGTAGTAGAGTCCCCCATGCAGTTAGAAGAGGAGAAGAATTACAAAATTCAAATAATAGCTTCCCAGTCGGAAAATAACCCGAATAAATTGTTTATCCGAATTTACATGTACCAAAAATTAAACGGGTACAACGAAGAAAAGGGTTGGAAACAATATTCCAGCGCTTGGGTACTGTTGGAAAAGGAAAGTTCTGATGATTTTAATAAAGATAAGTTGGAAACTATTAAAGATAGGTGTCCAACAGAAAAATCCGGTCAGGAGTTCTACAAGTTGGCTCCAGAAGTTGGAATTTTCTTCGGGGAAACATTTCAAAGTGTTGAAACAGTGTGGGAAGGTACTAACGAGGTCGTGGCAAAGATTCCATTGCGATATTCTGTGGTCGATATGCAAGATTACATTTATCACCCAATTATTCTTGACGCCATGATACAAAGTTTTGGTTTAAGCATCGGTAAAGAAAATGCGGATTTGTATTTACCGGTTGGAGTCGGCGCATTCCGGATGCTCCAAACGACATTTGATGAGTATTGCTTTGCGCATGCGAAATGGGAATCAGGTTCGACTTCTGGTACAGTTTCTTTGTATTCCAAAGATAATAGTTTATTGGCAGTTATGGAAAACATCAGGTTACTGCGCACGTCAGTTAGTTCCTTTCTTAATGTTATCAACGCCCAGAAGAATATGTTGCCCGGACTCTACACTGAAAAATGGAGATCAAGAGACGGTCCGGTACAATCCAGGATGGACCTGGAGCACATCCTGGATTTCGATTTGGTACACCAAGATTTAATTCGGGTGATGGAAGAACCGATGAAAAATTTAGATCCAAAAGTACTAGGTCAATTAGGAAATGAAATAATTGCTCTTGGAATAATGGAAACGTTTCTAAAAAACGATTTCACACCTGAAATTTCCAAAGTATATAATCACCGTACTTTTATGGAGCAAAATCTTCTATCCAGTTCCCACAATTGGTTTGTGTTCCGACTTTTTGAAATTTTGAGCGAAGATGGTTACTTTGCTCCAATTGATAACGAATACGGAATTCCAACTGAATGGAGAGCAACTAAAGAGTTTCCAACATTGGTGGAAATCGCCGCGAGGGAAAATGATTTACAACAAGATATTGAATCAAGAACTCCCGGGGGAAAACACGTGTTTACGGAAATCGTTTTAAAATGCAAAGATAAACTGTGGAATATTTTACAAGGGAAAGAAAATTCGGTGGCCGTTTTGTTTGGTCACGATGGGGTCGGTTCTTCAGACATTTATAACAACGGTACGGAAGAAGTCGCTTCGAATATCAGAGTAGGACACTTTTTCCAAATGGTTCTTCAAGAATTAAAACCAGGGGGCAAAATGGCAAATTCTATTGTCCGAATTATTGAAATCGGGGGTGGAAGTGCTGCCACCTCCCGGGAAATAATAAGAACGTTGCAAAACGAGGGGATTGCCTTTAGGTACACTTTTACAGACATTTCACCGCATTTCCTGGAGAACGCTAAGAAAGAGTTCACGAATATTTCAGGAGTTGATTATGGAATTCTAGATATCGAAAAAGATCCCTCATCCCAAGGATATTGTCCTCATCATTATGATATCGTGATTGCTGCAAACGTGCTTCATGCTACGGAAAATCTCAGAACATCTGTCAAAAATATCCGGGAGCTTTTAATGCCCGGAGGCGTATTTGTAATGAAGGAACAATTGAAAAAATTCCGGCAGGTAGATTTTATTTTCGGAATTCTGGAAGACTTTGCAAGATTTAAAGATTTTGATTTAAGAAAAACGCATCCGGTGGTTTCAAAACAAATTTGGGATCAAGTTTTTCTCGAAAATGGTTTCACCTCTTTAATAGAAATGTCCGAACAAAAAGAATTATCAGCACTGTTGATAACAAGGGCTACTGAAACTGTTCAAGATCTCCCTGTAAAAGATATTGTGACAGGAAAAGAGAAAATCTGGTTGAGTTTTTCAGATTTTGGGGAAAAATATTCTCCGCTTTATCAAAAATTTTCCTTAAGAGGCGAAAAGGTATTGGAAATTAAATCGTCAAGTCATCCTGAAAATAGTGAAGACGCCATTTACATTAATGAGGAGGACTTTGAACAGTTTAAGAATGCTTTTGATGTGTTGTACAAGAACTACGTAGTGTCCGGGGTCATTTTCTTCTGTACAGTACCACGCAATGCAAATTCTCATAAACAAATACATTTACAGTTACTAAATTTGTGCAAGTACTTTGCGAATAACACGAAATTTCAGGATCGCATTTATGTAGTGACCCGGGGTACATATTACATTTCAAATAACGAAACGACTGTTCACCCTGAAAATGCATCATTGCTTGGAATGGCAAAAAGTCTATTGAACGAAATGCCTTTATTAAGAGGAAAAATTATAGATTTAGATCCGGAAGTTGTTGATGTGATTACCGAAAGCGATGAAATATTTTTTGAATTATTTCGTGAAGACGAAACGATTGTGAGTTACAGAAACAGAAAACGGTTAGTTAATAGGTTTGTTAGGATGCCCAAGCCAGAGGCCCCCTTGATTCTTCCCCAAGGCAGGTACAAAATAGATATTCCCAATTCGAAAAAGATCAAAGACGTAAAATTCCGTCCAGCAGATAGGGAACAATTAGGGGATGACGATGTGGAAATTCTTGTCAAAGCTTTTGCTTTAAATTTCCGAGATGTCTTTGTTATTTTGAAACCCGAGTCTTACAGCACTTTATTTGACGCAGTTGGAACAGATTTTGCTGGAATCGTTTCCCAAGTTGGAAACAGTGTTTCTAAATTCAAAATCGGGGACAAAGTGTTTGGAATTTCCCAGGCGAGCAGTGCTGCAAGTCACGTGATTGTAAATTCAAATATGCTTTTGCGCAAACCTAAGGAATTTACTTTTGCGGATGCGTCAACAATCCCTTCAGTTTTCCTAACTGCGTATCACTGTTTAGTGACAATTGGGAATTTACAAAAGGGGGAAAGAATTTTAATTCACGTGGCATCAGGGGGTGTTGGCCTTATCGCGATTCAAATTGCAAAGTATATTGGCGCTGAAATAATTGCCACCGCTGGAAGTCATAGAAAACGAAATTATCTTAAATCCTTAGGAATTAAACATGTTTTCCATTCGCGTGATCTTACATTTGGTGCCGAAATCCAAAACTTAGGGATCGGAATTGACGTAGTTTTAAATTCACTTACAGGACACGGATTTAAGGAAACCACACTTGGAGTTTGCAATAAAGGTGCTCGTTTCATTGAAATAGGAAAAGTAAATATTTGGCAACCAGAAGATGTAAGAAATTTGCGTCCCGATATTTTTTACACAATAGTTGATCTGGAAAAGGTTGATAGGCATGGTATGACTGATTTAATGATTGCCATGGAAAATTTGTTTGATACCAAAGTGTGTAGCCCCTTACCGTACTCAAGATTTGAAATAGAATGTATCCGAGACGCCTTAAATTACTTTTTGAAGGCCCAGCACATTGGAAAAATAATTGTAGCCACCCCTGAAATCAAAAACAAAGGGGGTTACAATTTCAGTAACGATTTAATATTCAACAGTAACGCGACCTACCTTATCACCGGAGGCTTAGGGGGTATAGGCCTTGAAGTAGCCAAATGGATGGCGGATAGTGGCGCCAAGAATATTGTTTTAGTTGGCAGGACTGCCCCGACAGATGGCGCCCTTCAAGTTTTGAATAAAATAAACGGGCAAGGCTGCCGAGTTTGGCCTCTGCAAGTAGATGTAGGAAATTGGCACCAATGTAAAACTCTTTTTGATAAAATTGAATCAAACCGCCAATTACCCCCACTCCGGGGTGTTATTCATTCTGCAGGGACGCTATCTGACGGTGTGTTCAAAAACCAAACCTGGGAAAAATTCCAAACTGTATTCAATGCAAAAGTCGACGGCGGCTGGAATTTGCACAATTTGACCAAAGATTTGCCCCTGGAACATTTTGTTTTGTTTTCTTCAATTGCTGCCATCTTTGGTCCAGTTGGGCAACCAAATCATGCTGGGGCTAACATGTTTCTGGATTCTTTAGCCCATTATCGTCACTCTATTGGTTTGCCTGCCCAAACTATCCAATGGGGAGCCTGGTCAGATATCGGGGCAGCAACGAACTCTGTTTTTGGTAAGGAGGGCGCTTTTGGTGTTAAACCATTTACGCCCAGTCAAGGAATTGCCTCTTTGAAGTTTGTGATGACGCGACCCAATTTAGTCCAGTCAGCAGTAATTCAATTCGATGTTATGGAATACGCCCAACAAGTACCTATTAAAGGTAACGTCCTTTCCGAATTGCTAAGTGAAAGTGAAAATTCGACAAGTCAATCGGTATCGACACAAAGTTCTAATTTCTGGGAAGAGATAAACGGTTTGTCTTTAAACCAACGATTTCTAAATATAAAATCAAGACTTGAAAATATAATCCGGAAAACCCTGAAACTTCCCGAATGTGAATTTCTGGACGAATTTCAGACGTTCTCTGAAATGGGACTGGATTCTTTGATGGCTGTGGAAATGAGAAATAAACTCCAAACCATAGTGGGTAGTAAAATAAATTTGAATGCAAATGCGCTCCTAGATCACCCGAATATCAACAGTTTAAGCAAATATCTTGCTGACTGCACAATGTCCGAAACTTCTACTGAAGACCCATCTGTAGGAAAATCAAAAACCAATGAGGTAGCAATGATTCAGGATTTAATTCGGAAAGATTCGATTTTACCGGTAGATATTCTTAAATTGGGGAACGTTCGACCAGTAAAACCTTCTGGGATGAAGAAAATACTGCTCACAGGGGCAACAGGACGTTTTGGGGCGTACATTCTTCGAGATCTTCTCCAGCGGGGTACCATTTCCCAAATATTCTGTTTAATAAAATCCAAAAACGCTCAGCTGGCTAAAAAGAAACTAATTATGAATTTAAAAAAGTTCCACCTTCAAAACGATGTCGATTTGAGTCATGTCCAGATAGTTGTCGGCGATATCACCAAGAATCAATTAGGTATGTCCACTGAAGAGTACGAAAATCTTTCCGAAACCGTTGATTCCGTGTTCCATTTGGCGGCAAAGGCAAATCATGTTGAACAGTACAAAATAACAAAGTCAAATTCAGATATTCGAAGTGTTAATACACTCGGAACTCTAAACATTCTAAGGTTTGCTGCGAATAAAACCACAAAACGAGTTATTTTCACTTCCACATTTGCAACAGTGAATAGATTTTCCGAAGACGGTTACGCTTTGGAAGAATTTCCAGAACCTGACAATTTCGGGGATGGAATTTCCATGGGATATGTGGCCTCGAAATTCATTTGCGAGAAATTACTGAGGGAAGGGAACAGATTAGGGGTACCCTGTACAGTAATTCGGTATCCGACCCTTATAGGGGACAGCCAAACAGGTGTTTTCAGTATCGACCGAGATTCTTTCTTGAATATATTATTGATTGCTAACCGTTTGGGGGTTGTTCCCGATTTTCCTGGGGGTTGGTACTGTCTTCCAGTAGATGTGGCCTCCCAACTCACTTTAGAAATTTGTTTCAACGATGATACTCACCAAAAATTGTTTAACCTTTTTCAACCCACGCCTTTTCGCTCTACAGATATGGTCACCCTCAGCAAGAGATATGGAAATTCAGCTCAGCTTGTTAGCGAAAAGGAATTTGCAGAAAAATTGAAACTCGAAAGTAAAAATAATAGTTGGTTGTCCCTTTTCACAATAGAGAGCGATACGGATTTTATGACCATGGTCTACGGCTCTAGCTTGATTACAGAACTTTCACTTAAAAACACACGGAGTGTTTACACAATTAGCGACAACTTAAAAACAATTATTCCAGATATTCACCATAGGATTCCCAATATTAGTGACATTGTCCCTGTTTATTTTGATTTTGCCCATCGATCTGGTCTTAATGAAACTCTGGGGATTCGGTAATATTATTTTAATTTAATTACTACAGATAATAAAAAAATAATAATAAAAAAAATAATAATACCACTTGTACCTATTTTCCAAAGGAACGTATTCTTGGAAATAAAAAAATGTTAATTTCTTGGCGATTCCCAAATGAAACGTTAACTAATGCATTCGCATTTGAGAATCGGACTGACAATTGAAAATGCAAAAAATAAATCAGAATAAACACTTTGTCAAAGCAAAGATTTCCATTTTTAAACTTATTTTTTAGATTATTATTATTTATTATTATTTATTTATTTATACGGTCCCTACGAGCTTGCGCCCATGGACCAAAAGAGACAAAATACATACAGTTTCTTATTCTTTGCCCCCCGAACGACATGTCCGGAAAGGACTTTACTCTAGGCACATTAAAGATACAGATACATATTTATATCACAAAAGCTGTAATTATTATCTAACTTTGCTTAAGGCACAATTTTGATTACATATTCAACTGCATACTCATAATAGATATTTTTATACATTTGACCTAATTGCGTTATAATATTGGAGTTTATAAAATTTCTATGTACTATATCCTTGCACGAAAATTATCAAATGTAATAATTACACGTTACGTTCGACAGGTTCCAGAGTCCAGAAGTTGCAATAAATAAATAGTACGGATGTTTTTGTAACATAAACTTGCATGTGTTTACACTTTTGAGATTTAGTTTTACAATGGCTAATTTGTAATGCTATGAGTCGGCATTAGTATGTTGTTAATCTGAGTAAGCATTTATACCTTTTAATTAATTTAATTAACATTTGTGTAGTGTATCTATAGTGTACCTAGAAGTGCATTATGCATTGCACTAATTCTGTTTACGCCTATTGCATGTACCTAGTTATAGATACTTTGTTTTATGCAGTTTATGCAATAGTCAGCAATTAGGTTACTAGGCAGAGCTAAGATGATGTGTCATGTCCTTGTCCTTGTCTGTCCTTCTATCTTGGTCTTTTCTGTCTCTGCATAGATTTAGAGATTTACTCTTCTATGGGCGTTTCCCAAGTACTGTGTTAGTCTTAGCACTTATTAATAATTGTCGAATTATTAATTAACAATTAAATAAATTAGTGAGTAATTTTTATAGTACATAAAAATATACATTCACTCATTTCACATAATATACACAAAGATTACATTGGCGCAGCCTTCTTAAGTGAACTTTTTGTGCGTGTTAGTCGTTTTTCGGGTTTTCCAGTGTTTCTAAGTGTCCACCTCAGTCTTTTGTGTGTGACAATGCCTGTTGGCAAATTAGAAGTGTTTAATCCGTCGGTGGACGACTTTGAAAGTTGGGTAGGTGTTTTTAAAAACTATCTTACTGCTAATGATGTTGACATTAGTAAAAGTGATGGTAAAGCGAAAGGTAAAGCTATTTTTCTTTCTGCCGTGGGTCTCCCCACGTACACTATGTTGGTGAACTATGCCTCACCTGCTACACCTGAGTCCAAGGACTTAGATGATTTAGTGCGTGTGATGACTGGTCATTTTAAACCGGAATCAAAGGCAATTGCTGAAAGGTTTAAGTTTTTTCACCGTAAGCAATTACCAGGTGAGTCAGTCACAGTGTATTTAAGTGAATTACGTAAAATGGCTGTGAAGTGCAAGTTTACCGATCTAGATGTGTCCCTTCGGGATCAGTTTGTTGTTGGCATCTCGTCTGAGGCTGCCCAGAAACGGTTATTTATGGAGGATGACTCGTTGACGCTTATTCAAGCCGTTTCAGTTGGCATTAGTCAGGAAGCCGCTGAAATTAGTACTCAACTAGTACGTCACAACGGAAATCTCCTCCAACCTGAGTCTGCTCATAAGATCGGTCGCAAAACCTTTTCGCAAGGAAAGAAGAAGAGTCCGGGTCAGAGTCAACCCGCCGACGGGTCCAGTCCCAAGTGTCCCAATTGTGGGAAGAAGCATAATAAAAAGGACTGCCCTCATAAGGACGTTACTTGTTATTCATGTAATAAAAAAGGTCATTTTGCCAGTCTGTGTCATTCCGGTCCGGGTAACAGTAAAAATAACTCAAATAATAACAATAAGTCCAATAATAATACCAGTGGTAAAGTCCATACGGTACACCAAGTTTCTCGTAGTAGCCGTGTGATTTACATTCCATTATTAATCAATGATGTTCATCATAAAATGGAATTAGATACTGCCTCTGGTAGTAGTTTTGTTTCAGTTGCCTTTTGGAAAAGTTTAGGGTCCCCTAAACTCATCAAGTCTGATGTTGTTTTTCAAACGAATGAACAGTTTGAGGCAAAAGGAAAATTTTCTTGTGTTATTAAATATAACGGCCAGACAGTGGAACATTCACTTCACGTTTCTGATGGTTCTGCACTTTTTGGTCGGGATTTAATTAGCTCCTTCAAGATGGATTGGGCCAACATTGCGTCGCAGTGTTCTCAGTTTACAGTAAACCAGCTAAGTCACACAGATACTTTAAAATCTTTACTAACTGAATTTTCTGATGTGTTTGATAAACCAGTTGGCACCGTTAAGAATTTTAAAGCCAAGTTGGTCCTGCATGACGATGCTGTGCCACGTTACTTCAAGAGTCGTCCTGTCCCCTTCGCTTTACGTGACCAGGTAGATAAGGAACTTGAAAGGATGGAGCAGTCTGGCGTTTTAACTCGCGTTGCACATTCCGATTGGGCGTCTCCTTTGGTAGTTGTACCTAAGCCTAGTGGTGGAGTTCGTATCACTGGCGATTTTAAGAGGACAATAAACAATCAATTATGTGTTACTCAATATCCATTGTCTCGTGACGAAGATATTTTTGAGTGTGTTTCAGGTGGAGAAAAGTTTTCTCAGCTTGATGGCCCAGATGCTTTTCATCAAGTGGAAATCGATGAAAGTTGTAAAAAGTTTTTGGTGGTGAGTACCCCACGGGGTTTGTATCAATACAATGTGTTACCCCAGGGTATTGCCTCGTCTCCTGCAATTTTTCAGGAACTCATGGACAAAATGTTGAGTGACATTCCCATGTGCAAATCTTTCATCGATGACGTCATTTGTTCTGGTCGTACGGATGCTGAACATATTCAGAATCTTCGGAAAGTGTTTGAACGAATGCGAGAGTGCAACTTTCGACTCTCTCGTTCCAAGTGTAAGTTTTTGGAGAAGCAAATAAAATTTTTGGGGCAATTAATTTGTTCTGAAGGCCTACGCACTGATCCTTCTAAGGTGGAAGCCATCATGTCTATGAGGGACGTCGCGTGATAAATTATTGTCACTTGTAATCCGTTACATTCAGAACGGTTGCCCTGTTAATGCCTCTCAAGTTTCTGCAGAGATGAAGCCTTACTTCAGTCATCGAAGTGAACTTTCTGTGGAACGCGGAACAGTAATGTGGGGTATTCGTGTCGTCCTCCCCACCTCTCTAAGGTCTGATGTCCTTCGCCAGCTACACGACACTCATCCAGGTGTCGTTCGTATGAAATCCATCGCACGTCAATATGTCTGGTGGCCTGGTATTGACAGTGACATTGAGACTTTAGTGAAAACTTGTGTGTCTTGTGCAGAGCACAGAGACAATCCAGCGGTTGCTCCATTGCATCCCTGGGCATTTCCTGAGCGGGCCTGGCAGCGACTTCATATTGACCTCGCTGGACCTTTCCAAAATAATATGTGGTTAATCATCGTTGATGCTTACTCCAAATGGCCCGACGTTTTTAATCTTGAAAAAGATTCTACGTCATCGAAAGTCATCGGGTGTGTTCGTGAAACTTTTGCTCGCTTTGGCATTCCAGACACTATTGTCTCCGACAATGGTCCTCAACTTGTCTCAAAGGAGTTTGAAGATTTTTGTGCCAACAATGGCGTACGTCACACCACCAGCAGTGCTTATCACCCTCGTAGTAACGGGGAAGCTGAGCGTTTTATCCGATCGTTCAAAAACTCTATGAATCGTAGTGGGAACTCTAATCTCAATTTGTCTTTGTGCAATTTTTTGTTGAATTATAGAACCACTCCTCATGGTACCACTGACGTGTCACCGTCAGAATTGTTGCTGAAAAATAAGCCGAAAACGGTTATGGATCTCATTCGTCCGGATGTGCATTCCAAAGTTCGTGTAAAGCAAGAACTCCAGCAGGAGAATTTCAACGGTGTGTCTTCTACTCGTAGTTTTCGGGAGGGACAACCTGTCTGGGTGCAAACTTTTTCCAAAGATAGCCCGAAGTGGTCCTTGGGTAAAATAGTTCGTGCTGTTGGCCCCGTCTCTTATCAGGTTGCGGTCAACACTCGGATTATGAAACGCCATGTCGATCACATTTTGCCCGGGGAGGTAGCCGAGTGTATTTCTACGCCGATGCCTCGTCCAGTGAAGCCGTCGCCAACGACGACTCCTTTTCACTTTGCACCATCTACACCTACTAGTGCCGGGAGGAGAACCCAACAATCCCCGCACAATATGACCCCCTGAGGAAATTGTGGAAGCCGGTCCTGCTCCTCGACCTCAACGTCAACGAAAGCAGCCCGACCGTCTTCAATATATATAGTGTTAAAAATAAGTGTGGAGGAATGTAGTGTATCTATAGTGTACCTAGAAGTGCATTATGCATTGCACTAATTCTGTTTACGCCTATTGCATGTACCTAGTTATAGATACTTTGTTTTATGCAGTTTATGCAATAGTCAGCAATTAGGTTACTAGGCAGAGCTAAGATGATGTGTCATGTCCTTGTCCTTGTCTGTCCTTCTATCTTGGTCTTTTCTGTCTCTGCATAGATTTAGAGATTTACTCTTCTATGGGCGTTTCCCAAGTACTGTGTTAGTCTTAGCACTTATTAATAATTGTCGAATTATTAATTAACAATTAAATAAATTAGTGAGTAATTTTTATAGTACATAAAAATATACATTCACTCATTTCACATAATATACACAAATATTACAATTTGCATTTTGTTTGTAATTGTAAGCACATTTTATGCCTGCAATGTAGAGCAGAACAAATGAGGCAATGTCTTCTAAAATATTATTAGACGTCATCGGTTTACATTTGCTCCGTAATATTAATGTATTATATGGTAAAATTAGGTGTTTCTGGTTAAACATTTTACAGAAAGTTATTAATGTGGAATGTGTATGCAGGACTTTAAGCGTAATTTGTAAACTAAAGTTTTGTATGTGTTTTGCTATATTCCCGTACATTCAATTTTTTATGTGTATTTCTATATTCACGTACATTAAAGTTTTTTGTGTATTTCTATATTCACGTACATTAAAGTTTTTTATGTGTATTTCTATATTTGCAAGTATATCCATTTCTGTATTTGAGAATACATTTATTGGTATTAAATTATTACGATACTGTTACCTTAATTTGTGATTGACATGGTTTTACTTAACGTTGCGATTGTTGTTTGCTACTGTCCAAA
Source organism: Yoshiicerus persimilis (assembly GCA_020352615.2). Lineage (NCBI taxonomy): Eukaryota > Metazoa > Arthropoda > Collembola > Entomobryomorpha > Tomoceridae > Yoshiicerus > Yoshiicerus persimilis. Next base: position 5,251,878 of record CM036943.2, read on the forward strand.
TGTTGTCAATTCGACCTTTCCCTCTTTGTTAACTTGGTACACTTCGATTTCGTCATTCCATGTTGCTGTCAGTAAACCATTTCTTATTTGCGTCGCTATTTCATTGTTTTCTCTTTTCCATTCCTTTGCCGTGTCTCGGAGTAATTTTTCGTTGTTGGCTTGCCTCTTTGTGAGTTCCGGGTTAATGTAGACGTCTTTGTAGTAGTTGTAGTTCCTCAGAGTATTTTTGCTGGCTAAAACTTTTTGTTTATCTTTAACACTCGCAATTCGCACAATTATTGCACGCGGTTTAACGGTTTTTTTGCCAATTCGTTTTATGTCCACACACTGTGTTTCCGGCAATCCTACCTCTTCAAGCATCTTTTTTACTTTAGTTTCTGTCTTTGATGGTGTCTCGTCTTTTTCTTCGGATAGGCCAGTAATTCTCACTGTGGTTTTTACAGCTTCTCGTTTCAATTGTTCGTTTTCAATCTCTAGTTGTTCCACTTTCATTTCCAATTCTGCAAGTCGGTTTTTCAGCTCGCTTATATTATCTGTGCACTGTGTCAAAATTGTGAGTAGATGTTCGTTTGTGCTAATTATTTTCTTTTCGTTTACTGTTTCTGTGAATTTGTCGGTTTCTATTGTGTGTTTTTTGTTCGGTGTTACTACAGGAGTCCCTACTAGTTTAGATTTTCTGATATGATTCTTTGCCATGTTTAATGCTAATGACGTGTTCGTGGAGTCTATATCTTTACTTTGAGTGATCTACTGGTCTGTCAGAGCTAACTAGGTCAGCGACTTACTTGAATGCTTTCTCAATTGCGACTCCTCTCATTTTTTAGATTATGTAGCAATGAATAAATGTATTATTAAAAATTGGGGAAGATTTAAGCGCACCTCAAAAATAATTAGTTTGACTTCAAGGAAAATAATCATTTTACTCATCGAAATACATTTAGACTTAGCTAATAAAATTTTATACTGTCTCAAGTATCATTACTCCAAACTGATAATATACCTCTTCCTCTAGTTTTAATGCAGATTTCTAATGTTTTAGTACATTTACCTCTAGCAGAGTACACAATCCTCCTCATTATGCTTGAGGTAAATGTAGTAAAACATTAGCGAATCGCATTAAAACTTGATGCCAAGATATATTATCAGTTCGGCGAATGATACATGAGACTGGATAAATATTTAATGGCAAAATGTACTTTTATGAGGTAAAAGGACTATTTCTCTTAAGGTAAACTGAGTGTTTTTGCTATGCACTTAAATATAAGCCTTAATTTTTGAAAATAATGTATGAAGATAATAAATTTTCATTTCACAAATGGATTGAAGGCAGAAGAAGAGTTTTAATTTATTTCGTTTTATAAAAGAGTGGTAATAATTACTTGATGGTTGATGGTAGAAATAAATATTTATGCCCATGAGGCTTGGAAGCCACTTCCTTGGACGGAGAAGTCAGACATGAAGGTGAGGATGATTGGACCTTCACTGGCCTGGGCTATAGGGAGAAATGTTCCGCAGCGGCTGTAAATTTAAAAAATATAATAAAACGCAGGAAATTGAAGCAAGATTTTCAATGTAAAATAACCCTAGTGGTAAAGATCAAACCTGGGGAAATGGAAATAGTTTAATAAATATCTAATAAAACTTTTTAAACAGCCCTTGAAAACTTAAATATCCCTTAACAATCTTTTAATGCCCTTAAAATTCTTTGAATATATATTTTTGACTTACATTCCACGGAGTCCAAAAACTCCATCACGGAGGGTGTAAATATTGAGCCAGTCAAAATCGCAGAGAGGAGAAAGTTCTATATCCATGCTATCAAATGTCAGAGTGGAAGCTGCTTCGGGATTGATGACAATAACGGCAAGGGAGTCTGGAGAGTATTCTCCTCCGTTTTCTGGGTGTCTGACGGTTCCACTTGCGCCTGTTCCAGCAGCGTTCCTAAGATTCAATCCAGTGGCTCCATTGTATCCAGTTCCGTAGAAATGGAGACGGAATCCATTGCCAGCTTCATCGTCATCGGATTGGAGGGTCAAGAAAGCAATTGGACCAGAAACATTGTAAACTCCAACTTCGGTGCTGGAATTTGCAAGATATTTATAATTTGTAGGACATTTTTTCTTAAGGAAATTAAATAAATCGCGTTTGATTTGGAAAATATTAGAATAGTTTCTAAAATTACATTTCAACGGTTCTTCCGAGACGACCGTTGGCGTTGTCGAGTTCAGTGATGTACAATCTGTCGGAGGGGTTGCCCAATTCGTAGACTTCAAAACGGATGTCGGTGACATCGTTGGCTCTCAAAGACCAGGTGCACTTTTCGTTGGCGCCCAAGGCTTGTCCCAATTTGTAACTGACTTGTCCAGAAGATCCGGTCAAAGCACCTCCACATCCCTCGTCTACGCAAAATTATTATACAAATTAAAATGGGTGATCAAAGGAAATTCTTGAAATCGCATTGAAAATGCATGAACCGTTTCATTCGCGCCAGTAATGAAGATCCGAGAATATTTAAAATCGAAAAATAGATTCAGAAACTTACTTTGTTCAACGAAGGTGGAGTTATCTTCTTCTGGGGGAACTGTTGGTAAAAATATAGTAAAATTATTGGGTTCGGTTGCAAAATTTGTTTTGTTTGTTTCAATTAATTTGCGGAATACTTACTGATGGCAGTTGCAACCCATTCCTTGAAGTAAGAAGCCTCTGTGTATACTCCTGGCTAAAAAGTTTAAAAAATTGTTGAAATTCCTGAAATTTCTGAAATATTCCTGAATTTCCTGAGAAATTCTGGAAATTCTTTGCAATATGCCGGAAATTCCTAAAATATTTCGGAAATTCCTGAAATATTCCGAAAATTTCTGAAATATCCCTGAAATCGTTGAAATGATCCGAAAATTCCTGAAATATTCCTGAAATATTACTAAAATTTGTTGGAAAAATCGTTGAAAATATTTATTATTCTTACATATCCAGCTTGGGCACATCCACGTCCCCAAGAGACGATTCCGCACAAGTATGTGGTTCCGTTGACAGTGCAGGTTAGTGGACCACCAGAGTCTCCTTGACAGGAATCCTTTCCAGCTTCTCCAGCGCAGTACATGTCATCGGAGATAGCGGTTTGTCCATAAGCGGAACGACAATCAGCATCGGTAACAAATGGGACATCGACGTTGTACAAAGTAACTGGGGATGATCCTCCTTGGGTCAGGGCACCCCATCCTTGAATATGAGAAGAACAAAAATTCAGCGTTTTGTGGTAACAGACAAAGAAAATTGTGGTAAATAAGTAAATATTTGTGTACCAGCAACGGTGACGGTTGGTCCAGAGTCAAATCCTGGAGTTGGAGGAAGTTCAATGGTTTTGACGATATCGTTCAGTTCGAATGGTGGAGATACGTGCATCAAGGCAATATCGTATTGGTATTGGGCACCAGATCCGTAGCTTGGATGACGGATGATACGATCAACCTGTCTGTTTTGTTGTTCTGGCTCAGTTGTTTGAATGTTGTGGTCTCCAGCAACCAATTCGTAATTTGAAGCAGAAGCGGTAGCTGGAAATCAATTTATTTATTAATTATTATTAATATTAGATACAAATAATTATTAATATTAGTAAGTAATTACTATTAAATACTAAAATAATAATAAGTAATATTAATTATACTTTTTACAATTAATATTAAATATTATAACTAATAATAAGTAATATTAATTATACTTTTTACAATTAATATTAAATATTATAACTAATAATAAGTAATATTAATTATACTTTTTACAATTAATATTAAATATTATAACTAATAATAAGTAATATTAATTATACTTTTTACAATTAATATTAAATATTATAACTAATAATAAGTAATATTAATTATACTTTTTACAATTAATATTAAATATTATAACTAATAATAAGTAATATTAATTATACTTTTTACAATTAATATTAAATATTATAACTAATAATAAGTAATATTAATTATAATTAATAAATAATATTTATTGTAATTATTATAATTAATATTACTTATTATTAATTGTATTGTATTGCAATAATTAATTCTAGAATTAACTTACAGCAATGGGCGGCTGTGACGACCCATTCGGAGTTGATGATGGATCCTCCGCAGTAGTGACCACCTCGTCTCATGTCAACGATCCATGGTTGGGAGTGAGGCACAGCTTCGGAACCTCCGACGATTCTACCGTTGTGCGTGCGACCGAATGGCCATTGTGGTTCATTCGGGTTTGGCAACGCTGCAAACAAACATTTCGCGTAAGCAATGTTATTTTTTACAAATTTCGGGGTAGAAACTAACCAAATGTTGTGGACAGTGTAATATTATTTGGGGAAAATGAATATTTTTGTGGTAAATAAATTTTATTTTGATGAATTGAATAAACTTGTAGAAAAATGACTTATTTGTCGTGAGAGTTAAATAGAAACTATTTAAAAATTTGGAAAATTCAAGTAATTAAAACGGAGTTTTTACAAATTTACAAAAGTTGGAGTAAAAAAGTAGTAAAATATGCAGTAATAATTGGGGGAATGAATATTTTTGTGATATGTACTATTATTTGTGATAAAATAATTTTATTTTGATGAGTTGAGTATACTTGTAGGAAAAGGAATAATTTTTCCTGGGAATTATATAGAAAAGATTTGAAAATTTGAGGAATTTCACAATTTCAGTAATTAAGAAATTTGATGTAAATTTGATGTAAATTATTTTAATTTACCGGAGATGGCAGCAACAGCCACCAACAAAACGACAGCGACTTTTCCGTTCATGCTGAAAGAGGCTTTGGGGACTTCAGGTCTCTAATTAAAAGTTTTTCCATTCAGCAATTAGTCTTTTATACGGGGTAGACTAAAGGCCATGCCACGCAATTAGGATAAGCCTGTGTAATCTGCTGCTCCACCGTGGTTGACGGGGATAGATTATAATTAAACTTGGAAAGTCCAGCTTTCAGCAGTCAAAAGCTTTCCGAACAATCCATTTGTCTATGTCTTCCATGTAAATCACGATTGTTTTGTCAGTTATTATCTTTTACATCAATTTTAATGCTGAGTGCTAAATCTGCATCAATCAATTTAGGATTTGCTTACAGAATCAAAGGTTCTTTTCCTATAATTATTACATCACCTGGAAATGCAATCGAATTAAGAGAAGCGTCGTAATATCTGCATTATAATTACATGAATAAAACTTAAGTTTGTAGACAATAGGCAAGAAATGCGAAAAATCTTGCAATTCTTAAACATTTTCTAAATCTCAGGTATTTTTTTGCAGTTTTTATTTTAAAGTGCTTTATTTTTAAGGTCTCAAGTGGCATTATTTCTGCGTAACACTCTGCTGAAAGTTGTTTACCACTCGAGTATGTGCTGAACACTATTAACCGTGAAACATGTACAGTACTTCATTAAGGATGTGATATTCCTGACAACAGCCTGACTACCTGAGTATCATATTCCCTGTTAAAATAGATTTGCAGGAAAAGCATGAGCCTCTTAACGATTATACTTACAGATGTAAAAAATATACCAGGAGGACCGCATGAACCTGTACTACGCAGTTACTCCTCGTTTTGGCGATACAAATGTCGCTGGATGGAGATAAAAAATCATTTGTGATAAGTTGCGAGATTTTATCGAAAACTCTCACAAATAATTTTTTATCTCAATCCAGAGGTCTTTGTATGGCTAAGACGAGGAGTAACTTTGTAGTACAGGTTCATGCGGTCCTCCTGGTATATTTTTTACATCTGTAAGTATAATCGTTAAGACGCTCATGCTTTTTTGGCAAATCAACTTTTCATTTTGTCATGTCTTGTTCTGAAAATTTGAATTGTTGCATGTGGTGGGGTTTGGGCTTAGGAAATTTGGCTTTTTGTTAATTCCCATGTTATTTGGTTGCCATTGCCATTGGAATATGTTCTCAAAGAAATGCAAAGTAGGAAATACCGGCAATTTGCGAATTTTAAAAATAAATATTTTCCTCTAAGTCCAATAAAACTAAATTATTATTGCATTTCCGTTTTTGGTCCAAATCGGATGTCGTCAACAACTGCAAAACTACAAATTGTCAGGTGAGAAACTTGTAGGAGAGCTCAAGCGAAGTACTTTTTGGCAGTTTTTTAAATGCATTTCTCCGTTTTTATGAAATCCTTGGTGATTTGGACATTATCAAAATCATCGTTCAAAATCATTGAAAACGTATAGTTCCAAGCCTTAATACCGTAAATGTATAAATACATTTAGCCAAAGTTGCTGTAGTCTAGGCTACACGTGTTAAACTCTAGTCAGGTTAGCCCTTCCGGGGGGGTAAACAAAATAAAATTCACTTTTTTCACTCTGGTTTCAAATCAGGCGAATTTGAAACCAGCATAGCGAGCCATGGGGTCTCCCCATCGGGTAACCTTAGATACCGCCTTGGATCCAATACAAATGGCATGGACTGGTTTCAAATTCGCCAGATTTGAAACCAAAGTGAAAAAAGTGAATTTTATTTTGTTTACCCCCCTAGGAAGGGCTAACCTGGCTAGAGTTTAACACGTGTAGGTAATACTCCAGCAACTTTGACATTTAGCTAATAAATATTTATCCAACCTCAAGTATCATTGCTCCAAATTAATAATAATACCTCTTCCTCTAGTTTTATGTAATGCTATTTTCTAATGTTTTAGTACATTTAGCTCAATCAAAGTACAATATCCTCATTTTACTTGAGCTTAATGTACTAAAACATTAGCAAATTGCATTAAAACTTGAGGGAAAGGCATATTATCAGTTCGGAGTAATATGATATTTGATACTGGAAAAATATTTATTGGCTAAATGTATTTTTTAAAGGTAAAAAGAATATTTTTGTTGGGGTAACCCGATTATTTTTGAGATGCAGTTAAATACAAACATTAAAAATTTGGATTAATAAAATAAGCAAATATTGTTAATTTATAGTTATTGGCTTTTCATTAACAAATTAGTAATAATGAGGAATTATGAAATCATGGCAAATAATGTATTATGCTAATAAATTTTCAGTGCACAAATTGATTGAAAGCGGAAGGAGAGTTTTAATTTATTTCGTTTTATAAAAGAGCGGTAATAATTAGTTGATGGTAAATATTGGTATTTATGCCCATGAGGCTTGGAAGCCATTTCCTTGGATGGAGAAGTCAGACATGAAGGTGAGGATGATTGGACCTTCACTGGCCTGGGCTGCAGGTGCGGATGTTCCACAGTGGCTGTAAATTTAAAAAGTACATGTAACAAAATCCAATAAATTGAAGCATAATTTCCAGTGTAAAATGCCCCTAGAGATAAAACTAAGCTCAAATCGGGGGAAATAATTGTTCAAATAAGGAGTACAAAACGCATTAACGTATCATTAATTGCTTGCTATTTTCTTTTTGAATGATCAGCAAAACTTTTAATACTCTGTCAAATTTTATGTAACCTTTAAACTTTTAAATGCCCAGAAAGCCTAGCTGTTAAACACTACCATGTAAAACTATTAATGTACTGTAAAACCCAATAATGCCCCTTTAACCTCTTTAAATGCCCCTTTAACCTCTTTAAATGCCCCTTTAACCTCTTTAAATGCCCCTTCAAACTCTTATGCCCCTTTAACCTCTTTAAATGCCCCTTTAAACTCATTGCCCCTTTAAGCTCCTTAAATGCCCCTTTAAAATCTTTAAATGCCCCTTTAAAATCTTTAAATGACCATTTAAACTCTTCAAATGCCCCTTTAACCTCTTTAAATCATTTTAAAATTCAAATTCAAATTCGTGTTTATTTACATGTCATGACAATCACAGTTGCAAGAACAATACAGTTAACCAACAACTTTAGCAATTCCAACATAATTCCAAACTCTTTAAATGCCCCTTTAAACTCTTTAAATGCCCCTTTAAATTCTTTAAATGACCCTTTAAACTCTTCAAATGCCCCTTTAACCTCTTCAAATCATTTTAAACTTTTTAAATGCCCCTTTAAACTCTTCAAATGCCCCTTTAACCTCTTTAAATCATTTTAAACTCTTTAAATACCCCTTTAAACTCTTTAAATGTCCCTTTAACCTCTTTGAATGCCCCTTTAAACTCTTTAAATACCCCATTAAACTCTTTAAATGCTCCTTAAACTCTTTCCATGCCCCTTTAACGCTTTAAGTAACAATTAAGACTCTTTAAATACCCCTCTGAAACCATTAAATTCTCCTTAAAACATTTAAATATCCCTTAAAACTCTTAAATGCCCATATACCATTTATAGTACCCCTTAAAACCCTTAAATATTTCTTAACAATTTTTTAATGCCTTTAAAAACCCTTACTGCCCTTAAAAATCTTTTAAATATCCCTTAGCAATTTTTAATACCCTTAAAGACCTACAAATTGCCCTTAAAATCTTTTAATGCTCTAAAAAAGTTTTAATAACCCTTAAAACTCTTTAAATACTGTATATTTTTGACTTACGTTCCACGGAGTCCGAAAACTCCATCACGGAGGGTGTAAACATTGAGCAAATCATAACTGCAGGAGGATCCAGAACCTTCCATATCGATGCTATCAATTGTCAGAGTGGAAGATGTTTCAGGATTGATGACAATAACGGCGAGGGAGTCTGGGGAGTATTCTCCTCCGTTTTCTGGGTGTCTGACGGTTCCACTTGCGCCTGATCCAGCACTGTTCCTAAGATTCAATCCAGTGGCTCCATTGTATCCAGTTCCGTAGAAATGAAGACGGAATCCATCGCCAGCTTCATCGTCATCGGATTGGAGAGTCAAGAAAGCAATTGGACCGGAAACGTTGTAAACTCCAACTTCGGTGCTAGAATTTTCAAGATATTTGTAATTTGTAGGACATTTATGCTAAGTAAATAAAATAAATTACGTTTATTTGTAAGATATTAGAATAATGTTTAAAATTACATTTCAACGGTTCTTCCGAGTTGACCGTTGGCGTTGTCGAGTTCAGTGATGTACAATCTGTCGGAGGGGCTGCCCAATTCGTAGACTTCGAAACGGATGTCAGTGACATCGTTGGCTCTCAAAGACCAGGTGCACTTTTCGTTGGTTCCCAAGGCTTGTCCCAATTTGTAACTGACTTGTCCAGAAGATCCGGTCAAAGCACCTCCGCATCCCTCGTCTACGCAAAATTATTATACAAATTGCAGTGATGAATCAAGGGAAATGGGAAATCGTCTTGGAAATGCATGAACCGTTTCATTTCCATTACTTCTACTACTTTACGCGAGTAATTAAAATCCGCGAACATTTAAAATGAAAAAATAGAGTCAAACTTACTTTGTTCAACGAAGGTGGAGTTATCTTCTTCTGGGGGAACTGTTGGTAAAAACATTGAAAAATTAGGTATTGGGTTCGGTTGTATAATGGATTTGTCTGCTTCAATTAATTTGCGGAATACTTACTGATGGCAGCTGCAACCCATTCCTTAAAGTAAGAAGCCTCTGTGTATACTCCTGGCTAAAAAAGTTTTTAAATAATTATTGAAATTCATGAAATTCCTTAAATTTTTGAAATAATCCTGAAATATTCCGGTGATTCCTGAAATATTCCTGAAATTTCTGAAATATTTCTGAAAGTCCAGAAATACTCCTGAAATATTCCTGAAATTCCTAATATTTCTAAAAATTCCTGAAAAATTTCTGAAACATTCATGAAATATTCCTGATATTTCTGAAATATTTCTGAAATTTCTGAAATATTTCTGAAATTCCCTAAATACTCCTGAAATTCCTGAAATATTTCAGAAATATTCCTGAAATTCCCGAAAAACTCTTGAAATATTCCATAAATTTCTAAAATTCCTGAAGAATTCCTGAAACATTTCTGAACTATACTTGAAATTTCTGAAATATTCATGAAATATTCCATAAATTTCTGAAATACTCCTGAAATATTCCATAAATTTCTAAAACTCCTGAAAAATTCCTGAAACATTTCTGAACTATACTTGAAATTTCTGAAATATTCATTAAATATTCCTGAAATTCCTGAAATATGCCTGAAATTCCTGAAATATGCCTGAAATTCCTGAAGTACTGCTGAAACAATCCTGAATTTCCTGAAATTCCGGATATACTCTTGAACTATTCCATAAATTCCTAAAATTCCTGAAAAAGTCCTGAAAAAGTCCTGAAACATTCCTGAAATATACTTGAAATTTCTGAAATATTCATGAAATATTCCTGAAATTCCTGAAATTTCTGAAATACTCCTCAAATATTCCTGAATTTTCTGAAATTCTCAAATTACTCTTGATATATTCCTGAAATTCCTAAAATTCCTGAAAAGGTCCTGATACATTCCTGAAATATACTTGAAATTTCTGAAATATTCATAAAATATTCCTGAAATTCCTGAAATCTTTCTGAAATTCTTGAAATATTCCTGAAATATTCCTGAAATTCCCGAAATACTCCTGAAACATTTCTGAAATTCCTGAAATTTCTGAAATATTTCTGAAATATTTCTGAAATATTTCTGAAATACTCTTGAAATATTCCTGAAATTTCTAACATTCCTGAAAAATTTCTTAAATATACTTGAAATTTCTGAAATATTCATGAAATATTCCTGAAATGTTTCTGAAATCTTTCTGAATTTTGTTGTAAAAGTTGCTGAAAAACATTTTAAATTATTACATATCCAGCTTGAGCACATCCACGTCCCCAAGAGACGATTCCGCACAAGTAGGTGGTTCCGTTGACAGTGCAGGTGAGTGGACCACCAGAGTCTCCTTGGCAGGAATCCTTTCCAGCTTCTCCAGCGCAGTACATGTCATCGGAGATAGCGGTTTGTCCGTAAGCGGAGCGACAATCGGCATCGGTAACAAATGGGACATCGACGTTGTACAAAGTAACTGGGGATGATCCTCCTTGGGTCAGGGCACCCCATCCTTGAAATTGAGAAAAACAAACAAAATTGAGTACTTGTGGTAAAAGTCAACAAAAGTTGTGGTAAATAAGTAAACGATTGTGTACCAGCAACGGTGACGGTTGGTCCAGAGTCAAATCCTGGAGTTGGGGGAAGTTCAATTGCCTTGACGATATCGTTCAGTTCGAATGGTTGAGATACGTGCATCAAGGCAATATCGTATTGGTATTGGGCACCGGATCCGTAGCTTGGATGACGGATGATACGATCAACCTGTCTGTTTTGTTGTTCGGGTTCAGTGGTCTGAATATTGTGGTCTCCAGCAACCAATTCGTAATTTGAAGCAGAAGCGGTAGCTGAAAAAAAATTATTATTTATTAATTTTTATTAGTACTAGTTATTAATTGTTAATTATAATTAATATTAGTTATTTAATTATAAATATTAGTTATTAATTGTTAATTATAATTAATATTAGTTATTTAATTATAAATATTAGTTATTAATTGTTAATTATAATTAATATTAGTTATTTAATTATAAATATTAGTTATTAATTGTTAATTATAATTAATATTAGTTATTTAATTATAAATATTAGTTATTAATTGTTAATTATAATTAATATTAGTTATTTAATTATAAATATTAGTTATTAATTGTTAATTATAATTAATATTAGTTATTAATTATTTATTATAATTAATATTAGTTATTAATTTTTTATTATAATTAATATTCGTTATTAATTGTTTATTATAATTAATATTAGTTATTAATTGTTTATTATAATTAATATTAGTTATTAATTGTTTATTATATTTAATATTAGTTATTTCATTACAAATACCAGTTATTAATTGCTAATTATAATTAATATTAGTTATTTAATTACAAATATTAGCTATTAATTGTGAATTATAATTAATATTAGTTATTAATTGTTAATTATAATTAATATTAGTTATTAACTGTTAATTATAATTAATATTAGTTATTAACTGTTAATTATAATTAATATTAATTATTTTATTATAAATATTAGTTATTAATTGTTAATTATAATTAATGTTAGGTAGTAATTATTATTTTTTATTAATATTACTTATTATTAATTACATTTTATTTTAATAATTAAATCTAGAATTAACTTACAGCAATGGGCAGCTGTGACGACCCATTCGGAGTTGATGATGGATCCTCCACAGTAGTGACCACCTCGTCTCATGTCAACGATCCATGGTTGGGAGTGAGGCTCTGCTTCGGAACCTCCGACGATCCTACCGTTGTGCGTGCGACCGAATGGCCATTGTGGTTCATTCGGGTTTGGCAACGCTGCAAACAAACAAATATTTTACGTAAGTAATGTTAATTTTTACAAATTTCGTAGTATAAACTAATAAAATGTGCGGATAATGCAAAATTAATGGCGGAAATGGATATTTGTGTGGTAAAATAATTTTATTGTGAAGAATTGAATATACTTGTGAAAAAGTGACTTATTTTTCGTGGGAGATAAATAGAAACCATATAAAAATTTGAAAAAGTCAAATAATTAATACCGAATTATTACAAATTACCAATTTCGGAGTAATTAAAAACTAATAAAATATGTGGAAAATGCAATATTAATTGGGGAGACAGTATATTTTTGTGATAAATACCATTTTTGTGGTAAAATAATGTTACTGTGATGAAATGAGCATACTTTAGGGAAAAGGACGTATTTTTTCCTAAAAAATTCGGGGAATTTCAGTACTTAATAGGGGATTTTAGTGTAAAGTATTTTAATTTACCGGAGACGGCAGCAACAGCCACCAACAAAACGACAGCGACTTTTCCGTTCATGCTGTAAGAGGCTCTGGGGAATTCAGGTCTCTAATTAAAAGTTTTTCCATTCAGCAATTAGTCTTTTATACGGGGTAGACTAAAGGCCAGGCCACGCAATTAAGATAACCCTCTGTAATCTGCTGCTCCACCGTGGTTGACGGGCATAGATTATATTTAAACTTGGGAAGTCCAGCTTCCAGTAGTCCAAAGCTCTCCAAACAGCACATTTGTCCATGTTTTCCATGCAAATCACGATAATTTTGTCAGTTATTATCTTTGTCCCTCTTTTACATCAATTTTAATGCTGAGTGCTAAATCTATATCAATCATTTTAGGATTTGCTTACTGAATCAAAGGCTTTTTCCACTAATTATTACATCACCTGGAAATTCAATGCAATAGACATAAGCGTCGTAATATCTGCTTTATAATTACATGAATAAAACTTAAGTTTGTAGACAATATACATGAAATGCGAAAAATCTTGCAATTCTTAAACATTTTCTAAATCTCGGGTAAATTTGTGCAGTTTTTGTTTTAAGACGTATTAATGTTAACCTGAAAAATTATTTTTAAGGTCTCAAGTGGCATTATTTCTGCGTAACACTCTCTTGAAAGTTGTTTACCACTCGAGTATGTACTGAACATTATTAACCGTTAAAAATGTACAGTACTTCATTAATACTGTAAATGTATTAACACATTTAGTTAGTAAATAGTGGCCATAATTTATTTGACCCCTTAAAATACTCATTTTCCCTGAATCAAAAATGCTTTTTCCTGAATTTAATTCGTTACCCCTAAATATAATCATGAGTCACGAAATGTCTCAACCCTTATCAAAAACACTCATTTACCCTGAATATTTATCCACAAACCCTGAATTAAACTGGTACTAACATTTTTAAAAGGGTGAATTGGATTAATAACGGGAAAGAGAACATAATTCAGGTTTTTGGGGGTACATATTCAGGGTAAAAGATTTTTTTGATAAGAATTGTACAAATTCATGACTCATGATTATATTCAGGGGTAAAGTTGAATTCAGGAAAAAGGAATTAAGGGAAAATGAGTATTTTCAGGGCCCGATAAATGTCAGCCATAAATATTTATCCAGTTTCAAGTACCATTACTCCTAAATGATAAAATACCTCTTCCTCTAGTTTTAGTGCAATTTTCTAATGTTTTAGTACATTTAGCTCAGGCAGAGTACAAAATCCTCACGATACTTGAGATTAATGTACTAAAACATTAGCAAATTGCATTAAAACTTGAGGAAAAGGTATATTATCAGTTCGTAGTAATATGATATTTGAGACTGCATAAATTTTTATTGGCTAAATGTATTTTTTAAAGGTAAAAAGATTATTTTTCTTGAGGTAAACCGATTATTTTTGTGATGCACTTAAATACAAGCCATAAAAATTTGGACTAATAAAATAATCAAATACTGTTAATTTATAATTTTTGGCTTTTCACTAACAAAGTGTAAAATAATGAGGAATTATGAAATTTTTGCAAATAATGTATTATGCTAATAAATTTTCATTGCACAAATTGATTGGAGACAGAAGAAAAGTTTTAATTTATTTCGGTTTATAAAAGAGTGGTAATAATTAGTTGATGGTAGATATTGGTATTTATGCCCATGAGGCTTGGAAGCCAGATCCTTGGACGGAGTAGTCAGACATGAAGGTGAGGATGATTGGACCTTCACTGGCCTGGGCTGCAGGTGCAGATGTTCCACAGTGACTGTAAATTTAAAAAGTACATGTAATAAAATCCAATAAATTGAAGCATAATTTCCAGTGCAAAATACCCCTAGTGATAAAATTAAAGATAAAATCGGGGGAAATGGAAATAGTTGTTCAAATAAGCAGTAAAAAATACGTTAACGTATCATTACCCACAGTTTTCTTTTTAAATGCCCATCAAAACCTTTTAATATCCTACAAAACTTTAAATACCCTTAAAGTTTTAAATGCCCAGTAAACCTTTTAAGCTCTACAATGAAAAACATTTTAATGTCCTTTTAAACTGATTAATACCCACTAAAACTTTTAAATACCATTTCAAACTTTTAAAATGCGCCTTTAAACTCTCTAAGTAACCATTGCGACTCTTTAAATAGCCCCTTCAAACCATTAAATTCTCCTTAAAACCTCTAAATAGCCCGTTAAACCCTTAAAATACCCCTAAAAACGTTTAAAATTCCTCTTAAAGCCTTTAAGTACCCCATAAAACTCTTAAAATGCCCCTAAACACTTAAAATGCCCCTTAAACACTTAAAATGCCCCTTAAACACTTAAAATGCCCCTTAAACACTTGAAATGCCCCTCAAAACTTTAAATACCCTTTAAAAGTCTTATAATTCCCTTAAAAACCTTTAAATACTCCTTAATTTTGTTTATATCCATACAAACTTTTAAACAACCTGAATCAATCTTTTAATACCCTTAAAAACCTTTAAAGACCCCTAAAATCCTTTAAATGCCCCTAGCATACCCTTAAAATCTTTAAATAGTCCTCAAAATTCTTTGCACACTATATAATTTTGACTTACGTTCCACGGAGTCCGAAAACTCCATCACGGAGGGTGTAAATATTGAGCCAATCATAACTGCAGGAGGATCCAGAGCCTTCCATATCGATGCTATCAATTGTCAGAGTTGAAGATGCTTCAGGATTGATGACAATAACGGCGAGGGAGTCTGGGGAGTATTCTCCGCCGCTTTCTGGGTGTCTGACGGTTCCACTTGCGCCTGTTCCAGCACTGTTCCTAAGATTCAATCCAGTGGCTCCATTGTATCCAGTTCCATAGAAATGAAGACGGAATCCATCGCCAGCTTCATCGTCATCGGATTGGAGGGTCAAGAAAGCAATTGGACCAGAAACGTTGTAAACTCCAACTTCGGTGCTAGATTTTTATATTAGATCCAAGATATTTATATTAAATAAAGTAAATAAATTACATTTGATTTGGAAGATATTAGAATAATGTTTAAAATTACATTTCAACGGTTCTTCCGAGACGACCGTTAGCGTTGTCGAGTTCAGTGATGTACAATCTGTCGGATGGGTTACCCAATTCATAGACTTCGAAACGGATGTCGGTGACATCGTTGGCTCTCAAAGACCAGGTGCACTTTTCGTTGGCGCCCAAGGCTTCTCCCAATTTGTAACTGACTTGTCCAGAAGATCCGGTCAAAGCACCTCCACATCCCTCGTCTACGCAAAATTATTATACAAATTAAAATGATGAATCAAGGGAAATCCGGGAAATAGCCATCAAAATGTATAAACCGTTTCATTTCCATTACTTTCAACGATTTTACGTAAGTAATGAAAATCCACGAGTATTCAAAATAGGAAAACACAAAGAGAACCTTACTTTGTTCAACGAAGGTGGAGTTATCTTCTTCTGGGGGAACTGTTGGTAAAAAGATTGAAGAATTAAGAAAAGTTATTAGATTCGGCTTTAGAATTGATTTGATTGTTCCAATTAATTTGCGAAATACTTACTGATGGCAGCTGCAACCCATTCCTTGAAATAAGAAGCCTCTGTGTATACTCCTGGCTAAAAAAATAAATAAAAACTAGTTGAAATGCCTGAAATTATGGAATTTTCTTAAAAACCCTAAAATATTCCTGAAATTCATGAAATATTTCTAAAATTTATGAAATATTTCTGAAATTCCTGAACAATTCCTGAAATATCCCTGAAGTATTCCTTGAAATTCCCGAAATATTCCTGAAATATTTCTGAAATTTCCGAAATATTCCTGAAATTCTTGAAATATTCCTGAAATTCCTGAAATACTCCTGAAATTCCTGAAATATTCTTGGAATTACTGAAATATTCCTGAAATTACTGAAATTATTCTGAAGTTCATGAAATATTTCTGAAATTCATGAAATATTTGTGAATTCCATGAAATATTTCTGAAATTCATGAAAAATTTCTGAAAGTCATGAAAAATTTCTGAAATTCTTGAAGTATTCCTGAAATATCCCTGAAATATTCTTTGAAATTCCTGAACTATTCCTGCAATATTCCTTGTAATTCCCGAAATATTCCTGAAATTTGTAGGAAAAATCGTTGAAAAATATTTATGATCCTTACATATCCAGCCTGGGCACATCCACGTCCCCAAGAGACGATTCCGCACAAGTAGGTGGTTCCGTTGACAGTGCAGGTGAGTGGACCACCAGAGTCTCCTTGGCAGGAATCCTTTCCAGCTTCTCCAGCGCAGTACATGTCATCGGAGATAGCGGTTTCTCCGTAAGCGGAGCGACAATCGGCATCGGTAACAAATGGGACATCGACGTTGTACAGAGTAACTGGGGATGATCCTCCTTGGGTCAGGGCACCCCATCCTTGAATTTGCGAGAAAAACAAACAGAAATTCAGTACTTGTGGTAAAAGTCTAAAAACATTGTGGTGAATAAGTAAATATTTGTGTACCAGCAACGGTGACGGTTGGTCCAGAGTCCATTCCTGGAGTTGGTGGAAGTTCAATGGGTTTGACGATATCATTCAGGTCGAATGGAGGAGACACGTGCATCAATGCAATATCGTATTGGTATTGGGCACCGGATCCGTAGCTTGGATGACGGATGATACGATCAACCTGTCTGTTTTGTTGTTCGGGTTCAGTGGTCTGAATGTTGTGGTCTCCAGCAACCAATTCGTAATTTGAAGCAGAAGCGGTAGCTGAAAAGTAATTATTATTTATTAATTATTAATTATTATTGATATTAGTTATGAATTGTTAATTATGATTAATATTACTTATTATTAATTATAATTAATTCACTTATTAATTATAATTAATATCACTTATTATTAATTATAATTAATATCACTTATTATTAATTATAATTAATATCACTTATTATTAATTATAGTTAATATTACTTATTTTTAATTTGTATTTTATTGTAATAATTAATTATAAAATTAACTTACAGCAATGGGCAGCTGTGACGACCCATTCGGAGTTGATGATGGATCCTCCGCAGTAGTGACCACCTCGTCTCATGTCAACGATCCATGGTTGGGAGTGAGGCTCCGCTTCAGATCCTCCGACGATCCTACCGTTGTGCGTGCGACCGAATGGCCATTGTGGTTCATTCGGATTTGGCAACGCTGCAAACAAATATTTCGCGTAAGTAATGTTAATTTTTAAAAATTTGGAATAAAAACTAGTAAAACATGTGGGCAATGCAATATTAAGGGGGGAATGTTAATATTTTTGTGGCAAAATAGTGTTATTTTGATGAATTGACTATACTTGCAAAAAAAGGCCTAATTTTTCATGGGACTTAAATAAAATCCATTTCAAAATTTGGGAAATTCAAGTAATTACAACGGAATTTACAAATTTATTACAAATTTCGGGGTAGAAACTAATAAAATATGTGGATAATGCAATATTTATTAGGGAAAATGCATATTTTTGTGATAATATACCATTTTTTGTGGTAAAATAAAGTAACTGGTGGTGAAACTAGTATACTTGTGGGAAAATGACTTATTTTTTGTGGCAGTTTAATAGAAATGACTATAAAATTTGAGGAATTTAAGTAGTTAAGTGGGGATTTGAATGTAAATATTTTAATTTACCGGAGACGGCAGCAACAGCCACCAACAAAACGACAGCAACTTTTCCGTTCATGCTGAAAGAGGCTCTGGGGAATCAGGTCTCTAATTAAAAGTTTTCCCATTCAGCAATTAGTCTTTTATACGAGGTAGACTAAAGGCCAGGCCACGAAATTGAGATAAGCCTCTGTAATCTTCTGTTCCACCGTGGTTGACGGGGATAGATTATAATTTAAATATGGAAAGTCCGGCTTTCATAAGTCCAAATCTTCGAACAATACATTTGTCCATGTTTTCCATGCAAATCACGATTGTTTTGTCAGTTATTATCTTTGTCCCTCTTTTACATCAGTTTTAATGCTGAGTGCTAAATCTGTATCAATCAATTTAGGATTTGCTTAACGAATCAAAGGTTTTTTCCGCTAATTATTGCATCACTTGGAAATTCAATGCAACTGGACAGAGGCGTTGTAATATCTGCATTATAATTACATGAATTATACTTAAGTTTGTAAACAGTATGCATGAAATATGAAAAATTTTGCAATTCTTAAACATTTTCTATACTTTCAGGTATATCTGTGTATTTTGCGTTTTAAGACGTGTCAATGTTGACTTGAAAAATTATTTTTAAGGTCTCCAGTGGTATTATTTCTGCGTAACACTCTTCTGAAAGTTGTTTACCACTCGAACATGTGCTGAATATTATTAACCGTGAAACATGTACAGTACTTCATGAATACCGTAAATTTTCTGTTAGATACCCCGGTATTTGAAAGTAAAAATACTATTATATAAACATTTGCAGAATAAGACTGATGAAAGAATATTTTTTTATTTAGAAAAGGAGCAGTCTTTTAATTTAAAGATATTACTCAATTTTTTCAATTTGTAGCTAAGTTCCTTTGATATCTTCATATTCCCAATTCCGACTTCGTTTTGCTGGAAGAATTTCCGCGGAAGCTAAGTTCGAATAATTAATGGAACATGGAAAAGAGGAAAACTAGAATAATTGCATAATTTTCAATTGAGTTCTGACCAACATTTTTACCAATTCCATATTATCCCCTTTTTATACCGTTTTTTCAATGGGAAGTGGGAAATAATATTCATTTCATGAAGACATGGGCACATTATCATACTACATTGTAATTACTTACAGACGAATATCTCTTTTATCAATATAAGTCATGTTGATTAGGTCAAGGGAATTCAAATGCTCGTGGTTTCATTCATAATTTGAGAAATTTGGTACTACTGTCACTTCAAATGCAATGCAAAATTTTATGAAAACCTAATTTATTAAGAGATACTTAAATTTACGATGAAGATTTAATCATTTCTTTATATTTCACGAACCCCTTCTCGTGGTTTTACGGTATTTTAATTTATTTCATCATAAACATGCGGATTGGGCAATAACGATAAGACGAGACAAACAGAATAGGAAAAAGTATCAAAGGTACGTAGGAATTATGACTAATCAACTTTGGCTACCCATTAAATTAATAATTAAGCATATACTGAAAATTGTGTAAAACAGAAGTACTGAATACTTAAAAAGCCAGAGTTTACTCCAGAATGATAATTATGAAATTACATTGATAAATTGTAGTAATGACTTATGTACAATGCCACTTTTATCTGTTGGTAGTAGAATTAATGTCACAGTTTACAATTTACAACACCATCCTTGTTTGCTTAAAGTCCGACCTTTGTCAAAGGTAAGCGAAAATTATAAAATGATTTTAATTAATAATTATAAACAGATTATTATTACTTTTGCACATATATACATACATATTATAAAATCAATAAAGGTAATATTTGCTTAATTGCATATCTATTTCATTTTCATGATATCAACAATAAATACGAGATTACTCATTTGTCTGGTGCGTTTTGCATTGAGCAAATGTTAAATGTATAGGCAAAGAGTTTAAACGCTTAACCTAGTAATTCCTCACCGTGTCCAATTAAATGAATCCAAGGCAAATGAACTTACATTCGGAATAATTAGGGTAAGCTACGTTCACGCGGTTCTTTCTACACTGCAGAACTACCGAATTTGTTAATCGTTTAAATTATTTCAATAAAAGAATGACCTATTTTGGTTTTATGACTTTGAGGATTACCCAATTCAGTCGCAGAACCAAAATTTCTTTTATACATACATTTTCCATACATTTCGATGCCTTTTAGCCCTAAAAATAAACTAAATATCAAAAATCTATATTTGAGCTTTCTGAGTTACACTGGTTAAGTAATTATAACAAGCGGAGGGCTATATTTAGAGCGGCAATTAAAGGTACCACCAAAAAAATTGAAAGTATCCCCAAGTAAAACCGGAATGTGCCACCTATAATATGAGATTGACCACCTTTATGTGATTTTCCCCGATAAATTATTACTCAATACCAGAAAAACTGAACTGGCCACCTTTTAAACCGAAATTGTCACCAGTATTATAAATTTTGGGAACATTGTCGTCCAAAAAATTCGCCACCTTTTATAAAGCTTGTGGCAATTTCAGTTTAAAAGGTGGCCAGTTCAGCTTTCTTGCAATGAGTAAGGAATTATTTGGCAAAATCATATAAAGGTCGCCAATTCATATATAGGTGGCACATTTTCTTTGGTGATACTTTCAGTTTTCTCGGTGGTGAATTTAAATTACAGTCATTTAATTTTAGCAAGCGGAGGGATACATTTATACGCTAAACTTCTCCAGGTTTCTGTGTGGCATAATTGGAAAGTGTCCATCAAAGTGTCTCGATAGTTAACGCAAAATCAATCGATTTGAGTGCTTTGACGTATTTACATTGCAAATTGAAGTGTTTTTATCGACTACCTTCAACTTTTACACAAAGGTTCACTCAAACTAAACTTGAGTCAACAAAAAGGAGAACAGTCCATTTATAACGCTTTAATTTTAACTAATTTTAATAGAATGACGTACTTTATGCACTAAGCTATGTTTATAGTCTATTCTTATGTACTAAAGGACTGCAACTTGAGTTTTGACGACAGCAATCAAGTTGAGTGATGTGCGACATGACAGCAGGTCAATTGTGGTTTAGAAGGAATGAAATGATGAATTGAATAGCTTGTATTGCAAAAGTAGTAAATTTCAAACCGATTTATTAACATAAAATAACTAAAACAATTTGAACAATCGCTACTTTTTGAAACCATTTATGATTTATCGAAATTTGACGAATCTAGCAGCCAGGAATTTCTTTAGACTGTGCACCGTTAGTTTCCTGTGGTCCTTGGCATCTGAATTCAAACACAAAAAGAAAATAATGAATTTCTGACATCTGGGTCGCATTTCATAAAAATTTTCAAATAATTGTGATTGTGATTTCAAAAATTAATTAAACAATGAAATTATACAATTTTTGAAATCACTAAAGGTCTTCTGATAATTAAGTTGCACAGTTTTGTGAAATATTATTATTTTCCCACAACAATCGCCACTTTTTACAAAACAATTCATTTTTCCCCAAGTAATATTGGTTTCTTCATATATTTCATTACTTTTTACACTTGATTATGCCTTTTAAGCTGTTTACTTCCCCAATTAGTGTGAAAAGTAATGAAATATAAAGGAACAGCAATATTATTTGTGGAAAAATGAATACCTTTGTAAGTAGTGACAATTTTTGTGTGCAAAATAACATTATTATGGGAAAATAAATCAAAGTTGTGGAAAACTGATTATTTTTCTAGTGGAGTACAGTTATCTTTGCTTACTTTCAGCAGTGGCGGTGGAATCGACGAGAATGGAGTCTTCCAACTTCTTTTCTAAGATCCACCTCCCACTTTTATATCGACACTGGACAATATCATCATTAGCGAGTCTGCAGGGACTCGAATCCTCCTCTTCCTCGAGTGTTGAAAATGGTTCTTCGGAGTCGCGACAGCACAAGTAGTTTTTCCCACTGTCCACGCGAATACGGAAATTGACGGAAGTCTTGACAACGGTGTATTCTAGCGTGCTACTTCGGTGTGCCAAACTAAAGGGCTATGTCCGAAACAATAGCCAAGCCAAACAAATTCATACCCGTAGAATCAACATCAAATTATCTAAGGCCGGAAATGCTTAGGACAGTCCGGGAAGTAACCCACTTTCAAATACCCCGTATTTTCTAACTTTACCTCTCTCATCGCATAGAATACAATCTTTTCAGGCAACACGGGGTTCCTTTCATTCACAACTGAGTCTATCGTTGGCAGTTTGTGGTATTGGTCCAATTCTATTGATAGCACATCTGATGAGATATCCGCTGAACTTCCCCGCCCACTTTGTATTCTTCGAGAGTCGATCAAATTACCCTGGAAAAATTCAAAATTAATATTTTAAATGGGATTTCTTTGGAAAAAATTGCATTATCTTGAAATAAATGACTTTACTTGCCAAAATGGAACCTTTCATGTTAATATATGCAGTTGTCTTCCAAAAATGAACTTTTTCTAACAACAAATGCACTTTACCAACAAAAAGTTTCACGCTTCTTACAAAAATTGAACCTATTTTCTATTTTGTAAAACTTTGCACTTTTCTTGCAAACATTAAAGCTTTTATGGAAAAAACTGCACTGTTCTTGCAGAAAAGGAACCGTTTTTGCAAACAAGTGCACTTTCCTTACAAAAAATAAACCGTCTTAGCAAAAAATGTACTTTTTTGCAAGACATAAACCGTATTTGCAAACAATTGCACTTTCCTTACAAAAAATAAACCGTCTTAGCAAAAAATGTACTTTTTTGCAAGACATAAACCGTATTTGCAAGAAACTGCACTTTTCTTTCAAATATTACAGCTTTTACAGAAAAATCTGCCCTTTTCTTGCAAAAATTGTACCATTTTTGCAAAAAAATGCGCTTTTTAGCCGTAAGTAGCAAGTTCAGCACCTTAAAATAAGGATGCACAATACAAATAAGATTCTTTGTTTACTGTTTGGCGTTTACATACTTTAATTATTTTCATTCGATCGAAGAAAGGAGCTTCGGCGACATACTCCCCTCTGAACACTATGATATCTTCTATTACAAAGGCGTAGTCAGGCTTTTTCTCCTCGTTTTTTGTTGGGTACACATGCTTCATTTCCTGATCACAGAAAAGTAAAACAAAGTATAATAAACAACAAACAATACCAAAAATCAATGTAGTGCATTAAAAATAGTACAGTTCATAAAGTTATATAAGCTCACCCCAACGACGATAGTTTTAAACAAATGTCGAACATTTCTTTGGTAATCCAACATTGGGAAAACAAGATTTGCTTTAAAAACATTTAAATCTGAGTCCAGAAAATACACTCGATCTCTTTCTTCAATGTACAAAATATATTTTCGACCTTTGGTTGCCTTTAATTTGAAAGCGTACGACCCTCTGAACAATTGCTCCTTGTTATCATTCTTTAGTTTATGGTGCTTCACAAAGAGATCTCTGTTTAATAAATCAAATTAATTCATTTTTATTACCTCGCATTTTCTATATGATTTAATAGTAATGAATACAAGTTAAAAATTATTAGTATAAATAAATAGGGAGATAATTTTACGGCACACCAAAACTAATCAATTACCAATAAGTGAAAATCACAATTTTCTCACAAATATGGATCACACAGTACTAATTTTGCAATAAAAATTGTCACGCATCACAAAAATGATGCTTTTCTAAATGTAATATTGTATTTCCCATATATATCAAAACTTTCAACAAAACTTATTACGAATTTCCGGCGTAAAAAGCATAATCAAGTGAAAAAAGCAATCAAATATGTAGAGAAGGTAATATTTCTTATAGAAAAGTAATACTATTCCCAAAATATGGTAATACTTTTGAAAAAGTGACAATACTTGTGGAAAAATGAAATATTATAAGTATAAAATGATAATACATGTATAAATGATCATTTTAAAGGGTAAACATAATATTTTAGTGGTAAAATGCAAACACTTGTAAAATGACGATTTTCATTTACGAAGGAACATTATTATAGTAATAAAATTGATTATACATGTGGAAATAGTAAGAAAATGACGATTTTCCTTTGGCACTATAATATTTTAGCGATAAAATGATAATACTCTTGTACAAAGAAATAATATTATTGTAAGAAACCGATAATAAAGTGGAAATAGTAAAGAACTGTGGATTTTTTGTCAAAAAACAACATTTTAGTGACTAATTTGAGGAAAATTGGCGATTTTCATAAGTGGAAACCCCATTTTATTAAAGTAAATAAAAACTAATATTTTTAAACTGCAAACAAGAAAACAAAGTGACTCACTGTAAGTACCAGCCAGAGGTCCTCATAATTGCGTTTCTGACTTGATTTTCCTCTTGTTCATCAACACCTTCAATGATAGGCAGATCACAGTAGAAATTTCCAACACGTTTTTTGTGTTTCTTAGAGGAGGAAGAATGAGAATGATCTCTCTTCCGTTTTCTGTCTCCAGATTGTCCATCAGTGGAGTCAGAAGATGGGACCCAGGGCGGAGTAGACGGGATGGGGACCGTAACTTTGTTTGAACAAAGGTCTTCGATGTAATTTTTCCGGTAGATTCCCGGCGGTCGGCACTTTGCAAAATATAGGATTGCCTCTTCCGCCGAATAGTTGGCCTCTGCCATAAGGTATTTGCAAATGAGATACCCGGTCCGATTAAACCCGTGAGTACAGTGGATTCCAATCACTTTCCCCGAATCTTTGAACTTTCGGCACACTTCCAGAAAACGTTGAACATCTGTAGTGGAAGGCGGATGTCCGTGACCTAGACATGGCATTTTGTGATACTCCAGGCCCAAACGAGAAACTTCACTCGGGTCGTAGTATCTTTTTGTATTTGTAAGGTCTATCCAACATACAAAACTTTGCTGCAATTCAGTAAGAAAAGTATCCAAATTATCAAAATATCATTTTTCAAAGATTCGAAACCAAATTCTACTTCGTAGGGAGTTTTTTTCCGAAAAAAACCTTCAATTTCCACTTTATACGACTTTTATTAACAAAAATTACAATTTTCACAATTAAATTTGAAAATATTTTCAAAAATTACAATGTTTGGTCTTACATTTAGAGACTGAATGTACTCCACCACAGTTTTCACCGTGAACTTATCTTTGGACGACATTCCAGAACAATTTGTGTACGGAGTTTTGAAAACCAGAAATTTATCATCAATCAGGTCATTAGCAAGAGGGGGGCAACCCAACCACCCTTTCGGAACGCCTGGCATTTCTTATTCTTTTACCTGTAAATATTATTTCAAATAACAAATAGTCATTACCAGTCACTAGGAAAATCACAAAAATTGTCACAAATCAAAATCCAACATACCTTTAACAACAGCTGACTGAAAATTTGTTTGTCGCCCCTGCAAAGAATTGCATTACATTAATTTTTCAACTGAAATAAAAAATTTAATCGAATGTCGATTGGAAAACGACTTAAAAAGCTTTTAGAGAATACATTACTCATTACAATATGTTTAATTTTCACCAATGCAAGAAATATTGACTTGATTTGCAATTGCAATCGTACCTGTATTAGAAAAGTAGATGAAAATCTCCTTGAACTCTATTTTATTACTATGTTGAAGTCAATTTTCAGTTCCCAGCTAGTTCTACATCGGTTCTGATGAGTTTTGGTTAATTTTACACTGTTTACTTAACCCGTTCGCCATTATTCGCGTGAAAACTTAGAGGAAACGAGGAAAGGTGAGCATTGTAAATTGGGACCAAAGTAAAGGATATCTACGTATTGCCTCACGTAACTCCTGGCAAGAGATAAGAACTCCCTACTCGGGGATTCCACGTTTATTATTATTTTTATTATTTTAATACCATTTTTGAAAATTTTAAAAAGTATGCTTTAGAAAGGGTTAATACATTTTATGAAATAGTGTTCCACAATTAAAAATAATTTTCTCGTTTGTTAATGCATTAATATTTATATTTGTTTTAATTAACTGAAATTCACTTACAATGTTAGGCTTCTCAATATTATTACTTTTAACGTAATTAATAAGTATTATCTTAGTACGTACTAATACATCACTTTTATACAGTGCAATAATATTGACTTTTAATTAATTAAGTCTTCTCAAATTAAACGTATTAATATGACTAAAAGTTCACAGTACTTATTTTTGCAGTGTCATTTTTACCACAACGTCCATACTGTAAACTGTAACAGTAAATAAATACTAAATTGCTATCTCATGGGTAAGTTTTGTCAAAAGGGCAAAAACTTTGGAACGATTCCCAACTTTTATGGTGCAGAATAGAGATAAACAGTTTCAAACTCATCGCTGAAAGTAGATTCTTGGAATTTTGGGTTGAAAAGATCAATTTCCGAGATTTTTCGAGGTCTTCAAAATAAACGGTACGCATTAGGCACTATTTTTACGATTTTTTCGAAATTTGAACCACAAAAATGTAAGAAACTGCCGAAACTGATGGAAATACGAAAAATGTTAGGGAGTCCTCCTTAAATGCTATGAAGTGTTTGAAAATAAATGTCTGCTACATTTTCACTCAGTTTTTGCTACCATACTATAATTTGACATGAATAAGTTATCAAATTATTTTTGTTCATCCTTTTGTTTCTCTTTATTGTCGGGGGCGTCGCCCTTGTGAGAGATCCCAGCTTCTTCAGTGTCTTCGTCAGAACTTATCTGTTCGTCCACCAGTTGAAGGTAGGACTTGCCCGCTTTTGAAAGCAACCAAGCGGAGCCTAGAGCTAAAACCACTTTAAGTTGGGTAAATCGTGGCTCCTTTGTCGCTGTTGAATTAAAAAACAATTAATCAATCACAAT
The DNA here is from genome assembly GCA_020352615.2 of Yoshiicerus persimilis. Lineage (NCBI taxonomy): Eukaryota > Metazoa > Arthropoda > Collembola > Entomobryomorpha > Tomoceridae > Yoshiicerus > Yoshiicerus persimilis. The sequence continues at coordinate 5,279,039 of CM036943.2, forward strand.
TCAAATAGAATTCTAAATTAAAACGGCTTTTAATTAACTTGACATGATAATTATCCGTTTTCTACAACTGAAAATCGTCATTTCTCAGGAAGTATAATTTAGTATTAGTATTGAAAGAACAATTTATAGTCATTTATCAAAAAATATTCATTTCTACACAAGTAATATTGCATTTTCCCAAAAAATGTCTTCTTCTTCCACTAATTATTGCACTCCGTTTGCCCTGTTACCCCTTTTTGAGTAACTTAAACTTCATTAAACTTATTAGTGTAGTACAAATGCTTAAAAAGCAATGAAATTTGTGGAAAACGCAACTCTACTTTATGAAAAGACATACTTTTGTGAGCAGAGACAATTATTTTGAATATACCTGTGGAAAAATACCGGTTTTGATTTGTGAAAAACGGATTATATCTTGGGTTCAATAAGTATTTGCTATTGTACCTGATTTTATCATTGCCCACAGAAGAAATGAACCCAGGTTGAACAGACCGGAAGCAAAAAGACTAAAAAATGAAAAGAAAACCACTATAATTATTGCAATAATTTAAATATAATATCTCAGAAGTCTTGCAAAAAGCAGCATTATGTCTATTGCATTATCTTTTCTTACCTATAGCCAATTTTCCTATTTCTTGATAACTTTTTCAGGTGTTTACAATTGAAAATATAGACAGCTGTTCCAGCCACACTTCCAAAGAGTAACAAATTCGTAGGATTCTTGTTGGGAAATATTCTGTTAATAAAATCGCCTTACATATTATTTATTGCATCATCATTTAATGTAATATTAATCTAAATTAAAATATCTCTCATTATTTCAGGATATTTTATAAATAAATAATAAAATCCGTAAATCCCAAAGAAAGGGTTAAAAATGGTAACTTGACTTACGTTTGTAATAATTTAGGTTTTAAAACCTGCAAGCTTAATGCAGTGTAGCAAGTGCTCCCTCCCAGAGGTATATAATGGTAACGTAAATTGACCCTGGTTAGAGGTTGAACACAACAGCAACAATATCGTGCCAACTCCCCGCAACAGGATCCTTTCGTTTTACAATTATTTTCCTTCTTGGACATTTTCGAAAAGTGCACAATTTGTAGATTCAAGTAAATACTGGTTAATCGATCTTTCGCAGATCTTGACAGAGAAATGAGTTTGAAGAGCACGCGGGGACTTGCAATAACTATATGGGGCAGGAATGGAATTATTGATTTTGTATAGACTGACTGCATGAGAAATGAGAACCTCATGTAGTCAGCCTTAGCCAATAAAAATCAGAAAACTATTAATAAAAGAAAACCGATATGCAGTTCTTAAACTTATCGATATTATGCTATAGTAATTTTTACTGCTACTTTCCCTTTAAGTACTGCTGATAAATTATTGTGTATACAGAATAGCTTGAGACTACAGAGAATTATAGCACAGTTTTATTGCTGATGCAAATTATGCTGTACATAGAGTAATCAATGATAGTTTGATAAGTTAGAGCAATGCTAACACTATATTGCTTGAAGTACTTTCTAATGTTTCTAATAATAATGGTGTATATTTTGCTAAATGGGGATAAGTACAGTAAAATGTACCTGTAAACACAATTGTAACAGCGTTTATAATGTCTTGTATTTAATTACCCACAAAATTAACCATTTTCTAATTATATAACGATCGCCCAATAGTATTGTTGCAATACATACCTTATTTTTGTGGAGGAAAACTATTTTATTTTCATTCGTGGAAAAATCATTATTTTTAAGGGGCAATAAAATAATCGCCGTGCATATTCGCATGTGCTTGTGCTACGTAATGTTTCTACCCAAGATAAATCGCGTAGCAACGGGAGACCCTATAAAGAGAGGCTGATAGTGAAAGCAAAATATTAAAAGTTCATTTTTTTCAAAGTTTTTCAAATTCTAAGAATTCAGAGAAATTGTTTTGTACCCCAAACCCGGAATTAAAATAATACCGCCAGCAACTACCAATAAAGTGAGGACAAGCGAATTTGAATTGTTCTGGTTTACTATCAGGCTACCTGTAAATCAAGTCGTATCTTGAGACCATGGCTAAATGATGTATATACAAGGTATGGAGATATATAGTTATGTTTCAAAAATTCACTCAGAACCACTTATGGAGTTATAACGTCATGGTTCCAAAGCCATAGAGTTTAAATCTCCACAGAGGGTAATACATCAGGTAACCCTAGTTTCTACTGCTTTATTCAAAGACAGTTATGGCAGTTTTATAATTTTCATGTAGTAAAAACAAAAGAGAGACTTTTGAGACTATTCTTGGAAAATCTGCCAAGGATTGAAATATATTATTGCGCCGCTAAGTTTGTTTAAGATTAAGATATTGCACTTCCGCAACTTGTTACTTGTTATGTACAATTTGGATTCCATGTGCAGTTTAGTCTTTTCAGGCGCTATTGTACCTGTATACGAAATAGTGTGCGAGTAGAAACCGGAAGAAGCTGAAAAAGGTTGTCGGTTGCATTTGCACTTCAAAAACTATTTACATACTTGCAAAAAAGGTTTGTGGACTGATTAGACTCATTTTAATATTATAAAATCTTGTAATTTCAGGACAAACGGGAAAAATCTGAAAAAACCGAACTTAACCATTTGACTGATTTTTCTGCTGCGAGATGATCAAATTATTTTCGTTGAAGAAACAAAAAAAGGATGAAAACGGGGATGCTGTTCCAACATCAACAACTTCTGGGACTTCCCCTTCGAAGAAATATTCCCCAGCGCAGCTACGAGTGATGAAAGACGTGAATGAACTGAATCTTCCGAAAACTTGCACCGTCGACCATCCCGACCCGGATGACTTGCTCAATTTCAAGTTGATCATCTGTCCTGATGAAGGATACTACAAAGGTGGAAAATTTGTGTTCGGTTTTACCGTAGGGGCACTCTACCCCCATGATCCTCCGAAAGTCAAGTGTGAAACAAAAGTTTATCATCCGAATATCGACTTGGAGGGAAATGTCTGCCTCAATATTCTGCGTGAAGACTGGAAACCGGTTCTTAATATCAACTCAATTGTTTGCGGAATTCAGTATTTGTTCCTGGAACCAAATCCTGAAGATCCACTCAATAAAGAGGCCGGGGACGTCCTCTTTTCCAATAAACTGCTGTTCGAGTCAAATGTCATGAGAGCTATGAAAGGTGGTCAAGTTGGGTCAGTTCAGTTCGATAAGTGTCTAAAATACTAATAATGTCCATTTCTAATGTACAATTCAAAAGGCTGATGATAAAATGTTTACGAAAATTCATAATAGTTATAACTTATGCCTAAATTGCGATTTATTACTTATATTTTGGGACCAATGACAATCTTTCCTCATCTGTAAAACTTACTAATTTGTAAATACTTTAATTTTTGTATTTTCAAACAAGTTAATTATTACTAGTAAGAACTAAAATATTAAATTAACTATTAAATACAATTCTAATTGATAAATGTAACTTACAAATGTGTGGCGTTTTATACAACCAAAACATATCGACGCAATTTGGTAATAAAAATGGAAACTGGTGGTCAATCACAGTATTTATGAAGCAGTCTTTTTTATTTGGCTATTTGTCAAAATAATTGTACATAATTCTTATACTACTTCTCATTTTAATCTGTTCACAACATGATTGATAGTATTTGGAGATCGGAAACATTTAACATTTTACCCTACGCCTTTTATAAAGTCAACTATTAATTAGTAGCAATGTAAATATAACAAATTGGCAATAATGGTAACTAACGAGTTTATTATAATAATTCAAGGTGCCTCGATAAAGTACTTCCTCCACGTAGGTGATGCCATACTTTGTTTTAAGTATAATGGAGTTGATCAGCGTTTTGGGGGCGAATATTTATTTCGTTGAAAGTAGAATAACTCAATGGTTGAAAATGATACGCAATCGCCACCCCATTTTTGGTGGAATCTTTTTTATACAAAGTATGGCATCACCTAGTTAGAGGTGTCAAGGCATCTTACAACAATTACATGTAGCACAACATTTATTTTATCTTAGTCAACTATGTCAACCAAGAGGTCGTTTACAAAGGGTCCAAAGCCTTTCAAACTCGCCCAGATACTTTTCCACCGCTTTTGAATTTGTAGTGATCAAGACATTCTCGTTGTTTCCACCAAATCCCTACAGCATAATACAGAAATTAATGCAAAAATAATTAACAATTAACATTATTACTCCGTTATTGCATTCAACAATATTAATTCCGATAAATGTTGTATTCCTAATTCGATTTTTCGCACGAAATGACCGAAAGATAGCCAAAAATATTGTTTACCTCCGCAGTCCAGTTTAATGACCCAGTTATAATAGCCTCGTAGTCTATTATGACAAATTTGTGATGCATTAATCCATCAATGTCGGGGTCCTTGGTCGGTTTTACTTTAACGGTGTAACCTGTTAAAAAGAGAAAATGCAGGATTACATCGGGAAACCCACATAATTTTGGAGAAGATGAATATTATCATGGCGGGATGGGGTTGGGGTTAATGAATGAATGAATGGTTTTATTGATACTCTTTTCGAGCAAGTAGCCCATAGAATATGACATTAATAATCTTTACAATTTACGAACAGTAGTAGCACCATTGTACATAAAACGAATGCTACGTTTGTATTAATTTCCTTTTATAGTTTTCTATGTATTAACCTTTTAAATGTAGATTTTCTGCAGTTCTCGGATTCATTGTTATTATTTCTATATTGACTCCTTTAGATCTTCTTTCGTCAATAATTGCTTCTATAAAAACAGATGATATTGAATACATACAAATCTTGATGCTGCGTTCAGCTTGACTCAAATACCAAAGAAGTTGATTTCTAGAGGACAATTTATTTAGTTTTTCTGGGAAAAATATAACCGTATTCCATAAATGGCTGGGTTTACGGTGCTCAGTAGTTTTCCTTTTCCGGTAGCACTGAATAGCTTCGTAAACTAACTGAAACACTTCAAAACACAAAAATGAGTAAGAGACAGCACATAGAACTTTTCTAGTCATTCCACCACCAACTTCCATGTTTTGAAGTTTATTAATCTCCAAAAATCACAATTTTCAGTTGTAGAGTCACACAACTGACACTACAATACACAACCTTATAATATCACAAACTGAAGATAACAAATATACTTTATTTACTCATGGAATTCCAAATTCTTCAGCCGGTGTATGTGTCTTACTTCATATTGTTTTTGTATTACAGCGCTAAATTGTGCATATCCTTGTGCTATGGATTGGACGGACACAGTAAATCACCTTTGCACAATGTACCATTACATTGTACCAAGGTATGTGGAATTGGAGTTTCTAGGGTTATTGAGGTGTAAGGTAAGCTCTTTCCAAACTTTTAGAATTAAAACTTCGGGTTTTTTCAGGGTGTATGCAATTCTGATGAATTTGTCTCCAATAATTGTTATTGAATCTGAAAATTTTTCTGCAAAAGTGTCTCCCCTTTGGAAAAAACCGAAGTTATATTTCAAATGAGTTGAGAATGGCTTACCTTACACCCCAGTAACCCTATTTTTAAACTGTGATTGAAGAAATTATTGTGATGAAAATGTAGGAAAAACGAATGAATATGGAATTTAAAAAATAATAGAAGAAAATTTCTCTGAAAATGTTATTGAACGTCAATTTTGAAATGATACATAGTATTTGGTCATAAAATTGATTTAAAAATTTTCTTCTTGTATACCAGGAGCAATAATTTTCTTCTATGAATTATGATCTGTATAATGTATAATATTATTACATTTTAGCCAAGCATTCTATCTACTAGTTTACAAGTTACAGGGGTATTGTTACACAAAGCTTTCTCGCTGCAGTTTACAGATACAACCTTGTTGCATTTACAAGGTTATTCGATTGGCACATATCACAATATATTATGAACATGATGAATCATCTGTGAAAACACTTATCGTTGACTATTAGCACTGTGATTCTTTTGTACTTCGATACAGAAGGTGACATTGCTTACATAAGTATATAAAACATTATATAAGCAATGGAGGAATATTTAAAGCCTGTTAGTACAACAGTTACTTCGATGTGCAATTTACAAACTAACAGATTAGAAACCATTTATATATTATATTTCACCAAAGAAGCATTTAATTGACATTAGGAAATAGTGGCCAAGAATACTCACAATGTTTTGCAAAATCCTAGCGCAACACAATAGAAATTATCTAGAATACTCAGGTCAAATCCGCAAATGCACCAGAAGTCTCTCTACAACAAATGTCTACTTCGATAAGTAAGTGTAAATAAAGTCTTTGTATATAATATCCCATTCATTTCTACTGTAAATAAATATTTTACATTACAATACAATAATTAACATTGTCTATCTTAATCTTGATTTCCTTAAAATTGTTTGAAAAATTCATTTCTAATATAAGATATCATAACTATCATTAATTAGGGTTTGTATTTAAGTGTACCTCAAAAATAATCTATTCACCTAATGAAAAATGACCACTTTACCTTATGTGAATACATTTAGCTAAGAAATATTCATCTAGCATCAAAATCAAGTATCATTACTCCGACCTGATAATATGCATTTGCCTCAAGTTTTAATGCAATTTGCTAATGTTTTAGTACATTTGGCTCAAGCACAGCGAGGATTTTGTACTATACTTGAGGTAAATGTACGAAAACATGAGCAAAATGCATTAAAACTTGAGACAAAGATATAATATTATTAGTTCGGAGTAAAGATACTTGAGACTGGGCAAATATTTCTTACCGAAATGTTGAGGTAAACCTGATATTTTTGAGGTGCATATAATTTTCTTCCATTGATTACTCCGTTGACAGGTAATACTATTATTTTGACTTTTGCAGGGAAAAGAGGAAACATTACAAATTACTGGTGGTGGGCGGAGGATCAGGAGGATGTAGCGTCGCAGCCAAATTCGCTCGAAAAATGCCATCGTCTCAAATTGGAATTGTCGAGCCAACTAAGGTACTATAAATACTTGATGATGATTATTAATAAATGAGTTTATTTATAAATATATTTATAAATAACATTGTAGTCTCAAGTTTTTAATAATGTAGACGCATTACTACCAACCAATGTGGACTTTAGTTGGAGGTGGAATGAAAAAATTAGAAGATTCAGGAAAGCCAATGAGTTCGGTTCTCCCGAAAGGAGTCGAATGGATTCAAAATAGAGTTTCCAACTTTTCACCAGATCAAAATTTAGTAGAAATCGAAAACGGAGAGAAAATCAGTTACGATTTTCTTGTTGTCGCATTAGGAATTCAACTTAAATATTCACAAGTCCGTTTTTCTCAAATATTTCACAAAACTAAATCTTAATTTTGAATTACAAAGCAATTTAGGTTTTGTAATATTTTTATTTTATGCCAAAAATAATTTATTTAGTAAACAAATTAAATCAGAAAAGTATATTTTAATAGCCAAAATTAGAAAAACTCTTTTTTGTTGTAAATTAGATTAAAGGATTGCCTGACGCCTTTGAAACACCGGGAGTATGCTCTAATTATTCCCACCTCTATGTAAATAAGACTCTGGAAGCATTGAAGAATTTTCAAAAAGGTACCCCTTTCTATTTTTCTTAATATCACATATCTTACCTTACTTTTGGAACATACTGTTAAGTAACTAAATTGTTGTACCTAAAGGAAATGCCGTTTTCACTTTTCCCAACACCCCTGTTAAATGTGCAGGCGCTCCGCAGAAAATTCTTTACATAAGTGACAGTTACCTTCGCCAGGTTTGTCAAATACCATTCCCAGATAATTATTAGTAACCTTGAAATGAGTTTTGTTAACAAAAATTCTATTTTAGTCTCAGAAAACCTACAAAGTATCATTTTATTTTATACTTTTAGCACAAAAAGAGAGAAAATGCCAAATTAATTTACAACACATCGTTAGGTGTCCTGTTTGGAATAAAGCATTACGCAGACGCTTTGTGGAAAGTTGTAAAAGAAAGGGACATCAAAGTAAATACTAGGAAAAACCTTGTGGAAGTTGCTGCAAAACATAAAACAGCCGTTTTTGAAGATTTGGATAACCCAGGGAAAATGGAAACAGTACAGGTAAAGTTTTCATTGCTTTCTTTTTGTATGATTCCTAATTAATTTGTTAATTAAATTACTACTAGGGCGGGATTTTAGTATTTAATGGCATTATAATGTTTATTACAGTATGAAATGCTCCATGTGACCCCTCCAATGGGTGCTTACGATGTGATGAAAACTTCTTCAAAATATTTCAGCGACGCTTCTGGATTTCTGAATGTTGGCAAATCTACTTTGCAGCATACAAAGTTTCCAAACATCTTTGGAATTGGGGATTGCACAAATTTACCTACTGCAAAAACGGCTGCTGCCGTTGGTAAGAATATTTTCTTTTCATTTTTCATAATATCTCAAAAATTAATGAAAAACCTATTAAAATTGATATTTCAAACACTAATTACGTTAAAAATTATTAATTAGCCGCCCAGGTTGGAGTTTTGGAATCGAATTTGTCTTCTTTGATGAAAAGTGGCGAATGTGGAAAGAAAGCGTACGACGGTTACACTTCTTGCCCGCTTGTGACGAGTTACTCCACTTGCATTCTTGCCGAATTCAATTACAATGGACAACCTTTGGAAACTTTTCCCGTGAACCAAGCAAAAGAAAGAAGAACCATGTTCCACATGAAGAAAGACATCATGCCACAAATTTACTGGGATTTAATGCTGAAAGGATATTGGAATGGTCCAGGAATATTCAGAAAAATCATGCATCTCGGAATGAAGTGATGAATTAGGTTCTTCCCTGCATTATTCTCTAAAATATACGTCTGAAACTAAGATTTGTATCCCCTGAATGAGTTTTTCGAATTATATTTTCTGCTAAACAGTGTAAAAAATGATAACGTAAAATACACTATACATATTATTATATTTTAATACAGAGGGAAACATTCATAAGAGACGTTACGCAGTTTTTATTCCCTTTTTATTGTCTTTTCCTTTTATTTTCGAAATTTTTCTGTATTTTCTGTAGTTCAAATGCTTTCTGTGATTAAATCTTTCTTAATTGAACAAATAATTCGTTATTCTTTCGAAATTAGTCATTTAAATTAGCATAAAAGTAATGAAATGTTAGAGTTGACAAGAAATAGTGATCTATTAATTATTGCAACCTCTTAATAAAGATCCGAATCCCAAATTATAGTATGTGGGATCTTCATGTGAGTAAAATGTGTACCATCGTCCATCATACTCGGGGGTTATGCAAACTGCAAGTCCATCAAAATTGCTTCCAGTATAAAATGTCCAGCTTGCATTTCCAGTAAAGAAGAACGATAGGGGAAGAAACGGGATGTTAGCAAGTGCTGGTCCTGTTATTGTCAATTCTCGTCCACTGTGCCATACCGGTTCTTCATATAAAGAAATGGAATGCGTGGTCGTATCAGGAGGTCCCAGATATCTTAATGATTGAGTTTTCTTATACAGGGATCGGTTAAAACACTGACTGTGCTCAAATCCTCCGGCGTACCGAAAACTCTTGGTGTAATTTACACCGCTGTACATTCCCCATCTAGGATGTCAAAAAATCGGTTATATCAGTTTGATTTGAATAGCACAGAAAATCGTAATCGAAATAAGCACAAAAATTTGTAATCGAAAAAAGCGTAGAACATTTTTATCGAAAAATCGCACTGAAAATCGTAATCGAAAAATCGCCCAGAAAATCGTAATCAAAAAATCACAAAGAATTTAATCGAAATATTGCACAGAAAATCTTAATCGAAATATTGCACAGAAAATCTTAATCGAAATATTGCACAGAAAATCTTAATCGAAATATTGCACAGAAAATCTTAATCGAAATATTGCACAGAAAATCTTAATCGAAATATTGCACAGAAAATCTTAATCGAAATATTGCACAGAAAATCTTAATCGAAAAATTTCACAGAAAATCTTCATCGAAAAATTGCACAGAAAATCTTCATCGAAAAATTGCACAGAAAATCTTAATGGAAAAAAGCATAGAAAATCGTAATCGAAAACTCGCACAGAAAGTTGTAATCAAAAAAGGGCAGAAAATTGTTAAAAATGCACAAAATATTATTTGAAAAACCACAGAAAGCAATTATCTTTGAATTTTCAATGGATAAAGCAATTATCTTTGAATTTTCAATGGATAAATCAATTATCCATTGATTGATTAATTGAATTGAAAAAAAATAGTCGGTTTATTCCCACAGTACTTACAATCCGATGACAGAAAAGCTTTTGTGGTTAGGGATTATCGTTGGGTCAACTCTCGTATTTGGTATCTTGCTCTGCAAAATTGCTCCAGCACCACTGCAATCCGATTCCTCATGCAGTATTATTTGTTGTCGAACAGCCATGCAAATTGCTGCATAACAAAATACTATAAAAATGAAGAGTAATTTCATGACTGCTATTATTTTATACAACAGTATGGTATTATAGTAAGTTTGTGATGAACTAAATACGATACCATAACTCTTATTTATATTGCAGAATTAATCAGATTAATGCAGTGAATTATTATGATAAATATGTGTCAACAGTCCTATTATCAATTTAATTAGCCTAATTTTGTATTATTAGCTACTGGGTGAGGCCATCAGCTAATTGGAGCAACTGAATTAATTCCGTCGTCATCTAATATGATAATAATATATACCAAGGTGGTTTTACATTTGGGGCATTGTGAGACTAGGTGTCTTCCCTTTTATCTCTTACCTAAGTAATATTTAATGTAGTGTACAGTGTACTTTAATGCATAAGGGATAATCCTTAAGAGATGTTAAGCACTTTTTTGTTTGTACGGTTCATATTTTGGGAACTGACTTGTTGGCCTTGAAGTACAAATTTTTTGTTGCTTCTCCTTTCGGATTCCATTTCATTCATTATCCCACACATAATACACTGTATTCTATGCAGGGAAATATTCTTATGTAATTGTAATTATATAGGTAAAGTATGTATAGGTATATAGGCATTATTCTTTGGTTATGTAAATAATCAAACAAAAAGTGTAGAAAATATTGTTTTGAACATGCATGGAATTTGTTGCTTAATATAGGAAATTACAGGGAAATGCGTTTGCTAAGAAAGGAATATTTTCTGCATTGCAAATAGCTACATTACATAACTGCACAAAAATAGTATGAATTCTCTTACAGCATTAAAATATATCGCAAGAAAAATCTACCTATAATTGCACCCGTAAATTATACAGGCAAAATAATAATACATACCTTGAGGTTTTCTCTACTTCATTTTTTGTCTCATGTTTACCCCTTTTCAAGCACACGAAAAGGTTTTCTTATTATGTGAACATGTGCATGTATGTACCTAGCAGGGTCTGGTAGGATTTGCGATCCATTGTCTATGCGATCCTTTGTTTTAGGGATTACTAATCCGAAGAAAGGTTCTCTTTTACTACCTGGAAAACTCGAGCCGAGGAAATGAGAAAAGAGAATGTGCAGGGCACAGAAACATTTATGCCTTGATAAAGTAATATGTAAAGTGTACACATACTCTACTCAATTACTTTAGTTTTGTATCTTCTCTGTCAGTGTCTCATTACTCAGTAGTTTAAGTTGTTCTAATACGGCCTAGATAATCTACTAGTACTAGTATTACCAGTACTAACGAAAATATTACTAGTACGTGAATTTTCCATGTAAATTCAGAAATTAATTTAACTGTACAAAAAAATACTACTATTTTTCTATTTTTTGCTTGTGAATCAGAATATACGATGTAATTTTTATATTTCTGTATTCATTCAAATCGACTTTTAATTTTAATGCGTACTATTTTTTACAAAATGGTTGAACAGAATAGGCACAAAGCTATCATTTGGGCACAATGAATATTTGTTATTGTATGTATAATTTTTGAAGTGTGGTTATTACTCTAGGTACAGTTTTTCAAAGTACAACCAATGCTAGGTGTACGTTTTAAGGGCAACCTTTATTTGGGTAGGAAATGTTTTCCATTCCCCTGTGTAGAGCCTCCGTCCCAAGCAAGGCAGCTGTCCCTTTCCTTCTGAGAAAAAGGATTATAATTTCTCGAGTAGAGAGGATTAGTTCGCACAATCGCCCAAACCCACCTAGCACAATAATGGTATAATGTAACAAACAAAATTCTACCAAGACATGGACAATGTTGCAAGCGAGTATCGGCAACAATCCCTTGCACCGTATACCCTAAATTGATAACCCTTGAAGAATTTAATGGGAAAATGGGTCCACTAATATAGTTTTTCAAAGGAATTTTTAGAAAAATGTAGTTTTTCATAGGAATTGTTAGAGAAATGTAGTTTTTCAAAGGAATTGTTAGAAGAATGTAGTTTTTCAAAGAAATTGCTAGAAAAATATAGTTTTCAAAGAAATTGCTAGAAAAATAAAGTTTTCAAAGAAATTACTTGCAAAATATAGTTTTTCAAAGGAATTGTTTGCATAATATATAATTCTTCAAGAAAATTACTTGCAAAATATAGTTTTTCAAAGGAATTGTTTGCATAATATATAATTCTTCAAGAAAATTACTTGCAAAATATACTTTTTCAAAGGAATTGTTTGCATAATATATAACTCTTCAAGAAAATTACTTGCAAAATATAGTTTTTTAAAGGAATTGTTTGCATAGTATATAATTCAAATTACTTGCAAAATATACTTTTTCAAAGGAATTGTTTTCAAAACATGGTTTTCCAAAGGAGATATTTACAAAATATAGTTTAAAAAAAGAACTGCTTACATAATATAGTTTTCAAAAGAATTGTTTGCAAAAAATGTAGCTAGTAAAGCTACCCTGGGGAGCTACTTAAAGAATTGCGGTATGAAGCCTTTTTATGATGCATATATTTGGGAAACCACGATATATACTTAAAACTGATATGGTAGGTACCTATAACGGCGCATCCACTATTAATATTATTCATAGGGCTGCTGGACACTCTCCTATTATCCTTGCCGCATGAGTAAAGCAAAACCTGAATTTAATGAGATTAGAGTTTCCTCAGTGCACAGATACATACTTACATTGACATAATACTTACTATAATGTTTTACGGCACTATAACTTCTAATCTAACAACACTAACTACACTTATAGGTCTTCTGCATTATTTGGGAGGGTTTTTTGTATAGCAAAGCAATCCAGTTTTGGTAGGCAGAATATCCATACGCTATGCATAGTAAATCAAAGACCATCCATTTACAATTTACATTTCCAGGGCCATGTACCAAAATATGTGAATCATCCCTTCAGATCAGCACTGAGGAAGATATTCATGATTAAAGTCATTAATTACCATTAACAATCATTACAATGCACGCAGACATTCACGATCATTCCACTTTGGCAGGCAGAATTCACAGACTACTCTACAGGTAAGCAAAATACTTTTATATTGCCATACTGTGTAATATTAAATCAACATTCCAGTGCAATACGAATACCGCGTTTCTTAAGCAAAATAAGTTGATAATAATAGGGAAAATTTAAACGCATTTCAAAAATAAAAGGTCTATCTCAAGAGAAATAATCACTTCACCTCATTTAAATATATTTAACTAATAAATATTTATTAAGTCTCAAGTATCCTTACTCAGAACTGCTAATACACCTTTACCTCAAATTTCAATGTAATTTGTTAGTATTTTAGTACATTTACTTCAAGTATATTGAGGATTTTGTACTCTACTTGAGGTAAATGTACTAATACACTAACAAATTACATTAAAACTTGAGGCAAAGATATATTATCAGTTAGGAGTAATGATACTTGAGACTAGATAAATTTTATTACTTAAAAATGTATTTATATGAAGCAAAAAGACTATTTTTCTTGAGGTAAACCAATTATTTTTGTGGTACGCTTAATTTTCCCCGATAATAATAATTACGATAACAATTTTTACAGATGGAAATATACACTGCTTGCTTTGGCGGCCTTAGGAGCCATTGGGATTGTTTACTTTGCGATGAATTTGGGTAATTCTGGAATTAATAAATATTTTTGCAATTGTTAATAATCAGTGCCATGAAAATTAAGGCTTTATCCAAGATGCCTAGACAACGTATTTTCTCTACCTAGGTGATGCCATACTGATAAACATAAAAGGATTCGACCACTTATGGGGGATGAATATGTAATAGTTTCGACCATAGAGTGATTTTACTCAATGAATCCCCTTTCTGTGGTCTTGGCACTGGTCGAATAATATTATGTTTATAAGTATGGCATCACCTATATCAGTACTTTCATTATTTTAGAGAAAAGTAAAGCATTACTGACTTATTTAATTTAATTTTGTGGAAAATATAATACTTAATTAATTTTCTTACTTATTTAGAGAACCGACTTAATTTAGAGGAGGATACCACTATACCGAAATTTCTAATGAAGAATGGTCAGTTTATGTACCATGGGAATTCTTCTAAATTCGGAGACAGGCACATGGATGCTTTTCCAGGACTGACATCATTGGCTTCTAGTGTATCGGAAGATCCGCAGTCTGTGACTTCATTGGAATTAAAATGGGTTAAGATCAACACTGGAAATTTTTCAAAGGATTTAAGTTTGTTTCCGAATTTGGAAATGCTGCGGTTGGATAATGTGACTTTCGACGACCTTTTGAAGCCAGTGCGTCTTCCGAAGCTGAAATCTTTGTTTATCAATCAAGGTTCGGAACCGGAAGACAAAATAGATTATCGGATCAAGGATGAAGCAACTCCTTGGTTGAAATCGACTTTGTTCTTTACGGGAGAGGAAATTAGCAACGTGACAGATTTCTATAAAGTATTGGCGAAACAGCCGTTGGAATATTTATCGATTTGGCTCAAAGGTTCTGTAACTTACATTCTGGACAAGAAACATAAGGAAGTGCGTCTAAGTCTTCCAAAATGCAAAACCATTCTGGATAACCTGGATTTTGAATACACGCGGATAACTTTGGGGCTTTGTGGAGATTTAACACCGACGTCTATCTCCCAAAATGTGACTTACCTGAATTTCTACATAACATACACGAAAATGGACATTTTGTCCGCAATCATAAGGAATTTACCTGCCCTTAAGGAATTCTATGCCGAAATCCCAGGAGGAAAATCAATTAATTTGGGAGATTTCAATAAAAACCTAGAAGTACTGTCTCTAAGTTCGATGCGGTTGAATGTTTCTGAAGATCTTGTGATGCCGTCGGTGAAGGAATTCCACTTTGGAAGTGAAAATCAATACGGATGGTTCCCAGATGATAGTTTGATGAGCACAGCTCTTAGTGAAAATATTATACAGAATTTCTCAAAGATTTTCCCTGTTGTTCAAACTGTAGGGATATTTGACCTCGAATATCCGCAGCGGTATATCTATCTGGGAAATGTTCTTGACTCTACAGCTAAACTTATTGTTTGTGAAAGATTTCCCAGAAATGATACTTCACTTCTCAGTGGGAGGAGCTTAGAAATCGAGGAATTTCTCATTCAAATCGGAGTTCCACCTCAAGAACAGAATTTTCTTATTGAAAAGACAGAGGGGGGCAGTTTTTATGGACGGGGATTGACTCGGGATGAACATTTGAGGTTTAGGTACCGATTCCTTGGTTGGGACACCATTGATTCCTTTCCTAAGTTTTATTATGTCCAAGGTATCATTGAAGCTGGTGGAATTTTAGGTGTCAATTAGTAAAGAACTGAATAAAGATTTTGACCTGAGAGCTGTATTTACAAAAATTATGAAGTTTACTTTATTATTCTGCATTTTCTGTCTGTCTGTCTATATGTATGGTCATGTTAGTGTTCTCTATAACTCAAGAACGCATTTAAAAATAATTCATTCAAACATTTTTATTGTAGTATTAAATAGATACGAAGTTTTGACTCGCGAATTAAAAATTAGAAACTGTTTTTGTAAAATATCTTGTATTTTTGTGTATCTAAATTTTAAAACTTCGGATACTTTTCGACATCGGCCCCAACAGTTTATTTTTTGCTACTAATTAATAAACCATAAAAATATCGGTTGAAATCCGATACCGGGCCCTTCTCAGTATTGTCTACCCGAATTAAAGAAGCAAACTTCTTGTAAATCTCTTGGAACTTGAATATCATTTCCTTTTTATTGTAATACTTGTAAAACTTAGCAGTTAAACATTGTAAATTTATCCATGACTTGCGAAGATTAATTTTTTTCCCAAACCACTACCTATGATAATATCTCAGGCCTCTTGGCACTTTACTCCTTGCATAACAATGGTTCTTTAACTTGTAGCATCCTGTTCTTTCAAACCTTACTGCAGTTTAGTGGGAATTTAGTGTTTAGAATACCCAGGAGTACATGGGAATTATGTATACCCAATTAGAACATAATTCAGTAATTCTGGATCACTTTGCATCATATACTTACGTAGTAAAGGTATATTAACGCAATTCTTAGTATAATAAAAACCTTTTTCTCAGAGAATACGTTGTTTGCTTTCGATCTTTGTATTGTTGCAACCTAACTTAATGAGATATTAGGAATAAAAATGCTTCCTTATGTATTTTACTTCAATATCGTAAAACTTACATTAAAAATTCCATTATTTTAATATAATTCTTTTACAAAAATTCCTTTCAAATTCATATACGATAAGGGAATTTGGTTTCTCAACATTCAAAGAACTGCTGAAAGTGGGTAGTATAAAGGAAAATTGGTGTGAAATAATTTTATTATTATTTGTGTCATAAATTTCATCATTATTGTGAGTAGTGTTAGAAAAACTTATAAGATTTTCAATAAAAATTACTAATAAAGAGAATAATAAAGGCACTATCAGGAATATTGAATAAAGCTGCAATAAAATTCCACGGGAAGAAATATTATTGATAAAAATTGCAATTCTCTATTTCACATAAAATTCCCACCTGTTGCACACAAAATGATAGTTTCCAGAAGAATGAATGGTTGCAAAAGAAATTTCCCCTTTGAGCAATAATTTTTCATTTTAAATCACCTGATTTATTATTGCCCAATTGTTGGTCTCAAAAGCTATATAGATTCTCTTCCTTGAAAGAATCGTTTGGCAGCACAATATTTGCAATTAGGGTTTTACCTGTAAAGATGGTATATTTCCTTCATTTTATATTACACATTATATTACTATATATCATAGTTTATTTAACTATGTATTTACTAATTAATATTATGGGAAATGACGCTTAGAAATTCTGGAGCGGAGCAAACGGGGATTTCCAGAAACTCAGAAACTAAGTAAATAAATAACTTTGTGAACCAATGTGAAAACACCTGACTACGCAAGTAATTAAAAAAACAAGAGTACATCGTTATGAGCAATAAAATGAGAACAATATATTATTTGATATACTGTGTATTATTGCTAATGTCAGTTTTTCAAGTGGAATATCATTTGAACTGTGCACTACATGTTATTATTTCTCTACAGAACATAAGTGATTATCAGAATTACCGGTTTTGCAATTTCTTAAAGTGAATAAACCTACTGCCAACTCTTTAACTGATGTAAATCCAGTAAATTGAAAGTGTAGCATTTCTTGTATCTAATCTGGTTTCTTTTCTTATTACAAGTTCCAATTAAAAAGAATAAAACTGAATACACGGTGTGAGCAAGGTTTCGTATTATATTTTTGCTTCGTATCCCCTTCCGAAAAAATAATTTTCTGTATTGCCTATTACCCGGAGAAACTATAATAATCAAGGGTCGGAGATTTATGTAAAAAAATATTTTCGCCGGTTATAATTTTTTGCAATCTCTCGCTTGTTAAATCGAAAAAATTGGAATTTTTTGGAAAAATTTACCAAATCTTCCTGTAAAAAAATCTTTTTTCCAATTTTTTTTCAATTAAAACATTTTTGGCAGCTTATAAGAAATTTTAGGCGCCTTAAACAATTTTTTTGGCCACTTAAAGCAATTTTTTCGACTGTATAAAAAATATTTTAACTTTTAAGTCACCATTTTTGAGATTTTAAAGAAATGTTTAGTAAATATTTCGCCCCTTTTTAAGAAAATAAAAAATAAATATTTTCGAAGTTTAAGATAGTGAATGTCCGACCCATGATAATAATCCCTGGGGAATTATTGTTCCGCAATCATGACAAAATGTTCACAGTAAATTACTAAAACGGACTTATTATTTCAGAAGATTTTGCTGTTTTTTACCAATTTCTTGTATTTACAAATGCTCCAAAAAATTAAGGAAAATTTCGAAAATTTAGGTAGCAGGTCTGGTAATTTTAAATAATATTAACTCTTTAAACACTAAATTCAGTTATTAACTGTAAAATGAATTTTTTACCAAAAATCCAAGTACAATTTTTACATTGTATCAATTTCTTAGTAATTACGAAACCCTGGTGAATTAAATGTCTCAACTCAAGTAATAAGATTTATGTTCTGAGAGAGTGAACTATCGGGAAAGGGTTGTTCACGATGATGACTTACAATCCAGCTGACAAAGGATTTTCCCTGGGTACCTAAGTAATTGTAAAGCAAGCGTCATGTGATAATATTGTATGTGGGATTCTGGAATTCCACAAAGGGTCTGTGGCAAAAAGAAACAATTAATGCACAATGTCCGTTCGCACTCAATATATATAGTTCCTAACTTCTAAAGTATCTAAAGAACTTCTCTCTGCTCAGTGTAGCAATAACAAGCTGCCCGAGACGGTTCTCTGCAAGTCCTCTCCACTTTTAAAACGGTTTTTACTAATTGTGTATTTTAGGATTTGAATTATCTTTAGATAACACGCATTTGGTATAGACTGTTTAAGAATTATTGAGGCTGAAGAAAGTTACTTTCTGATTTTTCTTTTTTTGTATTGAGCAATTGAATAATCCAAAATTTTGTGAAACTAAAATAAAAATCCACGATACAAAATGGAAATAGCACTGAGGCCAAGACAAGAGATTTTTCCTCCACTGGAGAAATCGGACGAATGGTACTTGAGAGAATTAATTAAAGCATTGGGAGGTAAAAACATTTTAAAGACTTTATTTTTAAAATATATTGAAGATATTTTCCTTTATTTGAAAGACACTAAAGTCAACTCTATTTTCATTATAAATATTAGACATTACTCACTTGCAGCTAATTTTTATAAATACTGTACTTCCATGAAACATTTATTAAACAGAAGACATTTTACATTTTTATGAAGACAATAAAATCAAACCTATTTAGTAATTGGACGTCCCTCATTCTCGATTAATTATATTTATTAATTTTTAAAAAGTTAATTAATTCGACGACATTTTCAATTAATTGGAAGACATTAAAAGCCAGTCCTCCTTTTAATTAAAAATATTGGATGCTCCTGACGTTTAGTTAATTTTTGTAAACTCAAGATTTTTATGACACATTTATTTTAATAAATTGAAGACATTTTCCTTTAATTGTATGACATAAAAAACAATTCTTCTTTTTTCAGAAATATTGGGCGTCATCACTTTTTTAATTAGATTTCTAAACTCTAGATTTTTAAGAAAAATTTATTTTAATAAATCGAAGACATTTTCCTAAAATTGGTAGACAGTACAATCAATCGCGTACTTCATTTAATTACATATTTTTAAATTCTAGATTTCTATAATACCATGATAATTGAAAAGGACGATGAACTTATGCTACGTTTTGTACGCTACACGGACTATGATATTGAAGAGGCAGTTAAATTTGTTCACACATCTGACGAATTTATAAGGGAACAAGAACATCTACTCAGAATTCCTTTTAAAGAGATTACACCTCTTTGGGACCACCCAGGTGTTCTGGTTTTCCGTCAAAGGGATCCCGAAGGGAGAAAAGTTATTTTGTTTAAAGCCAAATATTACGATCCGGACGAAGTGGACATTGACCATGCAACCGTCGCTCTGTCCTACGGAATGGACGAATTGATGAAGTCTGTGAAATCTCAGCAAAATGGTTTCATCTTCATCACAGATTTTACCGATGTTGGCCACTTGAGAGCAGCTTACATTATTTCCAAAGTCAGCCGTCAACAAATTCTTCTTGCAATTAAAGCATACCAGGTAATTAATAGTCATCAATATTAACTTTTGCGCAAAAACTGTAGAAAGTACAAACTGGAAAGATTTCCCAAAATTATCAGTTTAAATTCAGCAGTTTTTGCAAAAATTACTGGAAACAATAATAATATTATTATACATTAATTACTTTCCTTTAGTTTTTACACATTTTTGAACAAAATCAGTATGGTACACAGTTATTTGCTTTAATTTCCGCAAAATTTAAGAAGAAAATAACAACTTTTAGGATAGTTCTCCCCAATTTTAGAAAAAATGACAATTTTTGGATTAATTTTCTCAACTTTTAGAAAAACTGACAATTTTTTGGATTAATTTATTCAACTTTTAGAAAGAATGACAATTTTTGGGTTATTTTCCCAAGTTTTTACAGAAAATGGGTCTTTTGGGTTAATTTTCCTAAACTTTAGAAAACCAATCACGGTCAATAATTATTTGCTTTAATTTTCACAAATTTAAAGAAAACAACTATGGTCAATTGTTTCTCGACTCAGTTCGTCTACCGTAGCCGAGAAATGGGGTGGTTCGGGTTTTTCAGTTCGTCACTAGTGTTCAATACGAAGGACCACCTGCTTTATTTAAAAACAGGAAAAGTCTAATTATGCACTTAATGTTCGTGTCTATGATCCCTAGCCTTGGTGTGTGGTGTAACTTTTATGTCAAATGTTACCTACCTAACCAGGACAATTAAGAGTAAATAGACGACGAAAACAATCAGTTACAATTTAGAAAAGGTGTGTTTACTATGTCTGAGTAAAGCACTGAAACAATCCAATAAAAATTCAATTAATGCCAATCAAAAACAAATCGTCAAATTATGATTTTTTCGCAGCTTCTCCTCTCCCGGCTTGCTTCTCCACGCTCGCTCGTCCAACTGTCGCTTCTTTCTTTTCCCCACTGCCTCCTCTTCCTTTACCGCCAGCAACCGTACTTACCGCTTTGCCAGCAGTCCTTGCCTCCGTAACATCCCCCTCCCCGTAAAGGGGTATGGCATCCTTTACTTCAGGCGAGACATCAAAAACGCATATCTTGGTCAATGGTCTTCGGTAACTCCCTTCCGCGGTAAGGACTTCCACAACTCGGATGATTCCATCAGCTCCAGAAAACTCACTCGTCACCACTCCTCGCGGCCAGTAATTTCTTGGTAGGTCTCCATCGGCGATGAAGACCAAATCTCCGACTTGAACCGGTTTGGTATTGTTCTGCCACTTGGTTCTTTTGTTCAATGTGGGTAAGTATTCGGTAACCCACCGTTTCCAATACATGTCTGCCAGTCTCTGGGCAAATCTCCATTCCTTACGTCTCCAAAGATCTTGATCGTTGAATTCTCCCATAGTCACGACTCCAGTTGGTCCACCAAGCAAGAAATGGTTAGGGGTAAGGCACTCTGGATCATTTGGGTCCACCGATACATGTGTCAGTGGTCTCGAATTCACCGAATATTCCGCTTCCACAAGTAGGGTTCTTAAAACTTCCTCCTTGGGGTCTCTTTCATTCAACGTTGCCTTTAAGGCCACTTTCACTGATCGTACTAGTCTTTCATAAATCCCGCCCATATGTGGCGCGGAAGGGGGCTGGAAGACCCAATCAACTCCTTTGATAGCCAATTCAGTCTTCATCTTCTTTTCATTCAGCTCTGTCAACGATTTCTTCAACTCGTTGTTGGCACCAACGAAGTTCGTCCCATTGTCAGAGTAGATTTTTTTTGGAAATCCTCTTCTTCCCATAAAACGATTTATCGCCATTATAGCTGAATCGGTAGACAGGGAAGAGGCTAGCTCCAAATGCACTGCTCGTGTAGAGAGACACGTGAAAAGAGCTACGTACCGCTTTTCATGTCTCCGTTCGATTGTCACTTCTAAAGGGCCGAAGTAGTCCAGTCCGGTCATTATAAAGGGTCTTGTTTGTCTGCTAACACGGTCAGTCGGTAGTTGTCCCATTTTTGGAACCGATGGGCTTGCTCTGAGTATCTTGCAAACTTGGCATGAATTCCAAGAGCTCCTCACAGCAGTCCTCATGTCAGGAATCCAGTATTTTTGAAGAAGATCATTCAGCACACGTTCTTGACCATGGTGTCCCGCTTTCTTGTGGTAATACATGATCAGCAGTCTAGTGTACCGATGCTTTCTTGGCAGCAAAATAGGATTCTTCGTAGCAGTCAATAAATCTGGAGATTTTTGTAAACGTCCTTGTGCCACTAAAACTCCATTTTCATTCATGTACGGAGAAAGTTGTTTCAGCTTGCTTTGCTTTGACACTTCTCTTCCACATTTCAGTTCGTGAATTTCTTCGCCGAAGCACTCACTTTGCACTGTTTTAATCCAGAACAAGGTTGCTTCCTTCATCTCTGCTACGGTAAGTTCATTTAAGTTCTGCCAATTGATTGGAATTTTCTTTCGTGTTTTCGGTTGGTGTCTTAACACTCTCTTCTTAATTCCTTGTTCTCTCAAATATTTCGTCTCCATCCATTTGGCTTTCATAATTTTCATGAACTTAAATGCCCAGGCCGTAGATCGCACAAGTCTAAGCCACGATGAGAAATTCTCAATGTTAAGTAACTTAAAGGGTTCCTTAGTTTTATGAAGTCCGACAACTTCATTTTTCAACTCTAAGTCTTCAGTATTTACTTGCATTATTTCTGCTCCGGGTTCCTTTGGCCAAGCAGATTCAGGTAGGCGCAGAAAGGCAGGTCCATTCATCCAACGGCTGTCTACCGATAAGTCCGAATAGCTTTTGTCACGGGTAGCTTCATCAGCTACGTTCTCTTTGGTGGGGATCCAACGCCAGTCAGCAATATCTGAATTGTCGGCGATTTCTCCTACCCTGTGGGCCACAAATGTCTTGAGGTTTCTGGCGTCTGCTCTGAGCCAACACAAAACCGTTTTGGAGTCGGTCCAGTAGACAGTCTTTTCGATGGTCAGGTCATGTATTTCTTTTATCTTTTCGGCCAACCGACTTCCCATCACAGCTGCTTGGAGTTCCAGTCTGGGGATTGAGAGTGGTCGTAGTGGTGCAACTCTCGTCTTCGCCATCACGAATGCGGTGTGAACTTCTAACTCCCATTCTATGCGGAAGAAGACTACTGATGCGAATGCTTGCTCACTCGCATCGCAAAAGATGTGTAAAGAGATTTTACTTTCAGAGGATGGAAGTTCCCGCTGACCACTTTCTCTCCTAAAGTAGCATCTGGGTATTTTCACTTTTGTGATTCTTTGCAGTTCCTTTAGCCACTCACACCAATTTTCAAACAAATCTGTAGTGAGTTCGTCGTCCCAGCCTATTCCCGTTCTCCAGACATCTTGGAGGAGAATCTTTGCTTTGATGGTAAAGCTTGCAATGAATCCTAGTGGGTCAAACACTGACATCACTAGTTTCAAAACTTCCCTCTTAGTTGGTCGTCTGTATCCATTCACTATATCTTCATCAATCTTGTGAAACATTCCCAGAAATGAAAAGAAATCACCATTGGGATCCCAGCTGAGCCCAAGGACTCTCTCGATTGGCATTTCTCCTTCTATATTCAAATTCTTTACTTGATTTGCACGAAGCTCCTCTGGTATGTTTTCAAGTACTTCCTTTGAACTGCACACCCAATTACATATTTCAAACCCGCCAGTCTTGTGGATCCGTATTATGTTTTGAATTCTGTTCATGGCTTCTTCTGGGGTGTCACAACTATCCAGATAGTCGTCCATGTAGTGCTTCTCGGTCACTGCTTTGACGTTTTCTGCATACGTGGACGAATCTCGAGCATTTCTGCCCATCACTTCCTGTGCACTATATGGAGATGACACAGCACCAAATATCATCACAGTCATCTCATATACATCAGGTGTCTTCAGTCTGTCCATTCCTCTCCATAGGAATCTCTGAGCCGGCAAGTCTTCTTGACGTATCTTAACCTGGTGGAACATCTCTTTGATGTCTCCACTGAATCCTACCATCTTCTCTCTAAACTTGCAGAGAACTGAGGGAAGCGGGTTAAGTAAATCCATTCCTTTTAGTAGATTGTCATTGAGGCATGTGCCGTGTGATTTCGCCGCCGCGTCGAATACGAGGCGAACCTTTCCAGGCTTGTTCGGATTCGTCACTCCAAAATGGGGTAAGTACCACAATCTTGGATGCTCTTGGTCAATTTCTGTCTGTGACAGTTTCCGAGCGTAACCTTTCAATACGTAGTCTTCCATTTTTTCACAGTACTTCATCGCAAACTGAAGATCTTTATCCATGCGCCTTTCTATACCTTTCAATCGAGTCAGGGCTGCCGACTTGCTCTCAGGTAAGCAAACGTCATCTGTTTTCCATAAGAGTCCGGTTTCCCATCTGTCACCGACTCTTTGGGTTGTGTTTTCAGTCAACTCCATCACACGTTTATCTTCTTTAGATATTAGATTTTCCTCCACAATTCGTACTCCAAAACTTTCAGTACGGTACGAGTCTTTAACAAGTTCAATAAATTCACAGTGTTGGTGACTTACATGGAACGAGTACTCCTGTCTTACTCCATTCTTTTTGATCTTTGTTGGTCCCTGGATTACCCATCCAAGACGAGTCCTCGTAGCAATCGGGGTACCAATAGAGCCTTCAATCTTTTCCTGAGGAGCCAGCAAAAATGAATTGTCTTGCCCAATTAATATCCGCGGCTTGCCGTTTTTGACATCAGTCCACTTCACTTTGTTAAGGTGAGGCCACTGCTCTATCATCTTTTTCTTGGTTAAAGTCTGCTCTGGGATATCCAGGATTTTTATTGTCTGAACTTCATACATAGTGTATTTTGTACGACATTTCAACCCCTGTATCTGCACATTGACCTCCTTTGTGTCTGGAACGTGATAAACTCTCCCATCTGTCCACGTCATGTCAAAGGGCGTTAGCTTTCCATCCAGACCAAGTTCACTTGCCAATGATTCTTCCATCAGGGTACAAGTTGCACCGTCATCCAACAATGCAAAGGTTTCCACAGATGTCGAGGGTCCATACACAATCACTGGTATAATTTTCAGAAGTGCAGGTCCCTTAGCACGAGAAATGTGAGTAACTGTTTCTGCATTCTTTTCCACAATATCCTTGTGCAGGGAGGAATGATGGAACTTGCCACATCCATCGCTCGTGCAAGGTATTTTCTTGTCACAATCAGTCGGTCTATGATATCCATCAAGGCAACAAAAACACAATTTTTCTTTAGTCGCCCATTTCCACTTGTTGTCAACACTTTCTTTTGCAAATCCTCTGCATACACTTATGGAATGTCCTCCCCGTTTGCAGAATTTACATGTATCGCTTTTGTTGTCCATATCAGTAACTGTAGTTGTCATTACAGCTTCAGCTTTTCCTTTCTTCTCTTGCCCTTGTAAGTTTTTCTTTTGAGAGAATGACTTTGCAGATATTGGTTCCCAGGACAGAGAAATGTTGGCCTCTCTGCTCATCTTGTCTAGCCACTCCGAAAATTCTTGCAGGTCTGGAACAGTCTCTTTTGCTGCAACAACTGATATCCACTTGTCTCGAAGTAGGAGTGGCAGTTTCCCCACTAGGTCGTCAGTCAACTGAGGGTTCTTGAGGTAGTCTGTTACCTTCAGGCAACTCATCGTGGTAACTAGGTTCCTCACAGCGTTACCAAAGTCAATTGTCGTTTGAGCTTTGTACTCCGTTTGGGCAGGAATACACTTCACCTTTTGAATCAAGCTCTTGATAATTCGAACAGGCTGTCCGAAATTTAACTCCAAGGTCTCCATTACTTTCTGTACATTTTCAGGAACAATAAGCATGGATTGCACAGTTTCTTTGGCTTTTCCACGAAGGCACTTTCTCAGTCGGTTGAGATTTTCCCCTCGGAAAACGCACACATAGTTGTGGTACGTCTGTACTCTTCGATAAAGCCAGGCCATTCTTCAGGTTCTCCGGAAAATAGCGGCAGGTCCTTTCCCATCGTCTGTCTGACTAGGAATCGGTTAATCGTATCATCGGGTTTTGTAGTAGTAACAGGAGTTGGCACTTCCATTTGAACGGGTACACGAACAATTGGAGTCAACCTGTACCTCTACGACTTCCGGGGTCACATTTGCATTTTCTGGATTTTCCAACCAATTATGCACATCAATATTTCTGTCTCTTACGTTTTCGTTGTCACCAGGCAAACCCAGGTCTTGAGAGTTGTCGCTGTCTGCGCCCTCCTCAATAACTGCTTTTTCCAATTCCAATTTCTTCTGGATGAGTCCTTTCTTTCTCTCCAGTCGCCGTTTTCGGATCTTAGCCTCAGCTTCCATCAGTGCTAACTTGTCCTCCTCCTCTTCGAGTTCAGCGAGAGCTTCAGCCGCACTAATATCCGCCACCAGTCGTTTACTTTTAACACTGACGTTGGATCTCACTGACGGTTGTCTACCCAATGCACTTTGTCTAGAGAGTGGTGGTGGAGATACATTTACCTCGTCTGGTACATCTCCAGCAGCACTGCTTTCCGCTCGGTTTGGCGTTTCAGTATTTTTGGTTAGTCCAAGAAGGTATCGATACCAAGTTGGTCGTCCAGTCGGTGTCGCGTCTGGAATAGCCGCAGGATCCGCTCCCTGTTGCCGTCGACTCCGTCGGGGCTCAGCTTCGTCTCCTGACATTTCGATTATCAATAATCGAATCACTGAATCTTTTTTGTCAAATGTGTCGTCGTAACACTTGACAATCACTAAAAGTCACTGAAATTGTCTAGTCAACAATTAACAATTCTGACGGGTGTTGTCTTACCCTGTCAGTCACTTATCACTTTCAAAGTTCACTGTATGTCCATAGAACCAGATCCGTGGCTCGAAGTGACCAATGTTTCTCGACTCAGTTCGTCTACCGTAGCCGAGAAATGGGGTGGTTCGGGTTTTTCAGTTCGTCACTAGTGTTCAATACGAAGGACCACCTGCTTTATTTAAAAACAGGAAAAGTCTAATTATGCACTTAATGTTCGTGTCTATGATCCCTAGCCTTGGTGTGTGGTGTAACTTTTATGTCAAATGTTACCTACCTAACCAGGACAATTAAGTGTAAATAGACGACGAAAACAATCAGTTACAATTTAGAAAAGGTGTGTTTACTATGTCTGAGTAAAGCACTGAAACAATCCAATAAAAATTCAATTAATGCCAATCAAAAACAAATCGTCAAATTATGATTTTTTCGCAGCTTCTCCTCTCCCGGCTTGCTTCTCCACGCTCGCTCGTCCAACTGTCGCTTCTTTCTTTTCCCTACTGCCTCCTCTTCCTTTACCGCCAGCAACCGTACTTACCGCTTTGCCAGCAGTCCTTGCCTCCGTAACATCAATACATTTTCGCTTCAATTTTTGCAAATTTTAAAATAATTACTATAACCAACAATTATTTACTGTAATTTTTGGAAATTGCAGAACAATTACCAGAATAAATAATTATTTGCTTTAATTTTCGCAAGTTTATGCAAAGACTAACGGATTCGCGAATGTTTTTATTTACAGTACACATTCCCCGTGAAAATTGTAGGGGCTTTCTCTGTAAACGTTCCTCTTGTTGGCGCGGCGCTGTACAACTCTTTCAAATACTTGATCAAAAAGAAACTGCGAGACAGGATTCACGTAAATTACTCTGGCCCCAAAGCACTGCTCAAGTATTTTCCAAAATCTTTTCTACCACAGAGTTTAGAGGGAGATGTTCCCGACGATCAATGCCAAGACACCGAGTTTTTCCAAAGGCTGAAGAAAGTCGAGTGTCGCTTCCGCCACTTTCAACCATCATGAACAATAAAAGCAATAACAACGAATAGCACAATCATGCCGTAACTAAACGTAAGAATTAAATTAGAAAACGTGTCTGAAATAAATGTGGCTGTTAATTTAAAATTTTAAGAGTAATGAACAATTAAGCTGTCTTTGTTTGGTTACCTACACATATTTTTTAAATATTGTAATTACGTAATTAATCCAGATAGAAGTAAATACGATTTATTTCTTAAGCGAATTCCCTCACTCTATTTTGTATTTCTTATTTAATTAAATATCATAACTCTATAACTTACTTTACTTCGTTCAAGACTGTACTAAATGAATTAGAAGAATGTCGCAAATTCCATCACCACGTACACTATGCTACGGAACTTTTGAATCTCGTTGTATAAATATGTGCAATTCAATATTTATATGTGAACTGCATAATTATTTGTGAATTTTCAGTATATTATTTGTGAGTCCTCGGTTGGAGTAAGGCAGAGGTGGCAGAGGCTTTGGAGGAGGAGGAGGAGGAGGGAGGAGGAGGAGGGAGGATGAGGAGGGATGAGAAGGAGGAGGGAGGAGGAGGAGGGATGAGGAGGAGGAGGGAGGAGGAGGAGGAAGAGGAGGAGGGAGGAGGAGGAGGAGGGAGGAGGAGGAGGAAGAGGAGGAGGAGGAGGAGGGAAGAGGGAGGAAAAAATTTCAAAGTTTGGTTGCAATGCAAATAACGTATTCATCTTCACTGCAGATAAAATGGTACTATGGTACCCTAATGTATTATTTCCCTGGCTGCATTCCTCCAAGTAGATATTATGTGCATTTCCTCGCTGCCCTCCTCCTCGCAGAACAATGGAGTATTTCCTCGCTTCCCTCCTGCTAGCAGAATTATGTACTTCCCTTTCTGCCCTCCTCCTCGCAGAGAAATGTAGTATTTCCTCGCTACCCTTCTCCAAGCAGAATAATGTATTTCCCTCGCTGCTGTCATCTTAGTAGAACAATCTAATAATGTTTGAGCAATGGCCAATTTGAAAAACGCATAACGATTGATTGAAATATAAAATTCGACGGGGAACAGGTCACTGGGTGGATTACTACATCATTCTACATTAATGGGCAGTGAGAAAATACATAGCTTTAATAAGGGGATGGCATCGGAGGAAAATACATATTTCTCCAGGAGGAGGACAGCAAGGGAAATGCTAATTTCAGAAAAATTTTTGATTAATCTTTCCTTTCTAGAGTACACATTTACCCCAAATAATATACAAAATATGAACATTTGTATACAAAGGAACATTTCTCTTTATTCGGGTAAAATCATTTTCCCTTTGCTAAGTTTATATTTCCCATTTGCAAGGGAAAATTCCCCTTCCATAGGGTAAAGAAACAAGCGGTTGGTTGCAGGATTTGAACTCATTCCCTGCTCACACTCACACATGTGGATGGCGCTGCGGTTTCGTATGCCAATCCGACACGTTGCAAATAGTAGCATGATAAGTTGTACTTATCATGCTTTATGGATCATTTTACATTTTACAAAAGGCAAAATTTTCCTTCGAAAAGGAAGAGGATTCTGTATAAACGAGGTGTTTTCCTTTTCCATTACTGATTTTTCCTCTCTGTTTTCTGAGTGCACAGAAAAGTTATAAGGTGAATTTCGTTAGTAATAGTACATAAGAGGAGGGCAATGCGTAGTTCTACAGTTCTACTAGGAGGAGGGTAGCAAAGAAATACTACATTGCTCTGCGAGGAGGAGGGCAGAGAGGGAAATACATAATTCTTCTAGGAAGACGGCAGAGAGGGAAATACATAATTCTGCTAGGAAGAGGAGCGTTGCAATCAAAGTTTGAAATCTGAATTTTCCTTTTGACTCCCTCTTTTTCCTCTTCCTCCTCCTCCTCCCGCCTCCTCCTCCCTCCTCCTCTTCCTCCTCCTCGTCCTCCTCCAAACCCTCTGCCACCTCTGCCTTACTCCAACCGAGTCCTCATTTTCTGCGTTTAAATATAATATTTGTCTGCATTTATTTGAGAAGTCTAATAATATTTTTGATATCGGTAATATAAAAAATTAAAATATAGCTTCACAACCATATAAAAGTAACTTTTCGTATTTAAAATATGATCTGTAAATTTTACATGTTAACAATTTCCTAATTAATTACGAAATACTAGAGAACTAAATATCGCAAGGTTAAGGTTAGTAATAAATAAGATTCACGTACTGAGAGAGTGAACTATTGAGAAAGAGTTTTTCGTGAGTATAATTTGTACTCCAGCTGAAAACGCGTTTTCTCTTGGGATCTATGCAAAGTAAGCAGACATATAACATTTTTTGTGTAACTATCAAATTTCACAAGAGGCAATTGCATAAGAACAAATAATTGCACAATGCCCGTTTGGTCTCGATATATAGTTCCAGAAATCTAAAGAGAATCCCTTTGTTCAGTTAGCAGTTCTACTACTGATCCAGATAGTTCTCTTCAAATCTTCGTCACTTTTAAAACCCAACAAGTTTTTACTGACTGTTAAGAATTGTTGAGGTTGAAAAAAGACACTTTGAGATACTTGAGTGTGTATTGAGCAATTAAAAAATTCCCCGTACAAAATGGAAGTAGCACTGCAAGCAGGACAAGAGATTCTTCCCACGGTGACGCTGGAGAAATCGGACGAATGGTACTTGCAAGAATTAATTAAAGCTTTGGGAGGTAAAACATTTTAAAAACTTTTTTTAAATATATACAAGGCATTTTCTTACATTTTTCATTTTCGGAATTTTTCTTTCGGAATTTTTCGTTTCGGCGTATTTCATTCGGCATTATGACGTATTGACGTAGAACCATAAAAATCAACTCTATTTTTAGTTACAAAATAGGACATTCCTCACTTTCATCTATATTTTCTCAATTCTATATTTTTGCTAAACAATAATTAGTTATTAGGAAGAAGTCATTTGTCATTAATAAGACGACAAATATTGCAAACAAATCAATTTTTGTCAATAAATATTTGACGTCCCTCTCTTTTAGTTAAGTATATTATCATTTTAGGAAAAATAATTTTTACTAATTCGAAGACGTTTTCTATTAATTGGCAGATATGAAAGCAAATCCTCTTTTTTACAAATAAACCCGGTAAAGCAACATGTCATATAGAGGAGTGTCGGCAATAAGAAAATTGAGAAAGACAGTAGAAAGGAAAATGGAGAAAGACAGAAAGAAAAATCGGGAAAGACTGTAGAAAAATTGAGTAGGAAAATCAAGAAAGACAGTAGAAAAATCGGGAAAGACAGTAGAAAAATTGAGTAGGAAAATCGAGAAAGACAGTAGAAAAATCGGGAAAGACAGTAGAAAAATTGAGTAGGAAAATCGAGAAAGACAGTAGAAAAATCGGGAAAGACAGTAGAAAAATCGGGAAAGACAGTAGAAAAATTGAGTAGGAAAATCGAGAAAGACAGTAGAAAAATCGGGAAAGACAGTAGAAAAATCGGGAAAGAGAGTAAAAAATCGAAAAAGACGATTATTTTTTAAAGTTATATTTCTGAAGTCGAGATTTTTACGAAACATTCATTTTAATAAATCGAAGACGTTTTCCGTTATTTGGAAGACATTAGAAATATTGAGAACCTACCACTTCATTTACTTATATTTTGAATTCTAGATTTTTATGACACAATGATAATTGAAAAGGACGATGAACTTTTGCTCCGTTTTGTGCGCTACACGGACTATGATATTGAAGAGGCGGTTAAATTTGTTCACTCATCCGATTCATTTTTAAGAGACCAGGAACATTTACTTAGAATTCCATTTAAAGAGATAACGCCCCTTTGGGACCACCCAGGTGTTCTGGTTTTTCGTCAAAGGGATCCCGAAGGGAGAAAAGTTGTTTTGTTTAAAGCCAAATATTACGATCCTGACGAAGTCGACATTGACCATGCAGCCGTAGGTGGGCTTTACGGAATGGACGAATTGATGAAGTCTGTGAAATCTCAGAAAAATGGTTTCATCTTCATCGGAGATTACACTGGTGTTGGACACCTGAGAGCAGCTTACATTCTTTCCAAAATAACCCGTCAACATATTCTTCTTGCAATTAAAGCATACCAGGTGAATTTTCCTTAAATACTGTAGAAGCTAGCAAGTTTTCCTAAAATTGTTAGTTTTATTTCAACAGTTTGTACCAAACGTTACAGAAGTAAATTAAGTAGCGGTAGCGGTAACTGCTTTATAATAATGCCTCTTCTGTCTGTCTCTGTCCTTGTGTGTTCGCTTTACGCTACTTTATAATAATACCCGATCTGTCTGCCTGTCTGTAATAACTGTCGTATGTTACACAATAATTTTCTTACTGCTTATCTCGACCTTTCGACTGTTTTTCTTGACTTTCCTAATGCTTTTCTTGGCTTTCCTCCCTTTCTCCCCACTTTCCTACTTTTTTTCTTGACTTTCCTCCCTTTCTCCCCACTTTCCTACTTTTTTTCTTGACTTTCCTCCCTTTCTCCCCACTTTCCTACTCTTTTTCTTGACTTTCCTCCCTTTCTCTCCACTTTCCTACTCTTTTTCTTGACTTTCCTCCTTTTTATTTACTTTTCACCTCTTTTTCTTGACTTTCCTCCTTTTTTCTCGATTTTCCTACTCCGTTTTATTGACTTTCCTTTATTTCTCGACTTTTCTACTCCTTTTCTTGACTTTCCTCCTTTTTTCTTGACTTTTCTACTGTTTTTCTTGACTTTCCTACTGTCGACGCGATTACATTCTGTTTTAACGGGTTTATTACAAAATATAGGTCCATAGCCGTTACTTTTTTATATACGTTTACAATGGTTTATTGGCAAGTTTAAACTAACGGATTCCCGAACGTATTTATTTGCAGTACACGTTCCCCGTGAAAATTGTCGCGTCGTACTCTGTAAACGTTCCTCTTGTTGGCGCAGCGATGTACAACTCTTTCAAATATTTGATCAAAAAGCCACTGCGAGACAGGATTCACGTAAATTATTCTGGCCCCAAAGCACTGCATAAGTATTTTCCAAAAGATTTTCTACCACAGAGCTTAGAGGGAGATATTCCCGATGAACTCTGCCAAGACACTGAGTTTTTCCAAAGTTTAAAGAAAAAAGAGTGTCGCTTTCGCCAGTTTCAACCATCATGAATGCCATTAGCAATAACAACGAATTCATAACAAAAAGCAATGAGAAAAAAACATTTCTGAAATTTTAATTGCTATTTTAAAATTAATGATCAATTTATCTGTCTTAATATTTGGATGTCTTCACATATTTTTAATTGTTAAGAAATTTACCCAGTAAGAAATAAATATTATTAAAAATTGAAAAAAGCAATTTATTTTTTGTCCTGCATCGTTTATCATCACAGTTGCCATTTATTAAGTAGCAGAACTTTAAGTCATTGGTCATGAATATAAGAAATGTAATTTAGAAAAGTAAATTATACTTATTTGCAAAGAATGGGAAGTTGGAAGAAACTTTTTTCAGATGTACATATTTTAAAGATCATTCACACAAGGTGTTTAGCATGCAAATAAAACTAATTGCTAGGTGAAAAAACTGAATACAAAAGAAACAGCTAATTCCTCGCATACATACTTCAACTACATGTTTACAAATAGGTAGAGACTCTAAAAGTTGTTATTGGGAATTCCCCGCATTTGGGTAACAGGTATTACAATGGGAAACGCTGTTCATGTGATGTTATTATCATTCATGAGTGTACTATGTGTGGGAAATGAGAATGACCGAGGTATCGATTGCATTTATGAAGAGATTGAACTTACGAATAACTTTTTAAGCCAAAAGCAAAGTCGCAAAACTTCTAAAAAAAACTTTTTCATCTAAGAATTGCTGTCATTGCGAAATCCCAAGCAAATAAACATTTAATATCTCTCAGAGCAGAAAACAGTTTAGATAATATATGTAGTATCATTTGGAAACCTGTTCACCAGTGAGAATGGCATTTCCATGAAATAAAATTAAAAATTATTCCAGACCTGCCATAAAGTCTAACGTTTTATCACCATTTGCGGAATGAGAAATTAGACTGCCAACTACAAAGGGCCAAACTCGTAAAATGGTTCGAAAATAACCTCAAACATTAGTGAATTAACGAATGTGAATGAATATTGATGATTTAATCTGATTATGACTATTTTCATATTTTACGAGTACAAATACTCAGAAATGAGTAGCTTATGCATGTATTAGGATTTTATAATTTTCCCACATGCATTAATTTAATACTTTAATGATGAAAGAATGTAAGTACATGTCTCCAGTACATGTCCTATATTACATAAAGAATTTCTGCAACTACGGCAAAATTGTCCGTAATTGATTAATGAAAATTAATTGAAAAGACTTTAGAGGGCAAGGAATAAAGAATATTGTTCCGAAAAGCTATGAAGCATAATTCTTAATTAAATTATACGGAAATTACATTCTCAATGGTGAACAGAATTTCCAAATGATACTATATACTTATATTTTATTACTTAAACTGTTTTTTGCTTTGGGAGATATTAAATAATTATTTGCTTGGTTTTTCACAATGACAACAATTTGCAGATGAAAAAGTTTTCTTTATAAGTCTTGGGACTTTGCTTTTGAATTAAAAAGTTATTCATAAGTTCAATCTCTTCATAAATGCAATCTATACCTAAGTCATCTCATTTCCCACATATACATTCATGAAAGAGCAGCCTTTCCCATTGCAATAATGCATGTTAACTAAATATGGGGAATTCCCAATTACAACTTTTGAGAGTCTCTGCCTATTTGTAAACATGTTATTAAAGTATATGTATGCGAGGAATTAGCTGTTTCTTAGGTTTTTAGTTTTTTCACCACGCAATTAGTTTTATTTGTATGCTATTCACCTTGTGTGAATGATCTCCAAAATATGTTTTCTTAAAAACAATTTCTTCCTACTTCCCATTTATTGCACAAGGTTGGTTTACTGTTGTAAATTAACTTTCTTGTATTTCTCAGGGATTATTTTGAGTCTTGCTAGTTAATAAATGGCAACTGTGATGATAAACAACGTAGGACTAAAAATAAGTTGCTTTTTCCAATTTTTAATAATATTTATTTCCAACTGGGTTATTTACGTAACAATTAAAAATATGTGAAGGCAAACAATTTTCTCATTGTTATTGCGCATGGAATTCATTTTTCTTCAGCCTTTGGAAAAACAATTAAGCTGTCTTTGTTTAGTTACCTTCACATATTTTTTAAGTTTTGTAATTACGTAATTAACCCAGATAGAAATAAATACGATTTATTTCTTAAGTGCATTCTCTGATTCCATTTTGTATTGCTTATTTAATTAAATACTTTAGATTCGTAGAAGACTGTGCATAATTGAATTGAATTTTGAAAACCACTTATTTCATTTTAAGTCATTTATCACCACAAATGCCATTTATTATAATTAGCTGGACTCAGAATCACTATGGAGGTAAACCGATTATTTTTGAGGTACATTTAAATAAAAACCATTAAAATATAGCTTCACAATGAAAGCAAATTAATTTTTCGTATTTAAACAATGATTTACAATTCTTATTTATGAACAATTTCGTAAATAATTCCGAAACGCTGGAGAATTAAATATGCAAGGGTAGTAATAGGATCAAAGTCCTGAGAGAGAAAGAGTTGTTTATGATTGTAACTTGTAATGCAGCTGAAACAGGGATTCCCTTGGGATCTATTCAAAGGAAATGTAAATGTTAGATTTCTTGTGTAATTATCAAATTTCGCAAGAGAGGTATTGCAAAGTAACAATTAATTGCACAGTACTAATATGTGTTGGAGTTGGAACTCGTTATATATATAGCTCCAGAAATATAAAGAGCATTACTTAGTTCAGTTAGCAGTTTTACAACTGAACCATATACTTCTCTTCTTCTTCAATTTTAAAACCGAACAAGCTTTTACTAATTGTGCATTTTAGGATTTAAGATATCCTTAGGTAAACCACACTTGGTATAGACTGTTTAAGAATTATTAAGGTTGAAAAAAGACTTTTGAGATATTTCAGTGCGTATTAAGCATCTGAAAAATCCAAACTTTTGAAAAACTAAAATAAAAATTCCTGAAACAAAATGGAAGCAGCACTGCGATCAAGACAAGAGGTTTTTTCTGCAGTGACGCTGGGGAAATCGGACAAATGGTACTTGCAAGAATTAATTAGAGCTCTGGGAGGTAAAAACAATTTAGATTTTTTTAAAATATATAAAGAAATCATTTTCGTGGGAAACATTAAAATCAGTATCACGTCATAATGCCGAATGAAAAATGCCGAAAATGGAAAACAGCGTGTAGAAAAATAACAAAATAAAAATACTGAATAAGAATAAGACCGAAAGTAAATAATGCCGAACATTTAAAAAATCTCATTTTGTTACTGGTCATAATGTTGTTTTAATTTGTAAATTACTTTAATTTGTTATGAGGAGCGTCGACAGTAAGAAAGTTAAGAAAGGCGGTAGGAAAATGGAGAAAGACAGCAGGAAAATCGAAAAAAAACAGTAAAAAATCAAGAAGGACGATGATTTTTTAAAAATTATATTACTAAAGTCGGGATTTTTACTACATATTCATTTTAATAAATAGAAGACATTTTCTGTTATTTGGAAGACGTTTTAAATTTTGAGCGCATATCACTTTATTTAATTATATTTCTAAATTCTAGATTTTTACGACACAATGGTAATTGAAAAGGACGATGAACTTTTGCTCCGTTTTGTGCGCTACACGGACTATGATATTGAAAAGGCTGTTAAATTTGTTCACGCATCTGACAAATTTATAAGGGATCAGGAACATCTATTCAGAATTCCTTTTAAAGAGATTACACACCATTGGGACCATCCAGCTGTTCTGGTTTTTCGTCAAAGGGATCCCGAAGGGAGAAAAGTCATTTTGTTTAAAGCCAAATATTACGATCCGGACGAAGTGGATATTGACCATGCAATCGTAGGTGGCCTTTACGGAATGGACGAATTGATGAAGTCCGTGAAATCTCAGAAAAATGGTTTCATCTTCATCGGAGATTACACTGGTGTTGGATACATGAGAGCAGCTTACATTCTTTCCAAAATCACCCATCAACATATTCTTCTTGCAATTAAAGCATACCAGGTAAATTTTCCACAAATACTGTAGAAACTACTGAAACTACTTTATAATAATACCTGATCTGTCTGTCTGTGTGCATGTGTGTTCATGTTACGCTATTTTATAATAATGTCTGATCAGTCTGTCCGTGTGCATTTGTGTTTGTGTTACGCTGCTTTATAATAATGTCTGATCTGTCTGTCCGTGTGCATGCGTGTTCGTTTTACGCTACTTTACGCTACCTCGTGTTACGCTACTTTACGCTACTTCGTGTTATGCCCTATCTCTCTCTGTCTGTCATATTTGTCGAATGTTACATTCCCAATGTCTTCTTCGACTTCTTAGTGTTTTTCTCGACTTTCTTAGTGTTTTTCTTGACTTTCATAGTGTTTTTCTAGACTTTCTTAGTGTTTTTCTCGACTTTCATAGTGTTTTTCTCGACTTTCTTAGTGCTTTTCTCGGCTTTCTTAGTGTTTTTCTCGACTTGCTTAGTGTTTTTCTCGACTTGCTTAGTGTTTTTCTCGACTTTTGTACTGTCGATGCGACTACAGAAGTAGTTATTTTCTAGCCGAAGGTTGGACATCTTTAGAAAGTCACTTACATTGCATTGCATTGGAAAATTGAAGGAGTGAGAACAAAAACTGCCAACTTTTTGTTTCTTTTTTTTTACTGAAAATTAAATTTCGGAAGGGAGCCCGGAAGAATTTTTTATTTTCTTTTCGTTCTCACCCCCAATTAGAAAATTGTCGTCCATAACCGCTGCTTTTTTATATACATTTACAATAGTTTATTTGCAAGTTTAAACTAACGGATTCCCTAACGTATTTATTTACAGTATACATTCCCCGTGAAAATTGTCGCGTCGTACTCTGTAAACGTTCCTCTTGTTGGCGCAGCTCTGTACAACTCTTTCAAATACTTGATCAGAAAGAAATTGCGTGACAGGATCCATGTAATTTACTCTGGCCCCAAGGCACTGCACAAGTATTTTCCAAAAGATTTTCTACCACAGAGTTTAGAGGGAGATGTTCCCGATGAACTGTGTCAAGACACCGAGTTTTTCCAAAGGCTGAAGAAAAAACAGTGTCGCTTTCCACAGTTTCAACCATCATGAATTCCATAAGCATAATCATGTCGTAAAACTAAACCCAATAATTAAATTAGAAAACATTTCTGAAATAAATTTAATTGTAAATTTAGAATTCATGAACAATTTATCTGTCTTAATAATTGATTGCCTTCAAATATTTTAATTGTGCTAATTACATAATTAACCTATATAGTTAGAAATAAATAGTATTTCTTTCTTTCTTTATCTCTCACTCCATTTTGTATTTGTTACCCAAGTAATTTGAAAAAGTAAATCACACTTAAATTGGAAAAAAACACTTATTTTTAATCCTGCGCTGTTTATCATCACAGTTGCCATTTATTAAGTAACAGGACTGAAAGTCATCCGTAAGAAATACAAGAAATGTAATTTAGAAAGTAAATCATACTTATTAGGAAGAATGGGAAGGGCGAAGAAATGGCTTTCGGGTAAAAATATTTTAGAGTTCAGTCCCCTTACAAATACCATGCAAATAAAACTAATTGCGAGATCAAAAAACTGAAAACTTAAGAAACAGCTAATTCCTCGCATACATACGCCAATTACATGTTTACAAATAGGAAGAGACTCTCAAAAGTTGTTATTGCGAAATCCCCGCATTTGGGTAACAGGTATTAATTACAATGGGAAACGCTGTTCATGTGATGTTATTATCGTTCATGAATGTATGTGTGGGAAATGAGAATTTCGAAACTATAGGAAGCATTTATTAAGAGATTGAACTTATGAATAACGTTCTAAGTCAAAAGCAAAGTCTCAAAACTGTAAAAAAGACTTTTTCATCTGCAAATTGCTGTAATTGTGAAAACCGAGCCAAATAAACATTTAATATCTCTCAGAACAGAGAACAGGTTAGATAAAATATCATTTGAATATCATTTGAAAATTCTGTTCACAAGTTAGAAAGAAATTTCCATGAAATTAATTTAAAAATTATGCCTCCATAAAAATTATTCATGGTTAGAATCGTTGAAATGCAGAATGGGCTTCAGATCGCTATACTGTAATTTCCATTCAAAACATTTTTCAACCGAACACTCCGAAATTTAAAAACCGAAATTTTCTACCGTTATTTACCTTTCTTGAGTAGCCAACGGGATTTTCAAGAGTGAGACCAAGAACCAAATCGGTTAAGACGTCCAAAACAATAAATTTATCCTCCATCCCCCTTCCAAGGCAAAGTTTGTACTTTTCATTGTGCGATATTGACTGGTTGCAATTTTAAACGATTACCAATTATTATGCTTTTGGATTAAAACCTACTTTGACTAAGAAGGTCGACCAGTTTTGTTTCTGATCAAAAGGAACAGCACATTATATGAAGCGGTAATCTAACTTTTTGGGTGTCTCTCATTTTAAGAAGCGGTAATTTAACTTTTTGAATGCTTCCCATTATATGAAGGGGTAATCTAACTTTTTGGGTGTTCCCCATTATATGAAGCGGTAATTAACTTTTTGGGTGCTTCCCATTATATGAAGCGGTAATCTAATTATTTCGGTGTTTCTAGTACTTGTGGGAAGCGCCAAACTAACTAATTGTAGCTTTTAGTTACTACGGCAACATTTAATATTTTCCATTTTTCGTTAAAAAGTTGTGTTGCCATAGTAAAATTCAGCATTTTTGAGTTTTCATATATACTCGAATTTAAGTACTTAATTTAAGATTAGCAAATTATAATTGAGACTAATCTTACATTCTCACTCGCTCCTGTTACGGCATGTTGTTAGATTTTCAAAATTGTTTTCTGGTTTCTTTTTCAGCGTAACTTTATTTAACGGGGGTTTTAGTTGCCGTAATAATTAATTGTAGTTTTAGAAAATGGTTTGCTGTAGTTTTTTGAAAGTTTAAGTCGCCTCCAAGACTGCCTTCTTATTTCAGTAACTTTTGTGGTGTTTCGTGTTTCCGTGCTATTTGCTCGTTTGACTAGGTTTTTTACGTAAAAAATGGTGCACAGCCTGTCTATTGTCAAAACTTTGAATCTTGCGAGGATTCAACTGCATGTTTCATTTTGATGTCTGCTTTTAGATAATTTGTGTGCTGGTGGCTGATGTACCGCTATCGCGTGTACACTTTTATGAAATTGGAGAGCTAACTACGTCAATATGTTTGTCTTTGCTGAATACTTCTTGCAACTGAGTATAAAGAATTAAAACAGCTTCACAACCACAGCAAATTATATTTTCGCATTTAAATAGTGATGTACAATTTTTACGTACGTCGCAAGTAATTACGAAATAATGGAGAATTAAATGTTGCAATGGTGGTAATATAAGGATGCACGTGCTGAGAGAAAGAAGTATCGAGAAACAGTTGTAATGCAGCTGAAACAGAGTTTCCTCTTGGGATCGTGCAAAGATGTACAAAAACAATGTTATAAAAATGTCAAATGTGTTTGCAAAATTGTTTTTGTAACTATTAAATTTCATAAGGTGATATTGCCAAAGTAATACCTAATTAATGCACAATGCCGTTGGCACTCAATATAAATAGTTCCAGAAATCTAACGAGCATCCCTATGTTCAGAGGAGCAGTTCTACAACTGACCAGATAGTTCTCCTTAAGTCTTTTCACTTTTAAAGCAGCTTTTAAATACTTACGCATTTTGGGATTTAAAATACCCACATTCGGTATAAACTGTTAACAATTATTGAGGTAGAAAAAAGCATTTTGAGATACATACTTCAGATTTTACTGAACGAGCGTTTAAAAACTCCAAAATTTTGTAAAATAAAAATTCACTATAAAAATGGAAGTAGCGCTGCGAACAAGACAAGAGATTTTTCCGTTTTTGAAGCTGGAGAAGTCAGACGAATGGTACTTGCAAGAATTAATTAAGGCTTTGGGAGGTAAGACTTTTTTAAATATACGGAAGACATTTTCCTTTACTTGGAAAACATTAACATCGACTCTGTTCTCATTTACAGAATAAGGAAGTCCTCACTTTCAGTTGTATTTTCTAAATTCTACATTTGTACAAAATAATGATAATTATTTAAAAGAAGACATTTTCCATTAATATGAAGACATATTAGAATCTAATCCATTTCTTACTAAAATGTATTTAACTTTCAGATAATTATATTTATTAATTCGAGATTTTTACGAAACATTCATGTCAATAAATCGAAGATATTTTCCATTATTTGGAAGACATTTTAAATATTGAACATCTATCACTTTATTTAATTATTTTTCTGCATTCTAGATTTTTATGACACAATGATAATTGAAAAGGACGATGAACTTTTGCTTCGTTTTGTGCGCTACACGGACTATGATATTAAAGAGGCAATTAAATATGTCCACACATCTGACGCATTTGTAAGGGACCAGGAATATCTACTTAGAATTCCTTTTAAAGAGATTACGCCCCTTTGGGACCACCCAAATCTCAAAAAAGGTATTATAGTTTTTCGTCAAAGGGATCCGGAAGGAAGAAAAGTTATTTTGTGTAAAGCCAAATATTACGATCCTGACGAAGTGGACATTGACCACGCAATCGTCGGTCTGTCCTACGGAATGGACGAATTGATGAAGTCTTTGAAATCTCAGAAAAATGGTTTCATTTTCATCGCAGATTACACCGGTGTTAGCCACATGAGAGCAGCTTACATCATTTCCAAAGTCACCCGTCAACAGATTCTTCTTGCAATTAAAGCTTACCAGGTAACTTTTTCACAAAAATTGTAGAAGTTAGCAAGTTTTCCTAAAATTGTCATTTTAATTTCAACAGTTTGCAATAAAAATTGCAGGAGTAAATTAAGTAGCGGTAACTACTTTATAATAATGTCTGAGCTGTCTGTCTGTGTGCATGTGTGTTCGCTTTACGCTACTTTATAATAATGTCCGATCTGTCCGTCTGTCTGTACAAACATTACACGAACAATAATTATTGTTTTTATATTAACATGTTTTTCAATAATTTGCAAAATCTATTACCGAAACAATTGAGAAAAATCTCCTAAAAGCAAAATTGTGCAATTTTTTGTTCCAAAATGAGCTTGAAATTCCATTACTCGATTCTCTTCATTAAATTTAATCGATTTTACACATTTTCAAACCACGACGGTAGTTTTTCTAAGCTTTGCCTCAAGTATAGGCTTTGTTATAAGTTTGACAAATTTTTTTACATCCTTATTTACAATAATTAATTTGCTTTAATTTTCGCAACTTTAAACTAACGAATATCCGAACGTATTATTTATTTACAGTACACATTCCCCGTTAAAATTATCGCGGCGTACTCTGTCAATGTTCCTCTTGTTGGTGCAGCGCTGTACAACTCTTTCAAATACTTGATCAAAAAGACACTTCGAGACAGGATTCACGTAAATTACTCTGGCCCCAAAGCACTGCATAAGTATTTTCCAAAAGATTTTCTACCACAGAGCTTAGAGGGAGATGTTCCCGA
Organism: Yoshiicerus persimilis; assembly: GCA_020352615.2. Lineage (NCBI taxonomy): Eukaryota > Metazoa > Arthropoda > Collembola > Entomobryomorpha > Tomoceridae > Yoshiicerus > Yoshiicerus persimilis. The sequence goes on from CM036943.2 coordinate 5,321,529, forward strand.
TGAACTCTGTCAAGACACCGAGTTTTTTCAAAGGCTGAAGAAAATAGAGTGTCGCTTCCGCCACTATCAACCATCATAAATTGCATAAGCAATACCAAAGAATTCATTTCATAACTAAACTCAATGAGAAAAAAACATTTCTGAAATCAATTTAATTGTAATTTTAAAATTAATGAACAATTTATCTCTCTAAATATTTAGATTATGTCTTCACATATTTTTAATTGTTACGTAATTAACCTAGTTAGAAATAAATATTACTAAAATTGGAAAAAACAAATCATTTATTACGTCGTTTAGCAGCACATTTGCTTTAATTAAGTAGTAGGACTCGGAGTTATTCGTCAGAAATACAAGAAATGTAATTTAGAAACGTAAATCATACTTATTTGCAAAGAATGGGAAGTAGGAAGAAATGGTTTTCAGATGTACATATTTTGGAGATTATTCACACAAGGTGAATAACATGCAAATAAAACTAATTGCGAGGTGAAAAAACTGAAAACCTAAGAAACAGCTAATTATTCGCATGCATAAGCCAATTACATGTTTACAAATAGGCAGAGACTCTCAAAAGTTGTTATTGGGAATTGCCCACAATTAGTTTAAAGGTAATAACAATGGGAAAGGCTGTTCATTCATGAATGTATGCGTGGGAAATGAGAATGACTTAGGTATGGATTGCATTTATGAAGAGATTGAACTTATGAATAACTTTTTAAGTCAAAGCAAAGTCTCATGACTTATAAAGAAAATTTTTTCATCTGCAAATAGCTGTCATAGTGAAAACCCAAGCCAATAAACATTTAATATCTCTCAGAACAGAAAGCAGTTTAAACAATATAAGTATATTGTCTCATTCGGAAATTCTGTTCACCAGTGAAAAAGTAATTTCCATGAAATTAGATTAAAAATTATGCCTGACCTTCCATAAAGTGTGTGTATTCATGGTTAGGACAGTTGAAACCCTAATTTAATATAGAATATTTTGCGCTTCAGATCCCCACACTGTAATTTCCATTCACAACATTGTTCAAATGGCCAATCCGAAATTTAGAAACCCATTTACCACGTTTTATTTATCTTTTCCGAGCAGCCAACAGGATTTTCAAGAGTGAGACCAGAATATGAATTTGGCACATTGATTTTTTATTTGGAACAAAAAGTACTGTTGAATCCAGCACATTGTGTTCAGTGGTATCTAAGGAAAAGCTTCGTTGCCTTTTTGCTACCTGTTTGTAGTTTGTAGTATGTAAAGTCTAATTTATTCTGGTTTCTGACATATGCTTAATGCTTACAATCGATAGTATACTGTATTATCTGATACTATACGACGGCAGTTAGGCTTGTTGTAAAAAATGCGAAATTTCGAAATGATATACGATTTCAATGCAACGTCAATTTTTAATGAGGAAAATGTGCAGAACTTTTATAGGACTTTTGGCTTCCATCACTATCATCTAGGGTTGCAAAACTTTAAAGGAAAATCTCACCGTATTTGAAATCACAAAACTTAAAAATACACGTTCATCGTTTTGAAAAACAAACTTGCGAAATGGTAAAAGCTGTACAAGAATCATAGATTGCCATTACCAGAAGTTGAACTGCAGAAATATCAACTCAGCTGGAGAAAAGTGCAACATTTATATAAATGTTCCTCTGTCTCAGTTTGCACTGCACATATAACACCTCATTGGTCAGTTTGTATTTCATTGGATTCGATTCTGGTCCAGGTATTTATGATGGGCACGGTGAATGAATCGAAAATAAGAGCAAAGAGATAAGAAAAAGATAACAGTTGCAGTACGTTGGCAATTTTGTAGTTCGTTGACTTCTTTCTATCCATCTGTTACTGAATATCTAAAATGGACAATAAAATAAAACAGAATTTGGTTTACTTGGCTGATAACCTTACAAATTTGGACAGAATCCTCTTGTACTTAATGCAAAATGACATCATTTCCAGAAACGAAAGAGATCAGATTGTAAGTAACTAAATTAATAATATTGATTTGATGACGAAGAATAATGTTTATATAATATTTACTTTTAATAGAGAAGGGAAGACACTGCATTCAACAAAAATTCCGAGTTACTCGACGTAATACAAAGAAAGAATTTACCTATCGAAGTATTCTTGAACATTCTGCGGAAAACACAAAATGAATACTGTGCAAACAAAATAGAAGGAATTTTACCGGCGGATAGAAAACTGGAAAACCCAAAACTATTAAAAAACGTTTGGTGGCCTGATAAAAAGGTTTTAATTAAATCCTTACACAAAAGAAATATTGGAAATAAATTATTAATAGAGGAATTGCACGAAAAAATTTCGAGAGATGAAAAGCGAATGGTAGTCATCTGTGAATCTGCAGATGCATCCAAGCTAACAGGAATGGGTGGATTGGGGAAAACAGTAACTGCCACGTGGTATGCTCATAATTTTGAAAATGAATACGACCACGTGATTTGGCTTGACGCCGGAGAGGACAGTCTTTTGACTTCTTTTAAAAAATTGGCTAGAGATTTAGATGTCAGGCATTTGGACAAATTGCTGGACTTGGAAGACTTTTCAAGAAAGGCGTATGAAGCTTTGGAGGAATTCAAATGTCTTTGGATATTTGACAATACCGAAAGGTACAGAGGAAAGGATGGAATTCAAAAAATTCTTCCAGTAGAGAAAACAGAATTCTATTGTCTGATAACTTCCAGAAGTATGGACTGGGGAATTGCAAATGGATATGGACAAATATCTAGACTAGAATTGGACATTTTTGGGGAAGAGGAAGCTGTTCTGTTTTTTAGAGTAAACTTGAACGAAAAGGTACAGTACACTGAAAGTAAATTGAAAGAATTGTGTCGCTTACTTGGATATCTTCCGTTAGCAATGCAATTGGCCATTGCTGCCCTAAATACTGGGAAAATCGATTTAAAGAATTACATCGAAAAAACGGCAACTGCAGATCTTGATAAAATTGTTGATGTCGAATTCGACGGTTATGAAAAAACTATCAACAAAAGCATAAAAATAACAATGGAGTTGATTAGGGAAAAGAAGGGAACTGGAGCTTATGATATTCTTCTCATTTGTGGATATATTCGACCAGATGCTATTCCAAAAGAGTTTTTTAAAGCGGTTTTGAACATTGATGATGAGAAATTCAATTCAGCAATTTCATTGCTAACAGAATATTCATTAATTGGACAAGAAACAAAAATTATTAATGAAAAGAAACAGCAAGTGTTCAACATCCATCGACTGCTACAGCAAGTCATTCGGCACAACGGAAGAAAGACGGAAAAATACACACTGAGGAAGATTTTCAATTGCAATGGATTCGTAGAATACAAACTTATTCCCTTTACCAAATATGCAAATGAAGAACTAAGAAAAGAATTCCCAAAAATTAAAGCTGAATTGTTGGATCAACGGCAATTACTGAAATTAGTAAAGGAAGAGAAATTCGCAGATTCTGTAGAGTTGGCCAAATTTATCCACAAAGAAATTACAACAAATACAACAAAATTCAATTACGCAATTTGTCTAGGGAAGAACGGACAGCTGGAAGATGAAATGACAGTTCTAGAGGAATTGCGTAATCAAGACATAAAGATTGAACAAATAGAATACTATAATATCTTTGACTTTCCCGTTGGATGGACGACTGCGGAAATGGGATTGTTGAACTTGTATGTGGAAGTTTCACAGTCTTTAGTCTTTGGTCACTTGTTGGTTTCTCACTGGAAAATGGACAAAAAGGAAAGAATACAAGAAATGCTGGAAGAGAGGCCTATTATTCAATTTATTGAATCGCAAGAGATGATGAGTACATTATTGAGAATTCTTAATGTAACCAACTCCAACTATTCCCTTACAGAGGCGTGGTCGCTATTTAAACTTACATTGGGTGGGGAAACAAAGAGAATTCAATTGGGAAATTGTTCTTTTGATAAGTCCGTTCCATTCCCAAATGATTTAGAGGAATTGGTTTTAAATGCGAATGTGCTGTTCACAGATGGAAATGGAAAACACCTAAATACTCCTGATGTTAGTGAGTGGCTTCCAAAGAAACTCAACACATTGGACATCTCTTGTTGCCAAGAAAGTCAGATATTTCTGTCGTTGAAATGCATTTCATCAATTGAAAATATCCGTCTGTCTAATTGTACATTGAGTTTGGATTCCGTGAATCGAATTTCCCCGAGGAAATTGAACTTAGGAAGTATTTCCTTTGTTAAGAATGGACACGTATTATCGAACGCGAAAATCAATGAATTCATCGATTTCCACAAAATGAATCGATTGGAACTCTTCTGTTGTAGGAATAGCCTGTCGATTGACTTGAGTGATGAATCTGCAAACATCGAATATCTTCACTTATGGAATGTAACTATGTTGAGTTTGAAATCAGCCAATGGAAGAGTCAACATCAAAGAAGCAAATATATGGAGCGGTTTATTGGATCTGTCCATTCTTCCACCATCCCTCGAAAAACTCTCACTATCATTTGGAACACAAGTATTAGTGAGCGGAGGAATTGAGCTGCCAAACTTAAAATACTTGAAATTGGAAAGAATGTCTTTTTTTATCTCAACAAACAATATTTTGTCTCATTTCCGTTCTCTCCAATTGACTCACTTGTATTTGAGAAATGTGTACGAATTGAATGTTGATCTCCTCCCACCAAGTATCAAACTTATCAAAATAGAAAGAGGGGCAATAATAAGATTACAGGGTGGAGTGATTCATTTGGATAACCTGATTATAAGCAAATTTTATTTGTCTGAAGTCGAGGAAATGTTGTCTCACTTCCACCTGAAACAACTCACTCTTTTTCATAGATACGAACCACGGGATTTAACTAAGTTGATGGGTAAGCAAATACCGATAACTGCAATTGGACGTGTAAATTGGGGAAACGTGGTTTTCCACAATTCTCTTCTCTCCAAACAAGTGGACCGACAATCAAAATGTTATTTATTGAATGAAGGCACAGGACAAACTATTGAAGAGAAAGACTTTGATGAACTGTATTTATTGGAAGGTGTTTTTGAATCATAGTGTTTTATTGGGACACATTAAATATGCTTAAATTAGTGGCTGTCATTCAAAAAAATAAACTGTTAAAACTATTCAAACTCTAAAATTTTATTTTGCTTTCACTATCAGCCTACCTGTAAGATTTGAAACGACAGCTAACCTCAATCATCAGTAACCTAACGAATGTGACTGAATATTAATATATTAATATTTTTAGCACTGTTTTCTAAATTATTTACGCCTACAAAACCTCAATCAAAAAGCAATCGGTAGTTTATGCATGTATCAAGATTTTATTTGTCAATAGCAAATGCAGAAGACAATATTTGTGATGGAATACTATAATTATTTCGCAAACACATTCAGACATGCAACTTTGGCCCCGGCGAGCCGAACCGAGCCTAACCAGTTGCTCCCAAAAATTTCAGCGAACCGAACCGAACCGCACCAGTCCCAAAAAAATTTTTTAGCGAACCGAACCGAACCAGTCCCAAAAAAAATTTTTAGCGCACCGAATCGAACCAGTCCAAAAAAATTTTTTGAGCGAACCGAAACGAACCGGTTCGCGGTTCGGTTCGGAACTTTGGCGAACCACTCTGATTCGCCATGTCGTTATTTTACATTTTCCCATCCCCAAACAACGATATTTCTATGTCTAGAATAAATACCAAACATTAATTATTGCTGTATTTTAATTTCCTTTTGCCTATCACACTTTTACTGCACAAAATTGTGTACTGCTTTACTTTACACCATGCTTACAAAGGTAAACCTTTTACATGATGCTCGCATTTCGAACCCAGATATGAGATTAATTTTATCCCACCAATTCAGCTATGTAGATTCACATCATTTCTGTTGTGAGTACTTTTGCAAGTGTACATTCACTTACTACTTTCGTTTAGCGAACCGAACCGAACCAGTCCCCACAAAAATTATAATCGAACCGAACCGAACCAGTTCTCAAAAAAAATTTGAGCGAACCGAACGGAACCGAACCAGTCCTAAAAAAAATTTTAAGCGAACCGAACCGAACCGGACCAGTTCTTAAATAACTTTTGAGCGAACCGAACCGAACCAGGTGTTACAAAAAATTCGAGCGAACCGAACCGAACCGGACCAGTTCTTAAATAACTTTTAAACGAACCGAACCGAACCAGGTGTTACAAAAAATTCGAGCGAACCGAACCGAACCGGGTTCGGTTCGGAACCGGTTCGGTTCGCCATTTTAGCGAACCACACTGGTTCGGCGAACCACAAAGTTGCATGTGTTGTGTTACACATTAAGTTGATACTTTAATGCTGAATTTTACAATGTTCTTTCATACCATGTCCAATATTTGCATCTGCAGCAAAATTTATTTGTAATTGACTAATCAACTTGTAATTATTTTTGAATTAATTTTAAAGCGTCTTAAAAACAATGTAAATTATCCTAAAAAAGCATTTATTTTGTCATAAGATGAAAAAATTAGCCAAAGTATTTAATTTGTCTTAATTGACATGTCTTAAAAACATGGTAAATTGTCTTAAAAATAAGGGTTCTTTGCAATGAAGAGAGGAGTAGCTCGTGTTCATGGTTTAATATTGCCACCAACAGGATGCCATATCTACAAAACCATGCATGATAATGTTGATGTCTTATGAGTTCTCGATGCCTTATTAGTTTTGGTGCCTGCAGTTATAATTAATATTGATCTTGTAAATTAGTATAAACTGAAGGTAGGACTAAGAGATAAGGAAAAGTTGATCGCTAACCGCTTCATTCCATCATTCCGTGTGTGCTGTTTTCTCTCAGAAGTCAATTTCTAATGTATAAAAGTAGGGAAAACTTTTCCCCGGGGAAAAGGTGGTGTATCGCTTGGTGACCCATGACCCATGTTAAAGGTCCTATGGCAAACAACCTTTCCCCCGGGGGAAAGCTTTTCTCAATTTTTATGCATACGGCCCACTGGGCTGTATTATTATTATTATATTAATTATTATTACTATGCCTAGTCAGCGCAATTGCTTAAGTGACTCAGATGTCTCCGAATCGGGCAACGAGGAAACCCAATGAAAATTAAAAATTTTTAAGACAGATTAAATACTTGCATTAAGACACATTCCACGATTCATCTGACGCTTTCCTATTAAGACAAGATAAAATGTTTTTTATGACAAAATCCATTGTTTTTAAGACCCTTTAAATTGCATCCATTATTTTTTTAGTTAACAATTATAGGCAGCATAGTTTATCTCGGAGGCAAATAAGTTCGAAAAGTTGGTCAGCCAGTGATTGTGATTACACAAAGAATTAATTTTGAATACAAGAATATCTTAGTAAGAATAAAATAAAGAATAAAATAATAAAGTTGTTTTCATACGTGCACCTGCACGAAATGCACAGTGCTTGAAACGCACAAAATGCATAAATGTTACCCTCTCTGAGAGAACGCAACCTGTGAGATAGATAATACTCAAATGCTCTGAATATTGCGATTATTTGTTGCGATAGCTCATGTACGTCATTCAACTGGTGAAATTGCATTTTAATAGTAAAAATGCTATTTAGAATCATGAGATTAATTGTGATGAGAAAAGCAAATCAATAACATTAACACAAAAATGTTTGAACCAATTTGAGGCATTTTAGGACTAAATAGTCTGCCCTTGAGATTTCAATTTTTTCATTTAGTAAATCTCAATCGAATTGAACGTAGTTAGGCTCGTTAGATTCACAAAAAGATGCTCTATAGGTGAGAATAATTGCATGTTACTCAATTGGTGTTGATGCATAAAAATCAGCTTGGGTGTACATTAGAAAGACCCCGGTTCTTATTCACAAAATCGAGCCTTTCTAGGGAAGACTATTTATCGAATGCCATAAGTCCCAAGGGACTCCACTCTAAACAATGACACTAACAACAGTTCGAGTCACCTAAATAAATCATATTTTGGTGGTTGGCAATACAAAAAGTAGGAAAAATCTAGCAAGGTTCAAGGGCACTATAAAAACTGCACATAAAAACGCTATAATTATTTATAAAAACCGAATTTTGAAGGGGAAGACGATCTCCTAGCCAAAATGGGACCCGTCCGGTGGAACGATTGTTCCCCCGGATGGGTCCCATTTTGGTCCATATCGTCTCGGTAGACCTTCAGGAGCAGTATCATGTCATTCCGGAAGAAAAAATAATTTTATATAGTAAAAAATGTCGAATGACGACAAGCTATTGTCTTTCGCAATAATAATTACACAGCTTTTCTTAGAATGCCATTAGTGATTTTATAACAAAATTTCATCAAAATCTGAGGTGGTCGAAATTTTGGAGTTTTTTTTTTATTTTGGGAAAAGTGATCAGGGGGGACCCTTCCGAAAAGGAAAAATAAACTACCTACGATTTCAATGAACATTGTTAGTTAGTCTTAAGCATGGTGATGGCTATCTCAGAAGCAATTTTCATCGAAATCGTTGGTCGTTTATTTTTCATTTTGGGAAAAGTCCCCCCTGATCAGTTTTCCCAAAATCACAAAAAAATCCAAAATTTTGAGCACCTCAGATTTTGATGAAATTTTTTTCTGAAATCACTAGTGCTATTCTAAGATAGGCTAGGTAATTATTATTTCGAAATGCGATAGTTTGGCCAAAATAATTTTTTTGATGGCTAAATTATAAGCAAAATAATTTTTTCCTTCCGAATGACATGATACCTATATATAGTTCTCATGAAGGTCTACCGTATCGATATGGACCAAAATGGGACCCATCCGGGGGAACAATCGTTCCACGGGAGATTTTTGGCTACGAGATCGTCTTCCCCTTCAAAATTCGGTTTTTATAAATAATTATAGCGTTTTTATGTGCAGTTTTTATAGTGCCCTTGAACCTTGCTAGATTTTTCCTACTTTTTGTATTGCCAACCACCAAAATATGATTTATTTAGGTGACCCGAACTGTTGTTAGTGCCTTGACTCACAGTGGATTCCCTTGGGACTAATGGGATTTGATAAATAGCCTTCCCTAGAAAACCCCGATTTTGTGCATACGAACCAGGGTCTTTCTAATGTACACCCGGTCTGACTTTTATTCACCAACACCCACTGACTAACACGCAATTATTCTCAACTATAGAGCATCTTTTTGTGAATCTAATGAGCCTAACTACGTTCTTCGATTGAGGTTTACTTAATGAAAAAATTGAAAACGAAAGGGCAGACTATTTAGTCCCAATTGACGGATGCTTCAAATTGGTTCAATTATGTTTTATATTAATGTTATTTGTTAGACTTTCTCATTACAATTATTCTCGTGATTCTAAATATCATTAAAATGCATTTCAACAGTTATATGGCCCACATGAGGTACTACAATGAACACTGTGCAATATCCAGTGCCTTTGAGTATCATCCGTTCTCTCAGAGTCTGAATGATGCTGTTCTATTACAGGGTAGCCTATGAGCATGTTTGGTCAGGAACTATGTTCTGATACTCATAGACTGCGTTCTCTCAGAGGCAGTGACATATTCGATTATATTTAGTCATTGTATCAGTGATAATTACTATTTCATGCAATTCATGCACTTTGTGCACTGCACATTGTCCTTTTCATGCGTGCACTATCTATTACGTGCAGTGCATGTTATGCCAGTAACTGTGCACGTGTAAGTCGTAAGGTCTGAGTAAATGGTATTTTTGTACAGTCGGTTAGTAAGCATGTTTGTCTGGGTAATCACAATGAATTTTATCTGTATGATAACGATAAGTTAGTAATACATGACCTACTGTATACTAAATGAAATATAAATAGAATAATGGCTTGTATTTAGGTGTACTCAAAAATACTCAAAAAATAATCGCTTTACCTCATATAAACGCATTTTTTATTAAATATTTATTCGGCCTCAAGTGTCATTACTCCGAACTTATAATATTACATTTGCCTCAAGTTTTAACGCACTTTGCTAATGTTGTAGTACATTTACGTAAAGTATAGCAAAAATTTTGCACTTCACTTGTGTTAGATGTGCTAAAACATTTGCAAACCGCATTAAAACTTGAGGCAAAGGTATATTATCATTTTGTAGTAATGATCCTTGAGACTGGATAAATATTTATTAGCTAAATTTATTTCTATGAGGTAAAGCGATTATTTTTCTTGAGGTAAACCGATTATTTATGAGGTTCGTTTAAAATTTTGCAATGAGTAGCAATGAAAACTCAGGGTTTTCCATTAGAAAGTTCAATGCAATTCAGAGGAATCATTTTATGGACACATTTTATGGTTGTTATGATTCACTTTGCTTTATTGATTATATATTATTTTAATCTTCAGTATTTTATTGTCATACGATTTTGGTAATACAATACAAAATATTTAGCCCAAATATATCTAATAAAAAATGTCCTCCAATGAGTAAAATTCATCAAAATCTTTCATTTCAATAGCTTTTCCTGTACCTTTATGGAGTAAATAATATTGTGCTTGTCGGTCCACTTGTTTGGAGATAATGGAATTCTTGAATTCATCCTTTCGCCAAAGAACTATTCCAATTGCAATTGTGGGTATTTGTTTGTCCATCAATTTAGATAAATCATTTGGTTTGTATGAATCATGAAGTACGAGTTGTTGAAGGCGGAAGTGAGGCAACACTTTTTTCAATTCATTGAAAGGGAATCCACTGATAATTAGTTTGTCCAAATGAATCACTCCACCCATGAATCTTATAATTGCCCCACCGAAATCTCTAAATATTCTGATATTTTCGGTACTTGGTGGGAGGAGATCGACATTCACTTCTTCCACTCCATTTAAATCCAAGTGAGTCAATTGGATGGAACGGAAATGAGACAAAAGAGAAGCGTTGTCCAAATTCAAATATTCCAAGTTTGGCAAATCAATTGCTCCACTCACAAAAACCGTTGTCCTCAATAAAGAGAGTTTCTCAAGTGATGGTGGAAGAATGGACAGATCCAATATACACCCTTGAACTTTTATTTCTTTGATATTGACTTTTCCATTGGCTGAATTCAAACTCAACAGAGTTACATTCCGCAGTTCAAGGTATTCCAAGCTGGCAGATTCCTTACTCAAGTCAATTGTCACATTATTCTTTGGACAATTGAGTATCAGTTGCTTAATTATGTGGAAATCGATGAATTCGTTGATTTTGACATTTGATAATTCCTTTCCATCCTTAACAAAGGAAACATCCTGTAATTCCAATTTCCTCGGGGAGATTCGAGTCACGACGGAATTCAAAACCAATGAACAATTCTGCAGAGTGATATTTTCAATGGAGGAAAGAGATTCTAAAGACAAAAATGTTGGACAGCATGAGTTTTGTAATAAACTTCCATCATGGCGGTAAACAGGTTCGTTTGAAATTGAGATTTTCAATGTGTTCAGTTTCTTTGGAAGCCAGTCACTATTAACATTATCTGACTCACAACTTTTCAATTCCACTTCATAAAAATCTAACTCCTGCAAATCATTTGGAAGTGCAGATACGTCAACAGTGCAAAGCTTCAATTCTATTTTCTTTGTGTCCCCACCCAATACAAGATTAATCAGTGACATTCCATCCCATGTAAGAATATAGTTGAAGTTAATTAAATTCCATTTCAGAATTCTCAACAATGAAGTCATCATCTCTTGCGAAGGGATCATCTTAAACTTTGTCTCTTCCAATATTTCTTGTACTCTTTCCCTATTGTCCATTTTCCAATGAGAAACCAATAAGTGGCCTCTAATCAAATTCTTTTCCCCTTTTGCTTCCAAATTCAAAAGTCCCATTTCCATATTTATCCATAAGTCGAGAAAGCCTAAGGCGTCGTCAGTTTGTACTACTTGCTCCATATTTATTTCTTGAGCGTACAATTCCTCTAGAACTGTGATTTCATCTTCCAGCTGTCCGTTCTTCCCCAGACAAATCGCATAGTTGAATTTAGTTGCTCGCCTTCGCAGTTCTTTGTCCATGAATTTGGATAACTCTACAGACTCCTCGAATCTCTCTTCCTTTAATAATCTTAGCAATTGGTTCTGATCCAACAATTCAGTTTTCATTTTTGGGAATTCGTTTCTCATTTCTTCACTTGCATATTTGGTAAAGGGAATTATTTTGCATTCTAGGAATCCTTTGCAACTGAGAATGTTCTTCAGAGTGTCTTTCTCAGTATTTCTTCCATTGTACCGAATGGCTTTTTGTAGCAGTCGATCGATACTGAACACTTGATGTTTCTCTTCATTAATAATTTTTGTTTCTTGCGCCATTAATGAATCTTTTGTTAGTAATTTCATTGCTGAGTTAAATTCCTCATCCTCAATATTCAAAACCGCTTTAAAGAACTCCTTTGGAATATCATCTGGTCGAATGTATCCACAAATGAGTAGAATGTCATAGGCGCTATTCTCCTTCTTTTCTCTAATCGACTCCATTATTATTTTGATGTTTTTGTTGATAGTTTTTTCATAACCGTCGAATTCGGCAATATCAACAATGTCATCAAGATCATCTGCGATTGCCGTTTTTTCGATGTAATTCTTTAAATCGATTTCCCCCGTATTTAAGACAGCAATGGCCAATTGCATGGTCAATGGAAGATATCCAAGTAGGTGACACAATTCCTTCAGTTGACTTTCAGTCCATTTTACCTGTTCATTCAAGTTTACTCTGAAAAACTCAACAGCTTCTTTTTCTCCAAAAATGTCTAATTCTACTCTTGATATTTGTCCATATCCGTTAATATTTGCAATTTCCCAGTCGTTACTTTTGGAAGTTATCAGACAATGGAATTTTCTTTTCTCTGCTGGAAGGATTTTCCGAATTCCTCCTTGACCTCTGTAATTTTCAGTATTGTCGAATATCCAGAGACATTTGAATTCCTCCAAAGCTTCATACGTCTTTCTTGAAAAGTCCTCCAAGTCCCGCAATTTGTCCAAATGCTTTATATCTAAATCTGTAGCCAATTTCTGAAAACATTGGAGAAGTCTGTCTCCAACGTCAATCCAGATAACGTGGTCGTATTCATGTTCATAGTGATGAGCATACCAAGTGGCAGTTACAGTTTTCCTAATTCCACTCGTTCCTGTTAGTTTGGAAACTTCCGCAGATTCACAGATTAAGACCATTCGGTTATCATCTGTTAAAATTCTATCGTGCAATTTTTCAATCATCAGTTTCTCACCTACTCTTCTTTTGAAAGGATATTTTACACGAAATTTGTCTCCGGGCCACCATTTGGTTTTCAATATTTTCGGCTGGACATGATGGATTTCTTCTGGATTCTTATTTTCTTCAATGATATCTGCACAATGTCCGTTGTTAGTTCTTCTTAGAATGTCCACATATGCTTCAAGAGGAAAGTTCTTCTTTTGCAAGACATTCAAAAGTTCCACAGTTTTTCCCATCGTCGTCTCTCCTTTGAATTCCTTAAAATATTCAGACACCATAATTATTAATATATTTTTGCATTGATTGTTATATCACAATAATTAAATATTAAATCAGTAAAACGCAAAACACTACAGCAAGCCATAACAGAAGCGAGCCAGAGTTTCAGTGCCCCGTCCCACCGACTTAAAAATTCAGTAATTACTATAATTTTAATTTGAACTTACGATTTCTTCTCTTTCCTTTTTGGATATGACGTTTCCTTGCCTCAAATATATCAAAATTTCAGTTACATTATTAATGTTTTCTGTTAAGAAAACTAAATGTTTGTTAATTTGGTCTTCCATTGCAAAATGTTAGTTCGTAAAAGTTACAAGAATCTCCGTTGATGGGAAATGTACTACATGAATAACTGTAAAGGTGTTTATATACGCTGTTTTTTCCGTTGCCTCAGTTAAACTTATCACTCTCAATTAGTTGAGTACAAAAGATAAAAGATAAATTGACCATGAATCAAAAGCTTGACAATAACATTACTAACTGCAATTATTTCGCATCGATCGACTACTTTATACATGGATAACCAATTCTGGCGTACGTGCAAATATTTTTAATAAAGGAATAAATAATGTATGTATTTGCTTTGGACAAACAAGTTTATTGAATGGCGGAAAGATAAAAAAATAAAGAGACATAAAAATAGTTCAATGATTGAGAAATAAATAAATTCACTCAGGTGAACACAACAACAAATAACTCTTGCGGTTCAGAACAACAAAACTCTTAAGATTCAGAATAACAAAACTCTTCAGACTGCTCAGAATGGAGCTGAGGCAATAAAGATTTTCATCCGGAGACGACTACAGCGGTCCTGAACACGGAATTTCATTCTTTTGTAAGCCTGCTCCAGTAACATATTAATGTTCAAAAATGTTTTCCAGTAAATACAATTCATCAAAATCTTTTTTCTCAATTGCTTTTCCTGTACATCTTTTAAATACATAATATTCTGATTTTCGATCCACATCTTCGGAGATAATGAGCCTATTGAAATCTTGCTTTCCCCAATCAATATCTCCAATTGCAATTACGGGTATTCTATTGAGTATCAACTGAGTCAAATCGAAGTAGTTGAATGAAGAATACAGCACGAGTTGTTTCAAGCGGAAGTGAGGCAATATTTCCTCTACTTCTTCCGTGGCGAATCCTTTCAGAATAAGTTTGTCCAAACGAATCACTCCACCAGTAAATCTTGTCTTAAATCTTTTATCAATTCGGATAATTTTAGCACTTAGTGGGAGGAGATCCACATTCCATTCTTTCACTTGATTTAAGTACACGTAAGTCAATGGGAGGGAACTGAAATTAGGCAAATCAGATAAATAAAATATGTCTTTCGATTCCAATTTCAACCATTTTAGGTTTGGCAAGTCAATTTCTCCAATCAATGGCTCAAATACTTTTGTGTCATCTGAGATTGAGAGTTTTTCGAGCGATGGTGGAAAAACGGAGACATTCAAAAAACAATCCTCTATTCTTGCTTCCTTGATGTCCACTCTTCCATTCGCTGATTTCAAATTGAACACGTTAACACCATCTAAGTGAAGATATTGCACGTTTGCAGATTCCTCATCACTCAAGTCAATTGAGAGATTCCTTTTGTCAGGATGACACAAAAGTTCCAATCGTTTCATTTTGTGGAAATCGATGAACTCATTGACGTTAACATTTGATAATTCTTCTCCATTCTTAACAAAGGAGACGTCCGATAATTTCAATTCCTTCGGCGCGATTCGATTGACAGAGTCCAAACTCAATGAACAATCAACCAGAGTTATATTTTCGTATGAGGAAAGGAATTCCAATGGTAACGTTATTTCGTGTGATAAGATTTCAAAACTGTTCAGTTTTTTTGGAAGCCACTCACTATTAAAATCGGTCACATTGACTTTTCCATTTGCATCTTTGAACTGCACTCTCTCTAACGTTAACTCCTGCAAATTCTTTGGGAGAGGAATACTCAAGTCCGCAAGATAACGAAATAATTCTATTTTCTTTGTGTTCCCAGCCAATACAATTTCAAATATCGATCCTTCATTTCGAAGAGTATAGTTGGATTGGAATACATTGGAATCGAGAATTTTCACAACTGTATTCATCATTTCTTGTGAACGAATCATCTTAAAAGATTTTCGTTCTTCCATTATTTTTTGCAGTCTTTCTTTGTTACCTATTTTCCAGTGAGAGATTAACAAATGACCTCCGACTAAGCACTTTGATACTTCTTCTTCCACCCTCAACAGTCCCATTAATACAAAATCATCATAATAGCCATAATTCATTTCGTCGTTTTTGTCCTGTTGGTACAATTCCTCCAGAACTTTGATTTCATCTTCCAATTGCCCATTCATCTCCAGACAAATTGCATAATTGAATTTTGTAGCATCTCTTTGCAATTCTTTGTCGATGAATTTGGACAACTGTATAGATTCTTCAAATCTGCTTTCCTTTACTAATCTCAGTAATTGTTGTTGGTCCAACAATCCTGCTTTTACTTTGGGAAATTCATTTCTTAACTCCTCAACTGCATATTTGGTAAATGGAAGGAGTTTGTATTCAATGAATCCGTTGCAACTTAGAATGTCGCTCAGCGTTTCATTTTCATTTAATCGGCCGTTGTGACGACCTACTTGTTGCAACAAACGATGGATACTCACATATAAAGTGGTTTTCCCATTAACAGTTTTTAATTCTTCGGAGATTAGTGAAAACTTGACCAGCAACTCGATTCCATTTTTTACATCTTCAATGCTTAGTTTTAAAACCTCTTGAAACAAATCAATTATAACGTCATCTGGTTGGATATATCCAAAAAAATTTAAAATGTGTTTCGCCACGATTCCATTCTCTTCTTTTTCCATAACATCTAAAGTTATCTTGACACTTGCGTTGATTGTCTTTTCATAATCGTCGAATTCCGCATCTACAATATTCTCTACATCTTGAGCGGATGTCTGTTTAATATAATGTACCAAATCAATTTTTCCCTCATTCAAGGCAGCAACGGCCAATTGCATTGCTAAGGGAAGATTTCCCAACAAACGACACAATTCCTTCAGTTGGAATTCTATGTACTTTATTTCCTGTACTAAATTCTGTTTAAAGAAATCCAAACTTTCTTGTTCACTGAAAATGTCCAGTTGTACGTCGGTTATTTTTCCGTATCCAATGTTTTTGATTCCCCATTCGCTACTTCGAGACGTAATCAAACAGAAAAAATTTTCTTCGTAGTTTGGAAGGAGTTTTTTCATTCCTCCTTGTTCTTTGTAATTTTCAGCATTATCAAATATCCACAGACATTTCAAATGCATAATTTCCTCGTAGCACTTCCTGGCAAATTCTTCAACATCAGTTAATTCATTCCTGTCCTGAATTTTCAAGTCCCTTGCCAAGTTTTTAAAGGAAGTGAGGAGACTTCCTTCTCCGCAATCGATCCATATCACGTGGCCATATTCATGTTCGTATTTGTGTGCATACCAAGTTGCTGTTAGCGTTTTCCCGATTCCTCCCATTCCGGTCAGTTTTGAAGCACCTGGAGACTCAGTGATTACAACCATTCGGTTTTCATCTTTCTCCAGCCTTTCGTGCAGTTCGTCAACCAAAAATTTGTCACCAATTTTTCTTTCATGCAAAGATTTTATCAATCGCTTCTTTTTTGGCCACCAAGTTCGTTTTAATAGGTTACTATTCAAACGTTTCACCTGTCTTGGTGCATTGGGAATTTCTTCTATTTTATTTGCACAGTGTTCATTGCTGGTAATTCTGAGTATTCTTAAGAATAATTCTTTGACAGTGGGCCAATGCTTCTTCTGTATTACTTCAAGCAATCGTGTGTTCTTTTCTAAGGGAGTATTTTTCGATTTCTTGAAATCAAAAATTGAGAATGTTATTGATAAATATTAGAATATTTGTATATATTTCAGATAAGATATAATGAAAGGAATTGTTTTAAAATTGTTTCACAAGTTTGCAATGATTAAATATACTTACAATTTCATCACTCTCGTTCTGGGAAATAACATCATTTTGGATCAAATGTAGAAGAATACTTTCTATATTGGATAAATTGTTTGCCAAAAACCATAAATTCTTTGTAATGTCGTTAGCCATATTTCCAATTTTGAATAACTTTGGTAAAATATTGAAGGGCTTATTTATATAAACATTGCAGTCTGCAAAACGGCTCTATTGTATATTTCTCATCTTTAAGGAGTGATCGAATAAACTGCAGCGTGATGTATAATTTTTGCTCCTATCTTTTTGCCACTTCCTTTTATCTTCGAGTCGGTCTACCATTTCCTTTCTATAAATTTTCTATTGCAGAAAAGTCAATGGGTATTATAAGGTTAGACATTTTCAAGTATAAGTCTATGAAAAAACAAAAAAAAGATATCAGTTGGACTTGTAATTCAAATTTTTTAATCGTTACACCAATAAATAACTAAGTTAAGCTGTCTTAATGTACGGCTACCTTATAATGTCTTTTGAACTACAGTAATTACGTAATCAACCGAGTTAAAAACATAAACTATTAGTTTTGTAATGCTTAATTAGCTAGTGACAAAACTATGCGTTACGAAAACTTCTAGTCAACGTACAATGATTGTTGAATCTTTTGTGAGCCCACTTTCTAATGAATTTTTAATAAATAGATGTTAATCAGGCTAGTTCATCGTAAACGTGTAAGTCGTAATGTCTGACTAAATACTATTTTTGTACAGTCAGTTAATAAGCATGTTTGTCTGGGGAATCGCAATGAATTGTTTCGGCAAATTCGTTCAAATCAGGAGTAAAAGATTTTTCCATTGAGATTTACGAAAGCGAGAGTGCGAACAAACAGACACACAGACAAGATCGTTCTGTGAGCCCTGGGTCGGGCTAAAACATTTTAAGGATATATTATTTTCTCATAAAAAAATAAGTAAACTGATAATATGATAAGTCAAATAAAATTGCTTTATTACATGCATTGCTTTAGTATTTTAATAGGAAACGCCGTTAATTGTAAGTCCTAGCAAAAGTTTACACTCCACAACACTTCTCTACTTGTGAAAGTGAAAGAACTTGTGAAAAAAAATTGAGTAAGTCTGTTCTGTAGTCTGAATGTATTTTTAGACCATCGTATATACAAAATAATTCGGATATTTCAATATAATGTTGGATCTAGGGATTTGCTTTACTTTTACAATTTTGAACTTTGACAACAAAGAATCTCATCACTTATTTTAGGAAAACTATGTAATGGTCAACATGAGACGAAGGAATTATGCTACATATTTTTGGAGATATGGATAATAGAGAATTCGTATAGTATTAAATGCTTACTACACGAAAGCTGAATCAGCTTACATACTATCGATGGAAATAAATCGTTTATTTACGTATTTTCTGAAAACAAGCTTAGGTTAGGTCAATAATAAGTTGTTTCATGGGTTTGTCCATCTGTCTGTTTGTGTTTAGGAAGTTATCTTTATCTATGTGGTTGTTAGAGGCGAGGTGCAGCATTGAGCTCATCGGCTTAATCACAGTAATAAAGTGAGTATGTAAATAAATAAATAATACATATAGTGAGAAGGGTGGCATGTAAATTCAAAGCTTCAATGAGCACTGATGTGAAATGTACCTCTATACTCTATACTCATATTACTAATTTTAAGGGTTTTGCTTCGTTTATTCCAATGTTGTACATTTATGCAACGATTAGCGTTATAGAAATCTATTTCAATTTGATAATGAGCAGAAATCGTGTTTATGACTTTTTTGATGGGAAACCCTGAATGAAATTGGTTGGAGAGATAAGACTCGATTAATGTGATAGCACAAGTCTACAGAGCAAGAGCATGCATGGAGAGCGTAGCAACAACCTGGATTTCAAGTAGGTCGAATGAGTTGGCAGACGCCCGCTTTTTACAAATTAATTGCCTATACGCAATGAAGTGTCAAATAACACAAGGGTGACAAATGAGACTATTTGCTGAGGAATTAAACCATGAAATAAGGAAATCAATTGTTTTATTGTTTTAATCATTCACTGTGTTATCATTATATTTGTCAAATATAAATGCACGTTACAATATACTAAATAAAATACAATTGGTTATATAGCTCTCTAACTGAGGTATGCAGTTCTATGTCAATAGCGTCATTGTTGGATAGACTCTATACGGATGACACACCTATAGACTATACATAGGGATGCATACTTATTAATTATAATTAGTGATGCTTGGCGTTGCTGCTGCAGTCTTAAGACATAGAGAATGAACTATAAATGTAAATGAAGGAGAACCGTTAAGTTTTCGTTATTTCTAAAATTTATGAAACAATAAACAAGTTAAATAATGTTAGTCTAATTACTATGGCGATATTATTTCTAATATTAGAAACAATATCTTGATTTATCGTGAATGTAGTTATAAGGCATCACAGGGATTAAAGGCATTACTGTAGTATTATGGTAAATTAAGGAATTTCAAATGGTTACCATGGTTTCATTCGGTTGAATGAACCCGAGGCAACCATTTCAAGATTCGAAACAACGTTAGTGTGTAAAACAATTTATTGCATTTCTCTGATTAACTGCAAAATACAGTGCCAAGAATTTTAAACGGATACCATGAACTTTTTAGCTGTAAATCTGCTTCAATGCGTCTGAAAATGTCTTGAATTGCCAAATATAAATGCATATACAACTATTGTTAATTAGAAAAGCTTATTGATCGATATAACTGATTTTGAGAAAATGATGGGAATGGTTTGACGGATTTTCGTAAGAATAGACAAGGTAGCTTGTAACGATGGCAACGGTTTACCAGGGCCTGCTATCCACGCTTCCAGTTAGCCCAATTTGGTGTAATACAATTAAGGAAATTGGGTACAGAATATTGGGTGCTGAAAACGACGATAACAGCCGCAAGTCAGTACCTGGTAGGAGTATCATTCAAGCTGCCTTGAAAATGAGTGTAGTGTTAGTGTAGCGGGTTTTAGAAGACGAAAATAAGATATATATCTAGATGCAAGTTTTATTGCGTCATTTTTAAGTAGGGTCAATTTAAATACGTCCTTCAATAAGTACAATAAGATAACTGAAGAAAGCCAAAGAAATATAAAACGAATTCAGAGAAGGGTCCTAGAAGACATTATATCCGAAAACGTCCATCAGAAAGTACAATTTGTCAAAGTCTTTCTTTTCAATACCTTTTCCTCTGCCTTCACGGAGTAAATAATAAAATGATTGTCGGTCGACTCGTTTGGACAGAAGAGAATTCTTAAAAACTTCGTCCTTCCAATCAACTCCTCCAATTGCAATTGTCGGTATTTGGTGGTCCATCAACTTAGTCACATCAACTGGGTTGTACGAACTATAAAGTACGAGTTGTTGTAGATGGAAGTGAGGCAACATTTCTTCCACTTCAGTCAAAGGGAATCCACACAGAATAAGTGTGTCCAAATGAATCACTCCACCCACTAAACTTCTAGTACGACATTTCTCAATATTCTTATTAGTCAACTTTACTTTCCACGACCGTGGGTTATATATTCGGACAATTTTTGCACTTGGTGGGAGGAGATCCACATTCACTTCTGTCAGCCCTATTAAGTACAAGTGAGTCAATTGGAGGGAACGGAAATGAGACGAAAGAGATGTGTCGAACAATATCAAATATTTTAATTTTGGCAGCTCAATTCTTCCACCCACATTTACTCCTGTCTTACAGAGTGTGAGTTTTTCTAATGATGATGGAAGGATGGACAGATCCAATGAATTGTTTATTCTAGCTTTTTTGATGTTTACTCTTCCATTGGCTGATTTCAAACTCAACACAGTTACATTATGTAAATAAAGATATTCAATCTTGGCAAATTCCTCACTCAAGTCAATCGACACGTTCTTCTTGTTATAACAGAAGAGTTCCAATCGATTCATTTTATGGAAACCGATGAACTCATTGACCTTCACATTTGATAATTCTTTTCCATTTTTAAAAAGGGAAACATTCGCCAACTTTAAAAACCTCGGGGAGATTCGATTAACAGAATCCAAACTCAATGAACAATGAGATAGAGTGAAATTTTCAAAGAATAAAATGCATTTCAATGACAAAAGAATTGGAGTTCGGTCACTACAATAGATGTCCAATGTGTTGAGTTGCTCTGAAAGCCCTTCACCAACAATCATACTTGTGTCTTTTCCATTTCCAAATAATTTCTTTGTGTCCCTATCCAATACAAGTTCTAACATCGGTGCATAATGTTTATATGTAAGAGAACAGTTGGAGTTAATTTTGGAATTGAGAATTCTCAACAATGTAGTCAACCTCTCTTGTGAAGCAATCATCTTAATAGACTTTCTCTCCGCAAGTATTTCTTGCATTCTTTCTTTGTTGTCCATTTTCCAGAGAGAAACCAACAAATGACCTCCGACTAAGCACTTTGAAACTTCTGTATTCAACTTCAACAGTCCCATTTTAACTCCATAATAGTCATAATACTCTTCTTCTATTATGTCTTGTCTGTACAGTTCCTCCAGAACTGTAATACTATCATCCAGCTGTCCATTCATCTCCAGACAAAGTGCATCTTACAAGCCGGTAAGGGCTATTCTACGCGAAGGTATTTTTCTTATTTAGGTGCGGGACATACTTTCGTAATATGGGAATTAAAGAGTATTTTCGAAATACGGAAATTAAATAATACTTTCGTATAAGTAATACTTTCGTATATGCTTGGATCTAATAGTGTGTTAACACTGGCTTTAACTTAATGTGCTTAGCACTGTAGCGAAGTTTGTAAAATTTCGTACTCCATTGTACTCTACTACTTTTGAATTAAAGTAGACTTTTGTAAAAGATTCAATTTGTTTATTTAGAATTTTATGATTTATATTTTAGTATGGGAAAACTCACCAGGCTTTGAAATTCATTTGCATAGCTTGATTTTATTAAAGATGAAAGTTAAAAAGTTTACATACTTTAAGTTTTTTACAAAGAGAGTCTTTTACAAAGAGAAGTTACTCTTAAGAGTATTGGAGCAGAAGTGATCTGTAGTTGCTTTCTTCTGAAATGAATTCGTTTGCTTGATCTTGCTTAGCAGTGGGTGTTGGATCAGAAATTAGTTTTTGTCAACATACAGAACATGTCTAGCTTATACTAGATACAAGTACGAATAAAGATTTAAGGGAAAGACTGGTCAATAGGGATCAGCAGTCTAATTTTAGCATTTACAGTCAGTGTGCTTATTTACCATGTGAGATATGCGTAAATGACGTACAGTTGTTTTTTATGTCATACATGCATGCGTTGAGCACGTGTAGATGAATGTTTGCTTCTTATATGGTAATATAAGTTATATAGTGACTACTTGCTATATTGATATTTTCTATGTACAAGATTTGTCATTGTAACAGTGCATAATTGAATTTAGCTATCTCTCTTTTAAGTTCTTTATCGATGAATTTAGACAACTCTACAGATTCCTCGAATCTGTTTTCTTTCAATAACTTTAAAAGTTGTTGTTGATCCAACAATTCAGCTTTAATTTTTGGGAATTCTTTTCTCAGTTCTTCTTCTGCGTATTTGGTAAATGGCAGGAGTTTGTAATTCAGGAATCCTTCGCAACACAGAATCTTCCTCAGCGTGTCTTTCTCCGTTTTTCTTCCGTTGTGGCGAATAACTTGCTGTAACAGTTTGTGAACGTGGAGTATTGTAGAGTAAATTATTGTAATAAGAAGTAGTACTTTGCTGTACTCTTCTTTTAAAATTTTTTCACTTGCTGTGAAATAAGTATTTGTTTCTGAAGTCCCTGTTAAGTTATCTCTGGAAAAAAGTGGACGTGGAAATATTTGTTCCTTAGATCCATATAACGGTTTCGTAGAAGTACATTGAGGTTCACAGATTAAAACAATGATAAAGATGTTTGTAGCTTTTAAAGTGGTTGAACATTGGATACAATAGTAAGTTTGTTGAATTTAGTTGAACAATATGTGACTCATAGGTTTTGTGGAAAGAATTGGATATATTTCGTAATTAAAGGATATAAATAGGAGTTAGGATTTATAGTGCTTATAACACAATAAAGTTTTTGTAAATGAAATATAGAAAAGAGTATTATTCCTTTGATAGAAATATGATATTATAACGCTATAGTAAATAGTGTTACATACGTATATGAATAATAGGTACCGTTTTCATGTATATATAACAAAATTTAAGTATAGTGTTTTAAATGTTATAGTAATTACATTATTTCAGGTCATTGAAATATTTTCATTTTGATTATACATATTTTCACTGATTACCGGATTTATTTATTTAGTGCAATATACTTTTGGCTGATTACTAGATTAAATGTTTAAAATTGTAAAGTAGAAATTTGGTTGTGTGGATATTTAATAAAGTTTGAAGTGTGGAGCAATAGGTCAATAGTGCATGTTAAAGTTTTATTTTTCATTTTATTTTCAGAGAAATTGTACGGGATTGTAAATCCGTATCAATTGTGGCAATAGGTCATTATTGCAAATAAAGTGTAAATGTTCTTGAAAATTAATTTACAATGATAAGTTATGGTAATGTACAATTCGAACAAAGATTTTTCCTATTTTTACAGTGAACTTCCAAAAAACTGCAAAAAGTTGTACGAATCCGAGTGCGAATTTGTAATTCACATAATAAATCAGTGTTTGGGTTTTTATTCCAAATAAGAATAGATATTTTATATCTACTGTCATTTGTTACCGTTAGTTTATTATTGTTCCATGGAAATATTATTATTATTACTATTCATTGGGTAGTAATTATTGTCTGTTTGCTAGCATTTTAAAATATTGTATTTTGATTTGTTATACAAAATTGGTTTGTAATAATAATACGGAAAATTTGAAATCGGTTTATTGTTTAAAATATTCTTTTAATGAATATTTATCAGTGTGTAGTTTTGTTTGTATACTGTTTTAACTTATTGGATCCTTATATATTTATTTCGTGACGATGGCCATTTAAACTATGTATTAAACTAAAATTAATTGATTATAGTAATTAATCGTATATCTTTATAGTTAAAAAATAAATGATGAATAAAATATACATATTATACAATAAAAGTAGATGACTTAAAATGTTCTACATGTTTGAATGATCTTTTTATTTGCTTGAATTTTGGATTAAAATAAAGTAAAATTCAGTAAAGGAATGATAAAAGTATTGTATATACAGGAAAATCAAAGCAAAATCAAATCATTGTTGGTATTAATGTAGTGTAATCATTTTAATTGGACATTTGAAATTATTTGGAAAATAATTTCAAATACCATTTTTATTTGGTTGAATGCGATTGCGAGCATTTTGCTGGCAACGCAGGATAAAAATTTTATATGGTGGAAATCATTGTTTTTATAGTATTGTCTTCAATAAATGAAGAAAATACTATTTTGGATTATTTAAGTAATTAAGGGATTTTTGGACAGCATTTTTGATGTGGTGTTGTGACCCACAAATCAATTTTTTTTGAAATTCATTTTGGTTCTTTAGATAGGGTAAAAATATTTGGACAGCATCCCTGGTGTGGTGTGACCCACAAATCAAATTTTCCTAAGTTTTTAAATACGGTAAAATTATTTGGACAGCGTTTCTGGGGTGGTGTGACCCACAAATCAAGTTTTCCTAGGTTTCCCTAAGTGCATTACAATTATTTCGCTATGGGATATTTTAAAAATAAGTATTTCGACTTAGCATTTAAGTAATGATAATTCTGTTAGAATTTTAATTTTGAAAAGGTTTTACGGGTTTATTTTCCTAGATAAGTGGATTTACGGAATTTTCGACCACTTACGCCTCACGGGTCAACATTTTTGTTTGTCCAGGCTCGAAAGCCAGTAAAAGTCATTGAAAAATTAATTAAAACGGGTTTTTCGGGTTCATTTTCCTGGATAAGTGGATTTACGAAATTTTCGACCACTTACGCCTCACGGGTCAGCATATTTGTTTGTCTTACAAGCCGGTAAGGGCTATTCTACGCGAAGGTATTTTTCTTATTTAGGTGCGGGACATACTTTCGTAATATGGGAATTAAAGAGTATTTTCGAAATACGGAAATTAAATAATACTTTCGTATAAGTAATACTTTCGTATATGCTTGGATCTAATAGTGTGTTAACACTGGCTTTAACTTAATGTGCTTAGCACTGTAGCGAAGTTTGTAAAATTTCGTACTCCATTGTACTCTACTACTTTTGAATTAAAGTAGACTTTTGTAAAAGATTCAATTTGTTTATTTAGAATTTTATGATTTATATTTTAGTATGGGAAAACTCACCAGGCTTTGAAATTCATTTGCATAGCTTGATTTTATTAAAGATGAAAGTTAAAAAGTTTACATACTTTAAGTTTTTTACAAAGAGAGTCTTTTACAAAGAGAAGTTACTCTTAAGAGTATTGGAGCAGAAGTGATCTGTAGTTGCTTTCTTCTGAAATGAATTCGTTTGCTTGATCTTGCTTAGCAGTGGGTGTTGGATCAGAAATTAGTTTTTGTCAACATACAGAACATGTCTAGCTTATACTAGATACAAGTACGAATAAAGATTTAAGGGAAAGACTGGTCAATAGGGATCAGCAGTCTAATTTTAGCATTTACAGTCAGTGTGCTTATTTACCATGTGAGATATGCGTAAATGACGTACAGTTGTTTTTTATGTCATACATGCATGCGTTGAGCACGTGTAGATGAATGTTTGCTTCTTATATGGTAATATAAGTTATATAGTGACTACTTGCTATATTGATATTTTCTATGTACAAGATTTGTCATTGTAACAGTGCATAATTGAATTTAGCTATCTCTCTTTTAAGTTCTTTATCGATGAATTTAGACAACTCTACAGATTCCTCGAATCTGTTTTCTTTCAATAACTTTAAAAGTTGTTGTTGATCCAACAATTCAGCTTTAATTTTTGGGAATTCTTTTCTCAGTTCTTCTTCTGCGTATTTGGTAAATGGCAGGAGTTTGTAATTCAGGAATCCTTCGCAACACAGAATCTTCCTCAGCGTGTCTTTCTCCGTTTTTCTTCCGTTGTGGCGAATAACTTGCTGTAACAGTCGGTGGATACTGAAACAAGTCATTAATTCCTCATCGTTGCTTTCTGACGCTGCTGCATGTACAATAATATTCCCGTGGTTAATAAGTGAATACTTGGTTAGCAATTCTACTGCTTTGGTCATTCCCAAATTAGTTAACTCTGAATCGCAATTAAAAACAGTTGCTAGAAACTGTTTTTCAACATTATCTGGTCGAATGTAGCCAAAGACATTTAAAACTTCTTTCGCAAAAGCTCCGCCTTCTTCTTTGCCAATTAATTCCAAAGTAATGTTGACGCTTGCGTTGATTGTTTTTTCATATTCATCAAATTTAGTGTCCACGTTTTCAAAATCTTTTGTAGATGTTTTTTCGATGTAACTCCGTACATCAATTTTCTTTACGATTAACGATGCAACTGCTAATTGCATTGCCAATGGAAGATTTCCAAGTAAAAGGCATAATTGCTTCAGTTCGCCATCTGTGTGTTCTATTTCTTTGTCCAAATTTTCTTTTAAAAAGTCCAGACTCTCCATATCCCAAAAGATGCTCAATTCAAATCGAGAGATTTGTTCGTAACCAACAGTTGGAATTCCCCAATCTCTCAATCTGGATGTTATTAGACAATAAAAATTGTTTTTCTTTACCGGAAGAATCGTTTGAATTCCGTCGTCTCCTCTGCAATTCTCGGCATTGTCGAATATCCAGAGACATTTGAATTTTTCCAATGCATCATAACTATTTACTAAACAGGGATGCCGACCCAGGGTTTTTGGGTTATTGGGTTTTTGGGTTTTTGAGCAAAAACCCGACCCACTTTTTTATCAAAAACCCATGGGTTTTTGGGGTTTTTGGGTTTTTGCTAGGCGGGAATGTAAAACACACCGTAATTTTCATAACAAATTACCGTTTATCCTGCAAAATATGAATATATTTGACAATAAGGGGCTCCCTAATTCGATGAATGAATTTCGATGAAAATGAATGGAAAACGATGAATGACAGTAGCGCCATCTATATATTGATGATTGAACACCGAATTTCAATGAATAAGAATCGGAACCGATAAAAGACAATAATGCGGCAAGATTTCAAACCGTAACTTATCACTATCATTACATGATATATACAGTAAGATTATCTTGATTGGATCCGTTGGTTTTTCCATTATGGAACTATTAGCCGTTCGTTTCTTTTACCTGTAAGATTCGCTTTTAATTGACAACCCAAAAATAATATCCATGGTGACTCTCAAACTCTTTTCCATTTTTCTGAATTAAATTATAATAACATTTTTGATTGAATAGATTATATTTATTTTCAGAAAATCAATATGGATTTGTTGTTACAGTCTCTTCCATTCGTATAGATACTTGATGTAACTCTACGGTAATTCCACTTGATTTTCTTTGGCTGAAAATATGACTTCCAAATAGCCTATCCCCTAGGGAAACCATTTTGATTTCTTTATATCAAAATGTAGTTTTCTAAAATCGGATAGATATCGTATAGAATTGCTTTAATAAGAGATAAGCCTGTTGGAAATCATTTTTTCAGCCTACGAAAATTAAGCATAACTACCTTAGAGTTACAACAAGTATCTATCTATGTAGGTATGAATGGAAGAGACTGTTTATTGCTAATTAAAGGGGTAAGAAAAAGAAGTATTACTTTAAGGTCCCTTAAATCAAGTCCCATAAAAATTATCAAATTTGTATCAAAATTTAGGGGTCCCAACCATTGACAATTTTATCAAAACTTCTCACAAATTCACTTCGACAATCTTCAATTTGTATTTTTTTAGTTACCAATTGCTTCACTACACATATTATAGCGTTCCACAAACCTTTAACTCGGCCAAACATTTCAAAAGTTGGCAAATCTTTTTAATAAATGAAACCTTACAACTTTTCAAAAGAAGCAATTTTGACATGTTAGCCGAATATGTCACGATGAATTTATTGCTTATGGAATCGCGTTTTCTGTGCGCCCGTATGTGTATGTATGCACGTTAACGACGGTAACACAGTAACTCTTGAAGGCATACACCGATTTCGATAAAACCTCGTATGTGAACTCATCTCTGTTTAGTTTATAACAGTGTTGAAAATGGACTAGGCAGTTCCACTTTCTGACACCACTCCTTTCTGACACTCACTCATTTATAAGGAATAGGATATCAGATATGAAGATACAATATGAAGGGTTTGGGTACAAAAACCATAAATAGCTTCTAGTCATTGTCGAAGATATAGCAAAAAATATTTTACTCTGCTTCCACTTTATGTCGAATAACGTAGTCAAATAAGGTTTTTAGGTACAAAATCAAGAAGCCTGAATTTTTATTTTACTTATAAAAAGTATAATAAAAGTCAAGTTTCAAATGGAAACTTGACCCATTTAGGCTTCTTGGTTTAAAATATTGCTTTCGACTGATTTTTGGAAGCGGTAAGCTAACTTTTTTGGTGTTTCCCACTTTATAAGGCTGTAAGCTTATGTTTTTGGTGTTACCCACGTTATGAGGCGGTAAGCTTATGCTTTGGGTGTTTCCCATTATAGGAAGCAGTGAGCTACATTTCTGGGTGTATCCCATTATAGGAAGCAGTGAGCTACCTTTTTGGGGGTTTCCCATTATAGAAAGTGGTGAGCTGCCTTTTTGGGTGTATCCCATTATAGGAAGCGGTGAGCTATCTTTTTGGGGGTTTCCCCTTATAGGAAGCGGTGAGCTGCCTTTTTAGGTGCTTCCATTTTAGGAAGCGGTGAGCTGCCTTTTTGTATGATTCTATTTTAGAAAGCGGTGAGCTACCATTTTGGGTGCTTCCATTTTAGGAAGCGGTGAGCTATCTTTTGAGGTGCTTCCATTTTAGGAAGCGGTGAGCTACCTTTTGAGGGGCTTCCATTTTAGGAAGCGGTGAGCTGCCTTTTGGGGTGCTTCCATTTTAGGAAGCGGTGAGCTACCTTTTGGGGTGCTTCCATTTTAGGAAGCGGCGAGCTACCTTTTTGGGTGCTTCCATTTTAAAAAGCGGTGAGCTAACTTTTTGGGTGCTTCCATTTTAGGAAGCGGTGAGCCAACTTTTTGGTTCCCATTAAAGGAAGTGATAAGCTTACTTTTTGGGTGGTTCCTATTATTCGGTCAATTTGTCCTAGTCAGTGGTCCTTTTCATCGCCATGCTAACTTTTTCGGTGTTTCTACCTTTAAGAAGCGCCAAGTTGGCTTTTTTTGTGTTTATATTTGCAGGAAGCGAAAAACTAAATTTTTGGTTCTACTTGAAGGAAAACAATTTTTGTTGCATTCGGCATGTCAGCACCTGATGGGAGGATTGCGATTGTCAGTACAAGTACTTATAATAATTTTCGCTCGGATAATAGCGAAAACAAACTATAACTACTTTGGTAAGAATAGTTCTATTTGGAATACCGAGAAATAATTTCATACTACAAAGTTCGTGGATGGCCCCTCCAAACTATGCTTATTTATTGGGAATTTTACAAAATTTCGGAAAGTAATGCCTCTTCATTCCATCCCTTCAATTAAAAGCGAATTTTGCATGTTTAGTAAGTGAGCAACAAAAAATAAGAAATGGTCTCCGGCCAAATTAGCTGACGACCACTATGAAAGAACTGCTAATATTTCCATAACCATGGAAGTCCTTTACTGATCCAATCAATATCTTACTGTATATATCATGTAATGATACGGTTTGAATTCATGCCGCATTATTGTCTATTATCGGTTCCGATTCTTATTCATTGAAATTCGGAGGTTATTCATTAAGATATAGATGGCGCTACAGTCATTCATCGTTTTCTATTCATTTTCATCGAAATCCATTCATCGAATTAGGGAGCCCCGACAATAATAGTTAAGAACTATCCTTCTTCATCATATTGTGACTCAAAAAGAATAAATATTAAGTAATATACACAGAGTATTACATTGTTTTGGTAGACCAAAAACCCAATAACCCAAAAACCCAAAAACCCCAAAAACCCACAAAAACCCATGGGTCGAGGGTTTTTGCTCAAAAACCCATGGGTTTTTGCTCAAAAACCCATGGGTTTTTGCATCCTTGTTACTAAATAATCCTTCAAATCAATAAATTCATTTCTGTTTTCAATCTTTAAATCCCTAGACAATTTTTTAAAAGAAGTCAACAGACTGTCTTCCCCAGCGTCAATCCATATGACGTGATCGTATTGGTGTTCGTAGTGGTGAGCATACCAGGTAGCAGTTAAAGTCTTCCCCACTCCACCCAATCCTGTCAGCTTGGCCGCGTCCGCAGATTCGCAGATGACCACCATCCGGTTTTCATCTCTTAAAATTCTATCGTGTAGTTCTTCAATCAATAATTTCTCACTGATTTTTCTTTTATGAAGATATTTTATTAGTATTTTAATGTCCTGCCACCATTTCTTCTTCAGTATTTTGGGTTGCGAAAGGTGAAGTCCCTGCAGATTTTGATTTCCTTCAATGACAGCAGCACAGCAATTATTGTTAGTTTTTCTTAGAATTTCCGCAAAGACCTTAAGAGGCAGGTTTTTTCTTTTTATGACATTCAAAACATTTACATTTTTCTCCATCGTTGTTTCTTTGATTTCCTTTAAATATTGAGATATCAAAATTTATACCAAAGGATAATTCTAAATTAAATTAGCGTTTGCTTTAGAATGTTTTAATTCAAACGGATTCCATACTTACGATTTCTTTTCTTTCAATTTCGGAAATTATCCCTTCTCGCCTCAGATTTTCCAAAATTGCAGTTAAATTGGTAATGTTTTCGGTTAAGTAAACAAAACCTTGAATTGTAGTAGCGTTGGTTACTGGTAGCATTAAGAATGTCGAAAAATGTGCTTATAGGCAAATCCTTTCTTTGCAATATTCTCAGCAATTTGGAATTTTTTGCCTGAGGTGTCTTTTCTGACTCCTGGAGAATACAAATATATATAGATATTGTAGTAATTGAGCATTCTTGTAAAGCTGTTATGTCGAGACACTTGAATAAAATGAAAATTGAAATGAAGGAAATTAAAAGTCAACTTACAATTTCTTCTCTTTCATTCTGAGAAATTATGTTACTTTGCACCAGGTGGGCCAATACGTTTGGAAAATCTGTAAAGTTATGTTCCAAATAGACCAAATTTTGGTTAATTGCTGTCCGGGTATCCATTTTGAATTTTTAGTATGAAGGCTGGTTTGTAAATTCAAAGTTCGAAATGAGAACTGAAGTGAAACGTACCTGTATTCGTATATTACTAATTTTAAGGGTTTTATGCTTCGTTTATTCCAATGTTGTACATTTATGCAACGATTAACTTTATAGAAATCTATTTCAACTTTGATTGTAAACCATTGTTTGGAAAACCCAAAGAAATATTAGAGAAAGTTTAGAATTTCTTGTAGTTTCTAACTAGTCTTAAGAATGGACAAATCAAGGCACCCAAAATTCGGTTTAATTCTTATAACATAGTGAGGAGAAATTCGTTTATGACTTTTTATATGGGAAACCCTGGCTGAGTTTAGAGAGATAAGACTCGACTATTTACTATTTATTTGATTACACAAGTTTACAAAGCAAGAGCGAGCATGAAGAATGAAGAGCGTAGCAACAACCTCGATTTCAAGTAGGTCGAATGAGTTGGCAGTCGCCCGCATTTTACAAATCCAATACCTGTTGCAATGAGGTCTGAAATAACGCGTGCCTGACAAAAGAGAATATTCAAAGACGAATTAAAACCACAGGGTATAAAATCAACAAAACATGAATGAAAATCCGAATGGGAAATTTGTCTAATACTTAGGGTTTGCAATAATGAACGTGAATTATTTCCTTGATTTTCTTTTTTAAAAGGTATTTATCGGTGCAAGTTGAAGAAATTGTCAGAGACGTGTTCACTCCTTGAACCGCCCTGAAATTAACGTTTACTATTATATGAATTGTACCCTTTATACAACTAAACTAATAAATTGATTTAAAGTATGAATTTGCATTAATTTCCAGGAAATAAAATAGGAAAGTACACATTGATAGTGGTCAGTGGTGTTTAAAGGAGATCAAGGTAGAGAATGACGGAACTGAAATTGCAAATTTATTGAATTCGATAGTATAATAATATTTAAGTGTATTATATTTCAAATAGAATTATTTAGAGGACAGTAAGCTTCCTTTTCCCCTAATTTGTGTTTCTCATAATAATTATTTTTTCTCTCTCAGCATCTTTGCACAGTTCTCCGGGGCACACTGATACAATTATTTGCATAAGTGTTTTTCCAAGCGAGTAATAACACAATTTGTAACAAAAGGTATATTCATTTTTTGATTTTGACTCATTTCTGAAAATGTTTAATACTTATTTCCACAATTATGAACTTAGTACTCCTGCAAAAATAAATTTTGCCATTGGGAGGATTTGAACACAGGCTAACCTTGATCAAGTACACATATTTATTAAGCAACTTTGCATGCGTAGCATATAAACTTGGAAATGAAAATGCATTAAAATATATTTAATGATTAATGATTTATAATAGCATTTTTAATAGGTTTTAATAGGTTGATTGGGAAATAGAATGTGGACAATTCTCTGTCATCTGTTCATAGGTGAGAAGTTTCTCCACACAATTTCAAGAATTACTTAAAAATATCTATTTAATAAACTGAAAGGAATAATTTTGATTTAAGTTTTTTGAGTGATGTTGGAAGAATGGACAGTGAATAATGTGGTGTGCTAATATTGGTAACTTTTATATGTGTTGATGGTTTGTGTGAGTGACTGACTCAAAATGTATGACCTATGACATATGATGCCCAAGGCAAAGAATACTGACAATTGCAATTTAAAACTATTTATTACTGGTTAATAAATGGACTGAAAACTTAATTGTACAGCAACAATGAATGAATGGTAACTACTGATTGAATGCTCGTTATGGGGAGCGTGCTTCTGCTTTTCTTGTGAAAATCTAACTGTTAATAATGAATTGCGGGAATTATCCTCAGTACAAAATTTAGGCTTACTTAACATAACTTGAACAAAATGCTGAAAATTACTTAACATATACCGTAATATTGAACACCGCCCCACTTGAAGTACTAACTTCAATAAAGAATAAAATTAAGTAATGCTAAATGAACAGTAATCAACTTAGCCTAAACACTGTCACTTCCGATCTATAGGCAGCGGTGAAAGTTTAGATGCTGGGTCGATCAAGAACTCCGTCTTTAGTTTTCACCGTGGCCACTCTCACCAAACCGTCTTTTCCAGGATGCACCCTAGAAACTCTGCATAATTTCCACTGCTGAGGAGGGAGATTTTCGTCTTTGAGAAGTACAAGATCCCCTTCCTTCAAGTTTTCCTGCTTAGTAAGCCACTTAGGTCGTTGTTGTAGTCTAGAGAGATATTCCGAAGACCATCTTCTCCAGAAATGCTGTAGCAGCTGCTGTTGGTGTTGATAATGGTTTAGTCGGTTCACAGGTAGTTCTGTGTAGTCTGGTTCTGGGATGGCAATCAAAGGTCTACCAATCAGAAAATGTCCTGGAGTGAGAGCCTCAAAATCGTCAATTTCTTCCGACATCGGTGTTAACGGGCGAGAATTGAGGCAACTCTCTATTTGTGCTAATAGAGTAGACATATCTTCGTAAGTAAGGACGCCGTTTCCGAGCACACGACGCAAGTGAAACTTCATGCTCTTGACACCAGCCTCCCATAGTCCTCCGAATGAAGGTCCAGCTGGACAATTAAATTGCCACTGAATCCCTTCGCTTGTTAAATAATTGTTCACGGTATCTTGATGCTGCAAGGACTTCGTCAACTTAATGAACTCCTTCAACTCACGGTTGGCTCCAACAAAGTTTGTACCACAGTCACTGTATAAGTGACTTGGTTTTCCTCGGCGAGACACAAAACGCTTGAGGGCCTTGATAAATGCTTCACTGGTTAGGTCGCTAACCAGTTCCAAGTGGATAGCTCTGGTAACAAAACAAACAAACAATGCGATGTACGCCTTGAAAGTCTTCTGTCCTCGGCCGTTACGATTTTTCACATTAATTGGACCAGCATAGTCAATTCCAGTCTTGATGAACGGTGGGCTTGGCGTAATACGTGCCGCTGGAAGATCTGCCATCATCTGGGTAGTGAACTTAGCTTTATGTCGATGGCACACAACACATTTCTGAACAACCTTTCGAACAACTTGCCGTCCGTTGATTATCCAATACGGTTGATGAAGAGCAGCTAATAAAAGCTGAGGTCCAGCATGTAAATTAGCCTCATGGTAATAGGAAATGATCAGTTCTGTTAAATTGCCTTTACTTGGGAGAAGAATCGGGTGCCTCCTGCCCAAAGGAAGATGGGAGTGCCGTAGTCTGCCTCCTACACCCAACAGTCCAGTTTTGTCCAAAAACGGATTGAGATTAGCAATTTTGCTTCCTTTTGATAAGGGTCTGGGATGAGTAAGATCTTGAATTTCTTGGTGAAATTCCAAATTCTGAGTATGTTCGATGATTTTCATCAAAGCTCCATTGAGTTCCTTGACAGTCAACAATCCTTTAGTTCGTTGAGTTCGGTCAGTTTTGATTTTTGCATTGTTGATGAAACGTAAGCAGTGAGCTAGAACACGAGTCATCTTTGGTAATGATGAATACCTTTCCAAAAAAGTAGATTGAGTTCTCAAATGAAGAGAAACTGTTTGCTTCTTTTCCTCCATTAGAGATTCTTCGTTCAAATTTGCATCGTCATAATCTG
Source organism: Yoshiicerus persimilis (assembly GCA_020352615.2). Taxonomy (NCBI): domain Eukaryota; kingdom Metazoa; phylum Arthropoda; class Collembola; order Entomobryomorpha; family Tomoceridae; genus Yoshiicerus; species Yoshiicerus persimilis. The sequence goes on from CM036943.2 coordinate 5,356,810, forward strand.
AATAAGGTTGACTTTCCATGAGCCAAGCAGGGCCATTCCACCAGAGCGAATGTTTAGTAAGTGCAACTGGAAATATTCCTCTGGAAGCACAGTCCGCAGGGTTTTCCACTCCAGCAATGTGATGCCACTGATGAGGGGAAGTAGAATTCTGGATTTCGGCTACCCTGTTGGCCACAAACGTTTTCCAACGAGAAGGCTGCGACTTAATCCAGGACAAAACAATGGTTGAATCTGTCCAACATCGAATTAGTTTAAACTTGATTAACAAAGATTTTGAAATTAACCTGAGGAGTTTGGTTAATAAAACTGCTCCGCACAGTTCTAGTCTCGGTAGAGATACTTGCTTAAGAGGGGCTACTCTAGTCTTCGCTGCAATCAAATTCACTTGGATTGTTCCGTCTGGGGATTTTGAGAGCAGATATGCTGCTGCAGAGTAAGCCTTTTCTGAAGAGTCGCAGAATGCGTGAAGTTCGTAGTCAGCTTTTCCCGACGACACAATACACCGTTTTATGTGAAGGGTTTCAATAGCTGATAACTCTGATCTGTAGTCCATCCAATCTTTTTGAATAGTTTCTGGAAGAACTTCATCCCATCCTATCTTGCATTTCCACAAGGACTGGAACAGGATTTTTGCTTTAATTGTAGTTGGTGACAACCAACCTAACGGGTCGAATACTTTCGCCATGTCGGAAAGGAGAGACCGCTTTGTAATATTGTTTCTGTCTGGGGGAACAACAACTGAAAATCCAAAGTTATCAGTGGCTGGATTCCACTGTATGCCTAGAGTGCTGATTGATCCATTTCCAAATTCAAGAGGAATTTTCGTTTCCCTTAATTCGGCAGCAAGAGATGCTAGAAGAGCAGGGTCGTTAGATGACCACTTCCGAAGTGGAAACTTCCCTCTCTCGAGAATCTGTATTAGTTGAGTTTGCATTTCCAATGCTGTTTTAGTGTCTTCGGCTCCTGAGATGAGGTCGTCGACATAAAAATCCCGTAAGAGTATCTGACTTCCTATGGGGAAATCCTGAGCTTCATCGTGAGCGAGCTGCTGTAGGCACCGTGTTGCCTGAAAAGGTGCTGATGCTGTACCATATGTTATGGTTTTCAAACGATAGTCATGTATGGGTTGTGTTGGAGAATCCCTCCAAACAATCCTTTGCATGTCCCCGTCATTCGGTGTAACAAGAACTTGACGATACATCTTGGCGATGTCTGCTGTCAATGCAACTTGATGTGTGCGGAGGCGTAGCACAATTGAAAAGAGATCCTGTTGTATGGTCGGTCCAACGAGGAGACCATCATTCAACGAAAAGCCGTTAGTAGTCTTTGCACTTGCATCAAAGACTACTCTAAACTTTGTTGTTGTGCTGCTCGGTTTCAACACAAAATGATGAGGTACATAGTAAGGGGGGCCAGGTGGATGAAAAATTTGACTATCAGGAACTGGCTCCATGTTTCCAAGTTTGAGATACTCAGCCATGAAGTCATCATACTGCTTCCGGTAGTCTGGGTTTTTAGCGAGTCTTCTTTCTGTTTGCTTTAGTCTTTGTATGGCACTGTCTCTTGAACTGCCCAGTTCAAAAGTATTTTCTTTTAACGGTAGTTTCACTGTGAAACGTCCTGATTCATCACGAGAGTGCGTTTGAATAAATTGCTCGTTGCATTTTATTTCTTCTGATGTGTAAATTGGTTGAGAAGGCACGTCTTCCAGTTCCCAAAACTTCTGAAGTATGGAATCCAAATTACAGTCTGTAAAATTGACACTTACAGAATTTTGTCCCTGGTGAACACTGGTAGCACCAGAGAGTACCCATCCAAATACGGTTTGAAGAGCGGTAGGAGTTCCTGTTGGGCCATGCTTGACTCCGCCTAGAAGAAGTCTTCCGTAAACATCTCCTCCGAGTAGAACATCTATTGGGCCAGGAACGTTCCAGTTAGGATCCGCAAGTGTAATATCCTCTATGTGTTTCCATGGTTTGCGAGTACATTGCTGATGTGGGAGATCATGTGTAACTTTCGGCAAAATAACTGCATTCAAGTCCTGCACAAAATTAGAATTAGAACATGAGTACATTTTAAATGACGTGAAGCTCTTTGCAGCTCCTACTCCAGCTCCAGATATTCCTGTGATAGGCACATGAATGTTTTTGCGTTTCAGTCCGAGTCGTTGCACACAATTCTCGCTGATTATTGAAATCTGCGAACACGAGTCTAATGCAGCTCTGCAAAGCTGAATGTTCCCTTTACTGTCAGGAATCTTGATTATGGCGGTACACAACAATACTTCTGAAGCACTGTTAGATTTTCCGATAAACATCGTAGTAACTGGTTTGTCTTCGTTTGATTTTGAATCCTCTGTTGGATTAGCTTGTTGGGCATTCTGTTGCTGAAAGGGCTCGTCCCGGTGTAATGTTGTATGGTATTTGCCTTTACACTTCATACAAGTCTTTTCCGATTTGCACTGAGAAATGTAGTGCGGTTTTAAACAGTTGAAACACAGTTTGTTTTCTTTCACTTTTTTGATTCGGTCTGCGATGGGCAAATCCAAATATATTTTGCAACGATTTGTCCAATGGCTATCACCACAAATTCCACACTTTTCACTTGCTTTATTTGTAGCTTCTCCATGGTGGACAGCAGCAGTCGGCTTTGCTTTGTCTTGAGGTGTAGAATTCTGCAACCTGATTTTGGTCGTTCCAATTTTAGCAGCTGATAGAACTCTCGCATATGATTCTAAAAATGTTTCGAATTCCTTCAGGGTGGGTAAGTTCCTATGTTGGCTAAGAGACTTCTCCCATTGAAGTCTTGTTTCGATATCCAGTTTTTTCTATATGATGTATATTATTATGAGGTCTCCAACTTGCTCTGGAGGAATCTTCATAACATTGAATGCTCGCACACATTCACTTGTAGTGTCCACTAGCTTTCTGAGATTTGCCGAATCTCCTTGTTGGTTTGGTTGGCCAATCAATCTGTCGATGATTGATTTCACCAGTTCTCTTTGATTGTTATATCTGTTTGATAATGTTTGCCAAGCTTCGGTGTAATTACCGTCCGTAATTGGAAGAGACTGAATTAGTAGTTTCGGTTCACCAGTAACTAATCCCTTCAAGTATTGGAGTTTCTGTGCACCACTTAATTTCGAATTATTGTGCACAGAAGCCGTAAACAAATCCGAGAACGAAAGCTATTCCTGGAGGTTTCCATTAAAGGTAGGAATTTCCAGTTTTGGAAGTCGAATATCTGAATTTGTGGCAGATGAACTTTGGGTTGCACTTGCAGTAACGAATGTCTTTGCTATGGCCGTTAGAGCTTTTCTTATTGCATGTAGTCTATTGTCTTCAACAGTAAAGGCTGCGGTGTGAATAGCAATATCCAAATCGTCTTTGCAAATTACCAAAATGTCATCCAGGATTGATGAGTTGTTTTCTGAAAGTGTTGCCACTTTCTCCAGATGTAGTTTAACGTCTTCTTCGTCCAATGGAGCTGGAACATGTCCATCGACGATTGCTTTCATTGAATCAATTTTGGCAACAAGGCCTTTACGTTTGTTTAGTAATCGGTTCATTGTGATTGCGGAGAGCAATGCCAAAACGATCACTGATAATTGTTCAAAATTTAAAGTTTATTTTACGTATCAGGAGTACTCCGTGGGGTAAACTTCAAGACACTTGATCACAACAGCAAATGTTAGATAACACTGACCGATGACTGCTTGTGAGTACGGACGATCCAATGTCACAACTGATGAGTGTAAACTGACTTGAAAACTGTTTCTTGAGTAAAAGTTTATACTAACACAATCGCCACGTAAGGAGGATGAGCTGACATCCGGCTCGAAGGACCAATGAATAATGTGGTGTGCTAATATTGGTAACTTTTATATGTGTTGATGGTTTGTGTGAGTGACTGACTCAAAATGTATGACCTATGACATATGATGCCCAAGGCAAAGAATACTGACAATTGCAATTTAAAACTATTTATTACTGGTTAATAAATGGACTGAAAACTTAATTGTACAGCAACAATGAATGAATGGTAACTACTGATTGAATGCTCGTTATGGAGAGCGTGCTTCTGCTTTTCTTGTGAAAATCTAACTGTTAATAATGAATTGCGGGAATTATCCTCAGTACAAAATTTAGGCTTACTTAACATAACTTGAACAAAATGCTGAAAATTACTTAACATATACCGTAATATTGAACAGACAGGTTTTGATGTTTCGGTTATTTCAACGTTGTACATATATGCAAAACCTAACAGTATGGAAATGCATTTAAATCGTTGATTGTAAAACATTATAAGGTAAACCCCAAGAACTATTAGAGAAAATTGAGAATTCCGTGCAGATATATTGTTAGTCTTAAGAATGGTCAATTCAAAGTACCCAAAATTTGTT